>QJPP01003182.1:0-318288 GCA_003996215.1 Jaltomata sinuosa | reverse complement strand
CTGAGAAATCGGGTCGTGACATAAGTGAAGTCGTTTTGACTACTTTTAGAAGGGTTTTCACCCATATTAACCTAAGTTTATCCTAAGATCCTCAATCTCCTCCCAAAAAGGGAAATCCCTCTTCAAGCTCAAGTCTCCAAGCTCCAAATCAAGTCTCCAATTCTTTTCCATTGAAGTGGGTAATCTTCATCCAAGGTATATGGGTCTCTAACAATGGGTTCTTTTCATCCTAGTGCCCAAAATCCCCAAGTCTTAATTTGAATTATTTTTTATTTTTTTTTAGTTTAATGACCCTTGAGGTGGGTCAGGGGCTGAGCAGCACCCCCAGGCCTTAGCATTAATAAAACAAGCAAAAAATACAAGGAGGGGGACATAGACCTTACCTCCGATCCTATGGTGGTTCATAAGTCGGCCAGCCTACTAAGGCCGGCTAACTCATCCCCGATACTAGAATGGAAACCTAGAAACTATGCACCTATCAGAGGACTCCTCTCAATACAAAGCATCTAGGAAAGCAATAAATAAGGGAGACTCTCCCCTTTACAAAATAAAAGGAAAAGCCTAGAAAAGAAAGAAAATCTTCATAGAAGCTATAAACTAACTAGAAAACAGCCTAGATGAAGAACGTCAAGTGTCACCAAAAAGCTGCAGCTGGGTGCTTAATCCGTAGATGCAGCACAAGGGATAAAGTCATGGCGGTTTTTTAATCCTTTTGGTCTTCCGTCGTCTAAGACTAGCTAGACCAACCTTGTCTAGCTGGTAAAAACCTCGAACACTGTGCGGTAGCTGCTGGGTAGTAATATAGTGACCCGGAGTAGTGAGAGTGTGACTATGCTTAGCTAGAGCATCTGCAGTAGAATTGGCTTCACGGTATGCATGAGTACAAATAAAGTACTGAAACACTGTAGAGATGTCCGCAAGCCACTGAGTAAGGTGATGGAGATTCCATGGAGGTTTAATCCGATGACTTATCCACTTTGTAAGCAATTCAGAGTCAACTTCCAGAATGACATGTTGGAAGCCCTATTGTATGCACCATCAAAGTCCATATACAGCCGCCTCTAATTCCGCTTGGTTGTTGGTTCCTTCACCTAATGGTACAGCATAAGCAAAGATGAGGTTACCTAAGTGATTGCGAAGGATGCCACCAGCTCCAATGATTCCCGAATTACCCAAGGCACTACCGTCAGTATTAAGCTTGACAAGACCAAGCTTGGGTTTAAACCAGGAAATTTTCATAATTTTCATCTCCTGAGTGCATGCATCAATGCAGGCAATATTAATTTAATTTGAATTATGAAGTTATGAAATTAGGGTTTTGATCTAAAATTTGGGAAGAGTTTATGAAATCAGTTTCTATGTTTAAGTTCATGGTTTTCTCTTGATTACTCATGATTTGATTATGATTCTCTCATTAATTTTAAAAGACCAAGCATAAATATTGATTTCTAGCATGAAACTATGAATTTACATATTTTCAAGAGAAAGTTGGCATGATTAGACATCGTGGCCTTTATGCACTTATGAAATTGCATGACAAATTCTCTAAGTATGAATTTAGCAAGAAAAGTATATTTTGAATTATGGTCTTGCAAGGCTTTAAGATTCATGACTTTTGAATTGCATGACATTAGATATGTCCTTATGCTTTTCCAATAGTTTTGGACATCAGATATGTCCCTATGTTTCAAGAAAGGTTTGGCATCTAGATATGTCCACCTAAGCTAAGTGAATTGCATGGTATCAAATATACTCTTAGGCTTTTCAAATAGATTTTGCATCAGATATGCCCAAGTATTATATGAGCTATATGTATATGTTTTTGCAGTAGTATTAGCACCGAGTAGGACTTGGTGAGAGTACCCGAAAAGGTCCCAGAACTACGTGCACCCATAGGTCTTAAGTCCCCTCTGCTGGGAAACAGTTTTAGTGATCACGCAAAGTAATGCCTCTATATCCTGGCAAGGTATATTGGATCTTTTTTATGGGGCGGATACATCGGATTCCATGTAGCTCACATAGTTTATGTCGGTTAGAGAACCTCCCAAAGAAAGAGTTTTATTATTAAAGTTGCATTTGACTCTAAATCAGATTTTAGACTTATTACTTATGTTTACGCTTTGGCTTATGATATTTTTAGAGTCATTGCATTTAGTTATCCTTTAAAAGCATGATTTCAGTTATCAAGCATACTTAGCATATTTTCACTATGTTCATGCATTGCTCGCATACTTAGTACATTCCATAGTACTAACGCATATTGTGCTGTATACTTTTATGATGCAGACTCAGGTGTTCCATCGCAGGCTCGTGGCTAAAGATTCGTCCACTCCTATTTTAGCTTTTGGCGAGTCCTCATGGTCCGAGGGCTAGGCTCCCCTTCAGGTTATGTTTCCTTCTTTATTTTTAGATGTTTGAGTTAGTTGGGGGTGTTGTCCCAAGAACTCTCTATTATAGTATTAGAGGCTTTTCATACATAGACCTTATGAGATGATTTCTGAGTTGTATTTCCTATTCGACTCTATATTTATGATATGTCTTCCCATTTTTTATTTACGTTGATGTTTCCGCTATGTCTTATTTCTTTGTTATGCTTGAGAATGCTATGAACAAGGGTTAGCTTGGGATCCTCATGGTCTTGAGTCCTGTGTTACGTCTAGGGGGTAACCTTGGGGCGTGACAAACTTGGTATCAGAGCCTCAGGTTCAAGAGTCGTAGGATGTCTGAAAGCCGCATCGAGTAGAATCTCTTTCATGGGTGTGAAGCGCACCCCGCTTATCAGGGGGAGGCTATGAGATATTTTAGGAAAAACTTCACTTCTTCATGATTCACTATCGTGCGATTGAGTTTGACTTACTTACCCTTCTAATCTGTTCCTTACGCATTCCATATAATGTCTCCGCAAAGAAACCCCATGAGGAATGCTAATCCAACAACTCCAGATCATAAATTTATGGATGTAGAATTTCGTGAATCCATCTGTATGTTGGCTCAAGCCATGACAGCTCAGTTGAATGAGAAAGAGAAACTAAAGAAGAAGAAGAGAAAGAACAAGAAGACCTGAACATGGAACCAACTATCTTCTCAGCAGAGGTCATCGATACCAACCCCATCTTTAGTTAGCACACCTGATATAAATGTAATTTATTGGGGTAACAAAATTGAGCCAGTACCTGCACTCATGGCTAAGTTAACTACTGCACCGAAGCCTTTTCATGGGGCTGCTCCTATTATTGCTCCTTCGACTCCCATATGGGCCACTATGGGGGTGACATTTTAAGGCAAACTCTACACTTTGAGACCCATCTTTGGTATGACTTTGTTCGATCCCGATTCCTACCTTCACAAAATGACCAAAAAGTAACCTAGGATGGTGCCATTTAAGTAGCTGCTATTACGATGGGGGATTATGTCAATTTTGGGGAGATCGCGGCTATGGTAATAAGGAGGAAATCATATAGGGGTGGTGACTCATTCCCCTAACCTATGCTCATTAGCAAGCTTTGTGCAAAGGCTGGAATTCCCTACTACAGCTTTGACAAGCCCACCCTTGTTACTCGTGTGGTGGACCTCACCAAGAAAACCGTCTTGGATGCTCCTAGGTTCAAGAGGCACAAAATGCATCCTCTTGAGGATATTGAGGTTAGAGATTCTGATGTTGAGCCTACTGCTTCCTGTTCTTCTAGATCAGGTTCAGAAGTAACCATTCCGGTAGTGTCGGGAAATCCTGCAGCTGCTACACCTCAGGGACCCCCTCCTTCTTCATCAAGCTTGACCAAAGAGGGGCTCCACAAAATGGTTAACCCGACCTATAACAATTATAGGAAGTTAACCGACTTAGCTAACAAGCTGCCCAATTTGATTGAGAAGGTTGTCAAGAAGGCCATGAAGGGAGTGGTGGATAGCGTGAAAAAGCTATGCCAGAGGGTATATGTCATTGAGGGGGCTGTGAAGGATATCTGGAAGGATTTTGATAAAGCAAAAGGTAAGGCCACGATTGATGATGCAGACTTGAGTACCTTGAATGAGGCTATAAGTCAGACCCATCACACTCATCGTCCCATGGATAACTTATTCGCAGCCTATAAGGATGATGATGTGAAGCTGGTTGATGATCAGGACCCAGAGCTTCTACGGGTGCTCAAAGAGTCCACACTTACTTTGCACTCCCAAAAAGGTGGTGCAGGTTCCAGTGCAGAGGCAGCAAAGCAGGCATATGATGAGGAGTATTCCTCCAGGGAGTTGTTGCACCCCTTTCTTACTTACTTAAGCTTAAAGCATTGAGGGAAATGCTTCTTTTCATGGGGGAGGTGGTGTTTATTTGATTGTGTTGTTTGGTTGACCGTGTTGGTCTTTGAGATATTTTATTGCCCTTGTCGGGCCTTGACATTTTTATCTTCTTGCTAGATATTTGATTTGGCCCTTGTTGGGCAAGTGTCGGGCCTTGACATTTTTATCTTCTTGCTATATATTTGATTTGGCCCTTGTTGGGCAAGTGTTGGATTATTGTGATATTGCCCTTGCCGAGCCTTTTCTTTATTTAGTTTTGTTGATTAGTGCTTAATTATGGCCTTGTCGGGCTCGATGCTTTGTTTTGATGATTTTGTGATATCATTGGGTTGGTCCTACATGATTTTATTATTTCACTACCGTGCTTTACAAATGCACTTAGTGTCTTTGCCAAGGCTTATTTTCAAATGATTCATGAGTGCTTAAAGTCTTTGATCACCTTGTTAATAGTAGATTATTGAATAAACTCCGAGGGTTTTCCTTATACCATGATTCTTTCCCAAGGAGCAAAATATTTTCTTTTATTTTTCTTTTGTTTATTTTTGTGTCAAACCGGATTGTTGTTTCCCTATGATAGATTGAGAGGCGGCTTTCTTAAGGAAAAATGCTAAGTTTTAGTTTAAAATTGAGTTCGTGCTTTATTTGTCTCGAATTGGGCCCACCAAAAAAAATTCTTGGCAAGACATTTTTAAAGATTGATGGAAATTGGGAAAATGATTTTGAGTAAAGAATTCTCTTGTCATGACTTGCACACTCCTTGTTTGGCTTGATAGACTCACAAATGAGTGTGTAAAAGAACTCATAATAGCTTGTCAAAAGTCATTGGTCCCAATTGATTTTGAGACTCATTGTGATAATTCTTGTGTTGTGATGCCTTGTGTGGTAAGGCGATACCTAGTTCTTATGTGCATGTGTTGCCTAGAATATGCCTCAAATGTGATTCAAGGTTAAATCCTAGATGTCACCGAGCTTGGAAGATGACCTTAGTCCCTCTTTGAGTAGCCACTTCACCCAAATTGACTTCCCTTTACATTGATCCTAGTAAACCCCTTTGAGCTTGTGACAATTCTTTTGCACCTTGTTGATACCGTGACCCTTTTTGGAACCTAAATTTTTGCACCCATCCTCCCTAATGGCTTTAAAGTGAAACAAAGTCTTAAAGCCTATGTTTAGGGGAGATTAAAATGATAATATAGGTAAATGCCTAAGTTTGGGGGTGTATGTACTAAGATGGAAAAAAAGGAGTTATGGTTTAATGCAAGGTACCACTTTATGCTTGAATTTAAAATTGCTCAAAAATTCCAAATGAAATGAGCAAAATGAAAGAAAGAAAGAAATTGGTGGTACCAAGTGAAGGTGATAAAAGGATGTCAAATGATCGAGTGTGAAGGGAAATCTTGGGTTGTATGAGGGAGAAATAAGCTGAAGTCATTGTTCAAAAATGTGAATGGTGTTTTGAAATGATCACGAGGAGCACTAGGTAGGTTTAGTCACTTGATCCAAATGCAATCCTCACCTTAGCTCTAGCCAATATTGTAACCCGCAAGTCCTTAGTGATTCCGAGCTTAGTAACTCTACATTAGTAGCAAATTACACAAAGGGAAAGTCTATGGTTCGATATGTGAATATTTGAACTTCTTTGAGAGATTGAGAGTCTTTTAGTTCTCTTATAATCGCTTTGTCTTGCGAATTGCATGATTGTGAGTGAGATTCTCTCTTGTGGTTAGTGGCATCACACACTTGAAATGAATGATGAAGTCTCTATTTCAATTGAGAGGAATAAACAATACAAGTTGTGTCGTGAATCTCGAGGCAGACCTTGATGGTCCATGTTGACACCTAATTTTTGCCCTCCACGTTCGTAATTAATTTCGAGCTTTTACTATTTTAAATAATTTTGAAATAGTCATCTTTATAAATTTTCAGGTTTTTAAAATTAATTTGAGGATAATTTAGTAATTTTAAGTGAAATATATATACTCTATATTTAATTATACATGGGTATATAAATTTTACTCAAAATAAATATTTTTCAAATTATTTTGAATAAAAACCATGTTTAAAAAAATGAAAGTGCTTTATTTTCTTCAAAATTGATTTAAAATTAAGAAGTAATTATTTGATTAGTTCTTTGATTTTAAATGAGTTAACTAGTTGTTTATTAAGATAATTATTCTTAATTGTTAAGTATAGAAGCTCATTTAATTAAATAGGAATTTAATTTGTTTCATTTCAATAACGGCCTAAACTCTCTAATCTTATCGTATGGCTGTAATTTAAACCAACTTGGTTACTATTTCAACCAAATCTGGCCACATTTGCAAGAAATGTGGCCATTTTCTAAACCCTCCCCTCATCCCTTGTCTTCAGCCAATATTAGCCCAAAAAATTTCCCATCCCACTACATTTGTCCCCATACCCAGCCCGATTACACATTATACCTCTTCTCTTTGTTTTAATATACACACAGACCAAATGACCCCTTTATTTCCTCTCTCCCTCTCCTCGTTGTTCATTCACCAGATGAACAACCCTTACCCTCCCCTCTTCTTTGTACAACACCCAATAACGACAACTCAACGATGACAACTCAAAAATGACAGCAACAACAACTCAAAAATGACAGCAACAACAGCTCCAAACGACCTTAAAATCAAGCGATTCCGTCATCCCCCATCAATACTTCTTCCGTCGCCGTCAATTCCCAAAGTTGTCAAGAACCATAAGGTTTTAGAAGGCCTTAGGTGTCAATTCCTCTACGAATTTTGTGGAAATTCTATAAAATTCGTACCAAGGATGAGCTGTGAATCCTTATCCCCAATTCAAATTCTGAAAATCCCAATTATTTCCCCCCCTTTTTCACCCATTGGAGACCCTAAATCTCTCTTGTATAAACCCCTCCTTCTTCATTGTGAAGGAGGTGGTTTTTGGGTATCAAAGATCTTGGAGAGTCCTTTTCTCTGATTTTTGGGAAAACCTAAGAATTCAAGCTAAAATACGGAAAAGGGTCATATATACCCCTGAACTATGGTAAATGGTTTATATATACCCTTTGTTATACTTTCAGGTTAAATTTACCCCTACCGTTAGAGTTTGGGATCATATATACCCTTATCACTAACTGTGGGCCACGTGTCAGCCTCACATTGGTTTAACCCATCTCCTTATGTTTTTTTTACCCGAATTTAATTATTTACCTGGTTAATCCACTAACTCGACCCATTAACCCGACCCATAGAGCCTCTAAAAATCCCTCAACCTCTTCTCCATCTAAACCATGATTCATTCTCTACGTGTGTCTCTTATGGTATCAAATTGAATAATTAATAAACAAGCGCTTGTAAATATGGATAAATTTTGGAAAGCCTTGAATAAAAATTGGTTTGCATACACTGCAAATGAACTTCTTGGCCAGGTCAAGTTTTGAGATGAAGCAGTTAAAGGTCATATGATTAGTGCGCAACATAATTGCTCTAATTTCTCTATTGCACAAGTGTCTAGATGCTCTTCTCTTTTATGTTGGGTTTTGAAAGTGTAGTACATGGCAGATATGGTTGTGCAACTTCCTTAATGATGCCTTGCGTTGAGGGAAAGCTATTATTTTTAGCCTTTGCATAATGATGTTGATAGTGTAGGTTTTTGTTCTTTTTCTGCTTGCAATTGTATCTCTTATTGGAGTTTCAAATTTGTAGAGAAATCCAAATATATATTGTCTCCTAACTTGGTATTTCTTAGAAATCAAAAAGTTGCCACTAGAATGTCATTCCCAAACAGTGCCAAAATCAAGAATCCCAAAACCTAACTTTTCAAGAAATCAATCTATACTTGCAATTACTACATAAAGAACAAAATCTTAGAATTTGGGGGAAAGGGTCGTCTATATGTGTGTCATAGTTCACTAAACCTTCAAAATCAAGAAGACCCAGCTATGGAATGAAAAAGAGAATGAATCATCATTGAAAGAGGGAAGAGGTTTGAGTAATTTTTAGTAGGGTCTATGGGTCGGGTTAGTGGGTCGGGTTAATGGGTTGACTGGATAAATAATTAAATTCGGGTAAGAATTATAAGAAGATGGTTTAAACTAATGTGAGGCTGACACGTGGCCCACAGTTATTGATAAAGGTATATATGATCTCAAACTATAACGGTAGGGGTAAATTTAACCTGAAAGTATAACAAAGGGTATATATAAACCATTTATCATAGTTCAGGGGTATGTATGACCCTTTTCTGGCTAAAATAAAGCAAAAAGGGATACTGGTTTACTAATTTATCAGAGACTTCTTTGATTTTCTTCGTTGCTGTTTAGAAGCTAGCAACGTCAGTTTGTCCGAAAGTCATCAAATACTCGACTGCCCATATCAGTCGATGTCCGTAGAAAGGTAAACCACCCATTCAACTCTTTCTTTTCTCCTTCTTTTCGAGTAGTGAAATTTCATAATTGTTTGGGCTGGTCTTGTCTGAAATATATGTGTGACACGACGTTCTTGTGAATAAAAGTTTGAATCTAGTTGTATGATTGAAGTTTTGATGGGGTGGTGATATTATTTCAAGTCGTTTCTCTATTTTCCTTCTGCAATTTCTATTCTATGCCGCTCGTTACTGCTTATCTTTAGTGTTTGAATTCTTGTCATGGCTTTGTGGGTGGATGGTGTTGGATATCATGACCAAGTAACATAGAAAGTGATTTAAAAATGGTTTTTAATGGGCTTTTGAGTTGAGAATTCCCGAAGGATGAAGTCATCGTCTGGCTTTGGGGAAATTTGTTTAGGATCCTAAATGAGTTGTTTCTCCTCTTATCTAATGTGTTTAACGAGTCATTCCTAAAAAAAATCTCCGATTTTCTAATTATAGCTTCGATGAATGTTGTGTAGCTTCTTGTTCTTGCTGTTATAAAGGGGGTCTCATAGTGCATTTGGTTCCCAAAGTCACAATAATCTGCCCTTTAAACCCAAAACAATATGGTTTTTGTAACAAGTTGATGTTCACACTTCTTAAAAAATGCTTTATTTTGGTTCTGTTTATGGCGTGGTTTGGTAGTTAATTGAGTCTTGAATCATGAACATGTTTCCCACAAACCTTCTAGTTTGCTATGCTCATATCGAGGAATCAATTCGCACCCTGTGTTGGTTTAAGAAAATCACCCTTTGCTATAATCTTGTTCTTAATATTAGGAAAAGAATCTAGTTAATTTGGTATAGACTCTTTTGTTGGTCTTATTTGTGATTTTGAGGTGTTCTATCCATGTGTTTGAAATGAGAATTGCAATAGTATGATGAGCGCAACTAAGCTCCTCTTGTTTTATTCTTTCTAGTCCATGTGTTGGTATGAATCATCATATACTTGCAAAACCAATAAATTTGTCAACTTGATCATTTTGTAGCTCTTCCCAAGTCTCTGTGGTTCCAAATCTGCCTTAAAAGCAGTCTATATAATTGGTTAAATTGGCAAAAGATTCAATTAAGCCAAAACTCACTGTCCAAATATGTGCATTTTGGTTTTTTCCCATATTTTGTTGCTTTCTTTGCCAGATTTGAATTTATTAAATATGCCATTTGTTTTGGTTCTTAAAAAGAAACAGTTCGAGACGGTTCAATTGGCCGAAATGAATTTCTAGATTCGCAGATTTATCGATATCAAGTTCGTAAAAAGAACCAAATTCTTGTTGGCGATTATTTATGATCAAAAAAATGAAATTATAAAAACTCCTTTGTCTTATTTATACTCTTCTTCAAAATCTACATACTATGTGGTATAGGGGATTCCCAGCATCTCTAAGTAATATTCATGTGATTATGCTATTTGTTTTGTTTTTCCTGTAGCATTTTAATTTGGTGTAGTTTAATATGAGTTTTAATTTTAGTATCTTACTAATTATTTTTCTCTTTAATGTTTGGGTACAAGCTCGTGTGGATGAGTCCACTTCGGACTCCCTCTTTCCTTGCGTTTATGAGTGGGTTCAAGCCTAACATCCTCCTCAAATTATCTTTTCAAGTCAGCCAAAGTCCTGAAGGACCAAAGTGGTTAAAAGATGGACAAATCCGAAGTCAAGAAAAAATAAATAAGTGTTTAAAAATGGAAGCAAGTATACAGGTTTAACGAGAAAATGGGAAGCTGGTATACACAGTATACCAGGCGATATGCGGGCAAGAATGGACCAAAGTCCATAGGTTTTGAAGTCCAAAAGTTTGGACAGATTTGGTTGGGTCAAAAGGGGTCCAAATCTCTACTCTCCTCTTATTCTCCTCTTATTGTATTCGTATTTAATTTAATTTGGGATTGTTTGTATTAATTTTAACTAACTTAATTAATCTAAATAGATCCCCTAAAATGTGGTTATTTTTAATTTTATCTTTATTTAATTAAAGAATAATTCGTTCAAATCCTTTCTTCAAATAATATTTCCTTAAGCAATTATATTTTTCTAAAATAAATTATTCCCTTTATTTGAAATTATTCCATGTTTGAAAGTCTTCAAGTATTTTTTTTATTCGTTGCAAATTAGTTATCTTTATTTAAGTTAGTCAAAATTATTTTGGTCAACTATTTTTTAAACAGACGTTCTTAAGTACCTTAAAAACCTTCTTAAGACGTTATTTGAACCCTTACCCATTTTCTCTAATTTTGAAGATTTATTTATATTTTTAAGTCTTTGAAATTTCTTTTAAGTTTTCTTAATTTTTTTATAAAAATTAAGTGACGACTCTATTTTATTTTAGAATTGTTTTAAAATTTTCCTTTAAGTTTTGAAATGATTTTAAAGTGTCAAAAATTATTTTATTTTCCTTTTTTAAACATAAGCATAAAATTCCAAAAAGGCATAAAATAGTCCATGCCAATGACTTGAGAACCTTGATCTTGTTTTGTATGGAAAATTCCCCTATTTTTGAATGAGAATTGATGTCCTTATGATGAATGATTTGAAATGGTTAAACTGCCTTGAGAATGTAGTGGTCCAAATTGAGATGAACATTGTAGTTGAGTCTTTTTGTTTGTTATTTTTCTTAGTTTTTAGAGTTAGAGTAATATTGTGTGACACCCATGTGTTTTAGACAAAAATTCATTCCTTACTTTGTGAGTATCTTGCTTGAGGACAAACAATAGTTCAAGTTTGGAAGTTTGATAAGTTGATAATCTACCAACTTATTGAGCCTTTATTATTGAATTATTGTCATGTTTTGATAAGATTTAGAGATACTTATGGCCTTTATTGATTACAAATGTAGGTACTCATGGTTACAAGTACAAAACAAGAATATAGACCCAAAAGAGCTCAAAAAGAGATAAAGTGTGAAGGTGATAAAAAGAGAAGAAGAATCTGCCGAGAGGTGCGGCCGACGTGCGATGCACACAATGGATGGTGCGGACCTCACCTCCCTTCGCATGAAACACAACAACAACTAAAGTCACTGGTCAGCTGGAGTGAAGGAATGCGATGTGCAGAATGCATGGTGCAACCGCATGTCCCACCATATGTCATGGCGCACCACGCGCGAGAGGCAATTTAGTCCATTTTTAATTTACGTTTTGGGAAACTTCTAAAACCCAAATTGGGTATTGTACCTAATCGTTCCAGACATAATTTTGAATAGTTTTCCATTGAGAGTTTCCCAAGGAAGATAGTGAGTGTACTTCATATTTCTCATCTTGTAACTTGAGATTCCACCATTATTGTACAAATCGAGCTTGGATATTGGATATTAGCACAATTATAAATGGAAATTTGAATTACCCAATTGGTATAATCTCTTATTTCCTTAGTATGAGTGGCTAATTTCCTTGTCTATGAATATTTGTATGATGGGTATTTGAATTTGGGTATGGGTCTTTTTAACTGTGCTTATAATTGCTAAATTGATATGAGTCTATTGAATTCTCCATGTTTTAACTCTAAAATTAATAGTTGTAAACATTGGTTGAACTTACTTGGTTGTGTTCTTTCTTGAAAGAGAAGTTCAAGATTTCGGATGAGAACGCAATAGTGGGTACTTGGGATTTCTACCAAGATTGAGGCTAGAAATAGTTTAATTGCCAGAAAACACCTATTTAAGAGTCTAAGCTATAAATAGAATGACTTCCCCAAGCTTATATTGGTTGTTTTGTGTTGAACCCATGGTGCTTGAATAAAGACCATTGGAAATATATTTAGAAGATCGAGAGATAGACAAACATAACTATAACCAATGCGACCCATATCATTTATTGAGAATTTGCATAATTGAACAAGCACCCTAACCCATGTTTGAATCCCATCAGAAACATACCCCTAGTTGTTCTCTCATTTCATTACAAACCCGTTGCTTGCTTTACTTTCTTGTTGGAATTGCAATTGTGACAGATTCCCAATTCTCTATTTTCCGTCCAATTTATTTTTATGTTATTTGGACAATTACTCTCTTCTTGATTGATATATGATAGTCTCTTGGAGACTCATCATGACCATTCTCTATGGGTTTGACCTCGACTCCCATCAAAAATATAAATTTTATTTTTCTCTAATGATCGCTATCGCCTCCTATGAGAGAGTCTGTTTGAGCGTTATCAACTAGCTATCATTGTTATAGGTCAGGTTAACCATCTTGTCGAGTCCCTTTTTGGCCAAGCTTGATGAAGAAAGAGGGGTCCCTGAGGTGTAGCAGCTGCAGTATTTCTCGACACTGTGGGAGTAGGTGCTTCTGAACCTGATCTAGAAGGAAAGGAAGTAGTAGGCTGAACATCTGAATCTCCAACCTCAATATCCTCAAAGGGCGTCATTTTGTGTCTCTTGAAACTAGGAGCATCCAAGTTGATTTTCTTGTTGAGGTCAAGCACACTAGTAGCAAGGGTAGGCTTGTCGCAGCTGTAGTAGGGAATTCCAGCCTTTAAACAAAGTTTGCTAATGAGCACAGGGTAGGGGAATGAGTCACCATGTGCTTTCCTTCTTATTACCATAGCCGCAATTTCCCCAAAATTGACATGCTCCCTCATCATAATAGAAGCTACCAAAATGGCACCATCCTGGGTTACTTTTTGGTCATTTTGCTAAGGCAAAAATTGGGAGAAGACAAAGTCATACCAAAGACGGGCCTCGATGTACAAAGTCTGCCTTAAATTGTCGCCCCATATAGTTACTCTGATGGGAGTCCCAAAAGTAATAATAGGGGCAGCCCTATGAAATGGCTTTAGGTCAGCAGTCAACTTAGCCATTAGTGCAGGTGCCGGCTCAATTGGGTTTACCCAATAAATTGTATTTATGTCAGCGGGAGTGATGTGGATTTTCTTTCCCCAAACAATTACTGAATCCAAGTTAGGGAATTGCTCCACATTACCCTTATACCCCTTAGAATCCTGTGTGGCTTGATAAGAGGAAAAGTATTCCCAATCCACCTCTTTATAGTAACCTCCAAGTACCTCTTGGAATGGGTACCACTGACGGTTGGTGAACTGCTGGGAGATGTTTGGTAGATCTTGCCCGACTACTGATAAGTTGAAGCTCAACTCCGTGCTGAAGGTTCTTTTCTTATGACGATCATAGACGTCCTTCATACCCTCAATCCCAAAATGAATTCTCTCTTCCTCCAAGACCTATGCATGGGTAGGTGTTGGAGTAGCAGCTGGGGTGGTCTTCTTGACCTTGGAGGTAGAAGTGGAGGAGGGAGGAGCTGGTTGCCTTCGTGAGCTTCGCCTTGTGTTACCCCTGCTATAAGTCATAGTCTGCACATAGAGATTGTGAGTACTTAAAGCAAAAGCAAAATCTTTTTGTATTTTTTAAATATTTACAATATGAAAAACTAAAAGAAGATATCTAATTAAAAAGACATGGGATGCAAAGAAGAGAAAAACACATCAAGTGATTGTTGCCTTGTGCGATTCACATACGGACCATACCTGGAGAAGTGCGCGTCGCATGTGTCTTCGCACAAGCCAACAGAAACCTAGTGAAATTTTGCCTCGGGGTGCTATGGGCTTGTGAGATTCACACCATCTATAGTGTGAATCGCACAAGCCTTCACCCCTCCAATCAGTGAATTTACAACCCCTATCAAAGATTCACGGAGCCTTGTGTGTTTCACATGTAAAGATCTGCATTTTGCATGCGAAACGCACAAGGAAACAGATGGAATTTTTCAATTCCTTATTTTCTTGTGTGTTACATATGTGATTCACAGAGAAATACATGTGGAATGCACTAGAAACAAGCAACACACCAATAATTTCACAAGGCTAAGCATAACATGACCAAAAACCAATCATTTGGGTACTCAGACTTCCCCGGGATCTTTCAACCCAATTAAAAATTAAGGATAGGCTCAACTATTTCCCTTAAGAATTACGTTACCCCATCTATTATTGGGAATATCAAGCCTTCAATTGAAAAATCAGGAGGCACATTCAGTCAACAACAATTTCATAACCCTCACCCAAGAACATTATCCCAACTAGCATATTTAATTCGAACAGAGCATGGGCACAATAGTAGTAACAATTTCATCCCCAAACATTATAGTCAACAAAAAACTTGGCATTTTCCCTTAAGAAAGTTGTGTCTTAAACACACTCTCTAATAGGAGGTGATAACGATCGTCAGTGTAAAACAAAATTTATATTTCCGATGAGAGTCGGGGTCGATCCCACCAAGAATGGTTATGATGAGTCACCAAGAGATTATTATATATCAATCAAGAAAAGAGTAATTTCTCAAATAATATAAAAAGTAAATTGAGGGGAAAACAGGGAATTGGAAATGTGTCACAATCACAATTCGAATAAGAAAGTAAAGTAAGCAAGGGATTTGTAATCAAATGTGTAATGACCCTTCCGGTTATTTATGCGTGTTCACCCTTCTTGTAGTGTTAGAGCTCGCCTATGGCAGCGTCAAATTATTTATGACTTTCTAGGACTGGTAGTTTGGTGCCCGGGCCATTTGTTTGGTCTTATTGACCGTTCCTTATTTTAGAGCTTTAAGCTATTGAAATCATTGACTTCAGTCAACATTCTTGGTGAACGTACTAGGAATCAAATTCCAACAGTTCTGTTAGCTCCAGGGGGTGGACTTTGGTCTAGTGGGACCTTTGGTTGGGATCTGAGAGCTTTTCAGCTTGGAATTCTCTCTCATTCTATATTTTCAGGCCAGTTGGGCTTGTTTGGTTAAGTTTGGTCAACATACAGAGAAAACGACCTCGGATGGAAGTTTCGTCAGTGTCGTAGCTTTAAAATGCTGAGTTTGTGTTAGGTAGTTGGGTGGTTCGGGTCCCGAGTAAGCCGGGCAAATTTCAGATGTTTGGTTGGCATTAGTTAGTGTTGACTTAGGTCAACATTCCTCTGAGATGACCTCGTATGGAAGTTTCATTGATTCCACTGAGTCCAGAATGTCATTTCCACTCTAATAGCTCTATTGGTTTTTGAGTATCGGGTTTCAATCATGCCCGAAATGCCTCATAAGTAAGTTTTGCTGGTTTTTGTTGCAGGCCGGGCCTTTAGTGCCAATGGCTCCCAGGCAGCGTGATCGGGCTAGCCTGTGCATGCCCTCAGCATCGATGGCGTTGTGCTTGCGTGATAGCGCTCCAGCGCCCGCACGCATACCAGCGCGATGGCGCTGAGGCGCCTGGCCCTCCTATTGCGTGATGGCGCTGGTTTAGCATGATAGCACTGACCAACAACCATAAGCTATATATTTCGTGTGAGTTCAATTTTCCAGCCTTATTCCTCCACTTTTCCAACACCAAAACTCAATTTTCTCTCTACCAAGTTGCTCAAAACAGCTCCTAGCCTTGTAATTTCATTATATTCAAGAGAAAATCCTTGCTCCCTTAGTTTATTTTGGTAAGTCTTCTTCCCCAAATTTCCTTTACCTACGTTGTTTCTATTTCTCAAAGCTTGGAAACTCCTTGAAGAATCTACCCTCTTGAGCTTTGCATGATTATGGGATTGGAGTTTTCACTTCATTAGCTTGTTCTTCTCATTGTGGTAAGTACCTTGTGATTAATTTTCGGATTTCATTCTTGAATCTTCCCTCTTTATTTTTTTTCCTTTTTAGCAGGCTGTTTTGTGCAATTTCCCTTGGCCAAATTCGCTCAAATTTTGAGCATGCGCTCCCGAATTTGTAAGAAACATATGGGTGTGTTTTGTTTTCGATTTCAGGTTGCGAGGCCCACGATCCTATTTGTGGCCCAAATTTTGACCCGGTTATGTTTATAGCATTATGGGTATTGTTAGTCTCGTATTAATGTGTAGATTATAGTGTTGATAGTGGTTTTGCGAATTGGAGCTTCTTGGAGCAGTTTGAGTCTAGATGACGTTGTTCCCGCAACTTGTCAATGGATGACAGGTACGTCATAGCTTTTCCTACCTAGACTCTACGTATATAGGTTATAACTGCATTAATTAGTATCCTTGGGTGGGTTGTTATAGGTTGGTACCCCAGACCTTGTCCGCCTTTTCTGTTCATTTATTTCATATGCTGATTGTAGTATTCGTGTAGTAGTATACATCACCCTTGTGGTCCTGTGTGGACTTGTATTAACTCTAGAACATAGACGGTGGGTAATTTGGGAATGTACACGAGTCCCGGACATAAAGATATCCTTTTAGGCTGGTTATGTCTGTTGAGTAGCTGTGGAGCGTGTGTAGGGGCGGTATGAATGTTTGTGAGTCGTTGGTCTAATTTATATTTATGTCTGAGGAAAGAGGTTTTCCCTGTATGTTTTACTTCGGTTTTGGCTGCGAGCCACTATAGATGGTTTTTCCTAAGCTTACATGGCATGGGGGGCCAATTTTGGTATACTTGATGATAAAAATGGGATTTTTGATGATATCAGAATTGATTTCCTACTGATACTAGGCTCTACTTGCATATCACTAGCCCTGATTTGCTACTGATACTAGGCTCTATTGGGAAGAGTACTAGACTTGATTTCCTACTGATACTAGGCTCTACTAGGCAGAGCACTAGACCTGATTTTTGACTGATTTAGACCCGGATACGCTCTGGGCACCCCTTGAGAGGGTTAATTAGACTTTTATCACTTATTTAGACCTGAGTATACTTCGGGAACCCTTTGAGAGGGTCTTTTGAGATTACTACTACTGTTTTAGACCCCGTTCAATTTCGAGCACATACTTTGACGCTCTAGTTCTCTGAGATTTCGTGTTCATTACTGTATGTGGTTAGGGACCTCTATGGGCCCTACCATTCCAAGACCTAGCCAAAGGGCCGAGCATGCCGGAGGAGGGGTAAACAATGTCAGATGGTGTATAGTAGGTAAGTCCCACCATGGGTCCTCCTACCAAAGTGCCAGGGGGACGTGCATACAAGGTTACTATTATCTTTTCCATCATTATAATCATCATGCATATTTCACTCGGATCCATCCTTGTTTGCTGTGTGTTAAGTGTACGCTCCGGTTGTATAGCCGGCTAGAGGGTTTATTTTCACTTTATTGCATTCCTCGATTGTATTACTGACCGTTGGGACTGTAGGTTGTTTATATTACTCTTGTCGCTTATTAGAGCTAGTTATGGTCCTTGTTTATTGGTGATTTTGCGATTATTAGCCTCTTGAGGCTTCAATTGTGGGATTTTGATTAGTGAGAGGGCTAGGGAGTCTTATTTTACTGAGGTACTTTTGTGTGGCCTTCTAAGTAGGTTGCGAGTTTCTGGTCCCATTCTTATCAGGATTTGAGTAGTATTTCTTGATTATTATGGGTTAGTTATTCCATCCTAGGGGTGTACTTGTGAAGTGGATTCCTGTTTATGTTATCTTGAAGTTGGATTGGTGTTATGATTTTCTTGTGCTTGTTGATTCCATCTTGAGTATGCTAGATTGCTTCCCTTCTTTCGTTTTTCTTGAGGTTACCAGTATATCTCCATGTTCCTGACTCTTTCTCCTTTTATATCCTATTGTTGCAAGGATTCTTGGTGCGTTCTTCTTCCTTACACCTGTGTTTCTATGTTATGTATCTATTTTGTGCTAGCATGTATACTCGTAACTCTTAGTTGATTGCTTCTTGTGTTAGTTCCTTGTGCTTCTTCGTTGCTTCCATGACTGCTTTCTTGTATTCTGCTTATTACTATTTTTATATCTTATATTCGCTCAGTCGGCAGATAATGCCTACTGAGTACCCGTTATCTTAGTGCTCATACTATGCTTCTGCATCATTCTAGTGCAGATATTAGTTGAACTTTCACCGTTGATCGCATTAGAGACTCGTGCTACTTTTGGGAGGTTCAATACTAGGGTGAGTCCCTGATAGTCGGGGATTGTCTATACCTCATCTTTTGTAGTGATACTCTTTGTATATTCGGAGACAGTTGTTCTTATCTTTAGTTACTTCTAGCACTTATACTCTATTAGAAGCTTATGTACTGTCGATACCAAGTCTTAGTGTTGGTGTAGTATCATTTGTATATATATTTTGGGTTGTTGCTTCCGCGTGTCTTATGTTTATATTTAGCTTCCGGTTATTTCTGCTTATTGTGCGTAATTAGTTAGGTAGTAGCCTATTACTAATTGTTCCGGGATATGGGGATTGGTTTGCCTACTGGGGGGTTGTAGGTGCCGTCATGACCTGAGAAATTGGGTTGTGATAGCTTGGTATCAGATTTCTAGGTTCACAAGTGTCATGGTACAGAAGCAAGTATCTACGTAGAGTCTTGTAGATGGTACAATGAAATCCATATCCTATCTACGGGAGGATACAAGGCATTGTTAGGAAAAATTTTATCTTCTTGGCTCCTTATCGTGCGTTCCTAGCTTTATTGACTTCTAAGAGCTTTGGTTGTTTCATTCCTAAGACAAGTTTGATAGCGGGTGATGTGGAGGCTTTCGTGCCTATTGCTTCAGTGCTTCTATCAGCGCCAGGATTTCAGAGTGAGAGTTTGTCGCATCAGATAGGGGGTGTGGGGACATCCCAACCTATGATTGGATTTATAGCGACTCCAGTTCTTCAAAACACCATAGTTAGGACTCTGAGTCCTCCAGTAGGTGTTTTGATACCTGGATCTTCAAGCATTGCTTCAGCTAGGGTTGAGCTACCAGTTCTTTAGCAAGGTTATCTATTGGTATTGGAGTATGAGTCGAGATTTCATAACATGATTAGGTGTACTGCTAGGACTGTGCCTTTAGAGTTTGATAGGGTTCAGAGCTTTGTTGAGGGTTTTATTTCACTGCTCTGTTTGTCTACTGAGCGCTTGGTTACAGTTTGGACTACCTTCCTTCAGGTAGTGGATCATGCTTAGGCTATAGAGGGTTTATGCCATGAGGCTTATGGAGGTAGTGCTAAGAAACGTCATCGCCAGGATAGTTCTCAAGGTTCTTAGACTCGAGGTAGGGGATTCTTTACAAGAGATAGGTTCCATTTCTTCTTATCTATCAGGCCAGTTTCAGTTACTCCATAGGTTTCAGAGGGTGATGGTACAGGACATTTTGAGCTTAGCAGACATGGTATGGGTCAGACCCTTCGAGGTTTGCTTTCAGGTTGTGTAGGCCGTGGTGGCCGGTCAAGTTCAGTGCGATCTCCTCGCTCGTATATACTCAGTGGGATTTTCTTTCAGTGTGGCGTACATGGGAACGTTTCTAGGGATTGTCCCACAATTTCCATATTCCAGTCCACAGGTTCAGCAGGTGTTATCTCCCTGGGCTTCAGTGCCATCGGCTAGAGGTGGAGTGCAGGGTATTAGGGGTGGTCCCCAGATGGTTAGTGCTGGATTTCATTCCAGTAGTTCAGGTAAAGTTTGTTGTCACTGTGGTGAGCGTGGGCACTTTGCTAGATATTTCCCAATGATTGTGTATCCTGGTCAGCCTGGTTGTTATGATTGTGGAGAGATTGGCCACCTTTATAGAGCTTGTCCTGAGCGAAGGACGGTCAGGCCTTCAACTTTGACTTCTCAGTCCTGAGTTAGACCCCGTTAGTCTGATGCCCCTCTTGGTGGGCCCGAGGTAGAGGTTCCTGATATTGTTGCTCCAGGTTAGGCTTTTGATACCTTCGGCTTGTGATAAGTCCTGCTCGCGTTGCATTTCTATCCCTTCCGACATTTATTTGCTTATATGCCTACCTGCTACTTATTTAGTTGTTTGACTACTTGAGTGGTAGTACCTATGCATTGTTTTTTTGGTAGTTTATTCTTTAGTAATGGATGGGGTGAGATGTCCTTGAGAGGTTTTTACCCAAAGTTGTAGCTTGTGGGTAGTTCTTGTTAGTCTATTTCTGGTTGGGTTTGTTTTCTTTTTTTCCGTGGCTCTAGACTTGTGCTGAGTCTTCCCTTTTGAGCGGTCCTAGATGGTTGATTGCCTAGGCTGCTATCTAGCGTGGCTGGAGGTTCTTGTTTTAGTTTGGTATTATTGATAGTTGTGCTAAAGTTTGAGCTTCTGTCTTGAGATAAGAGGTGTTGATTATGCTAGTGAGCATGATTTGGTTTTGTTTTTTCGAGTGACTAGAGTCGACCCTCCTTGTTTGGTTGATCTAGGAGGTTGGCAGGTATATGGGTTGTTCCTATAACCTCCTTCAGTTTCTTGTCCGGTTAGGTTGTCTTATCATTTTCCCCGGTTACGATTGGAATGAAATTCGATCGAAGTCCTCTTGTTGAGCCTTTGATTGTGGCATTGTGATTGAGTTTTGGCTTTAGCATTTTTGACTAAGTGTTGATCGTAGCCTCGTGGCTGGGTGCTACTCGTAGCATTTTGGGTGAGTTGGGAATCTGGCTCATTCTTCTCCTACTTTATTAAGTTTGGCAATATCGATGTGAGAACTAAGGTAATGGCTCCAAATTTTATTTGAGAAAGAGTTTGTAAGGTTCAGTATATGCTATGGAGAGATTTTGTTTAGTTGAAAAAAGAGGGAGATGACTACTTCTTTGTGCTTATGTGTTTCAGTAGTTGACTGAGGTGACGACAAAGGTTTGCTTTGGGATCGTGTGTTGGTGATTTGATTCGGCCGTTTAAAGATTGCAGTGGTTTTTTCTTCGATCAGTTTGGGGTTCAGTAGCATCTACAGATTGGGCAAATTGTGTATTCATGGCCTAGTTGGCTCTAGCTCTATTAGTGTTCTCCGATGGTGGATGAGTCTACTTATGGGTTTCGACAGATCATCGATCGACAATGATGGTTGAGTTTCAGAATCATGGGTTGGTAAACTACTCTGAATGGTTCGTGGTTGGTTCTTCTCGATTACAGCTTCTTGGGTTGGAAGGAAATGAGTTCAGACAACTTACCTTCCCTATTTCAGTTGTGCAGTGACAGTTAGCCTTGGACACCTAGTCCTTGGCTAACCTATGAGTAGGCTAGAAATTCTAGATTTTGGTGGTGTTCTAGATAGTACGAGGTTTCTTCTTTCATGGTTGGACAGACTCTGCAGTGTAAGCTCGAGATTCAGCAGTGGTGTATGCTATATGTGATCAGGTTGTACATGTTGAGGCTAGCAAAGGCTATTTTAAGTTCTAATGATACTTTGAGATTTATCGTCATCTTAATTACCGAGCATTTGAAATGCTTATTTAGTTGGATCTTCGAGGGTTGTCTTTTATATGAGGTTCCAGTATTGGTTAGACTCGGCTAGTGTGGACTAGAAGTTTGGTATGTGGTATGCTTTGGGATGGTTGGTTTGTGTGCTAATACAGTAGAGCGGTTGATTCGAGCCAAAGAGGCGAGTTGATAGTTTATGCAAAATTTCTACAACTAGATGGTGACTTCAAACCTCAAACACCCTTTTCTTTTGCCTTTGAGGTGTTTTGACTTGATATTCGTAGCATGGTGGACTTTCTCTAGAGGTGAAATTAGTAAGGCAATTTAAAATCCGAATGATATTTGAGCATTCAGAGTAGCATCAGTGTTTCTTATAGTTTGGAGCTTAAATAATGACTACGAACTTTGTGGTAGACTTACCACACTACTTGCAGGATCTTGGTTTTGGTTTGGGTTGGTTGGGCAGTTGATCTAGACTTGAAACGATGCAGTGAAGCTGGTTTCGTTCTACAGTTTGGAAGTTCTCTGTCAACACAAGGTATTCAAATATGCCTTTCCTAACTTTGGTGTGCGGACTTCAGTCGGGTTCAGATGGGTTGTTCAGTTAGGTTTAGTTAGCGAGCTTGATGTTAGAAAAAGTGTCCATTCGTTGGTTGATGGTCAGTGGGGGCAGGTAACTCTAGTTCCCGATGATATGCTATGGGTTGTTAGCTTGGATGGCAAAGACTAGTAGACTATAGCTTGACTTTGATATAACTTGAGTAAAAAGGGTGACTTTGTTTGTGGTAGAGTATAATCAAAGACTGTGGATCTACGCTGTGTCAGTTGATGCTTCGAGGGTGGTTGAGTGTTCGAATTGTATCCAGCTCCCTGTTAGTGGTGCAACAGGATTTAGTTCAGCATAAAAGAGCTTTACGGATCAACGAGTTCGTGAGTTAGAGTTTTTGGGGTGATGGCTTTCTGGTAAGTTTGGTTATAGGTTCGATGATTCGAGTTCTTTGTGTTAGTCGCTTTGCTTCTCTAGTTTCAGTGTTGTGTCGGTGTTTGCCGATTGAGATTCTCAAGGTTCAGTTTGGGTTGGCAGGCCTTTGCCATTTTGAAGTTGAGTTTGGATTCTAGCTTGGCTAGTCAGGAGTTTTAGGCTTAGTTGCCTTTTATGGTTTCATTCTGTTGGGTGCCATCCGATCATGGAGGCTACCCGGGGTGTCAAAGAGAGTAGTACGGGTTGTGTATCCGCTGTCCTTTTAATCTCTAGTCCTTCCTTTCTTCTTGACTTTCAGGGACGAAAGTCTTTTTAGTAGTGTATGATGTAATGACCCTGCAGGTCATTTATGCGTGTTCACTGTTCTTGTACTATTAGAGCTCACCTGTAGCGGACCCTAGTCATTTATGGCTTGCTGGGACCAGTAGTTCGATGCCCTGGCCATTTATTTGGTCTTTTTGGACATTCCTTGTTTTAGAGCTTTAAGTTGTTGAAATTGTTGACTTCAGTCAACATTCTTGATGAACGTGCTCAGAATTGAATTCCGATAGTTTTGTTAACTCCGAGGAGAGGACTTTGGTCCACTGGGACCTTTGGTCAGGATCCGAGAGCTTTTCAGCTTGGAATTCTCTCTCATTCTATGTTTTCAAGCTAGTTAGGCTTGTTTGGTTTACTTTGGTCAACATTCGTAGAAGACGACCCTGGATGGAAGTTCCGTCAGCGCCGTTAGTTCTGGAATGCCGAGTTTGTGTTAGGTAGTTCATTGGTTCAGGTCCCAAGTGAGCCGGGCTCATTTTGGTTGTTTTGTTGGCGTTAGTTAGTGTTAACTTTGGTCAACATTCCTTTAAGATGACCTCGTATGGAAGTTTCATTGATTCTGTTGAGTCCAGAATGCCATTTCCACTCTAATAGCTCTATTGGTTTTTGAGTATCGGGTTTCGACCGTGCCCCGAATGCCCCGTGAGAGTTTTAAGTTTTTCTAGTTTTTGTTACAGGCCAGGCCTTCAGCGCCAATGGCGCCTAGGCAGCGCGATTACGCTAGCCTGTGCGTGCCCTCAGCGTCGATGGAATTGTGCCTGCGCGATAGCGCTCCAGCGCCCGCCCGCGTGCCAGTGCAATGGCACCTTGTTGGCGCGATGGCGCCGAGGCACCTGGCCCTCCTTTTGCGTGATGGCGCTAGTTTAGTGTGATAGCGCTGACCAGCGACCATCAGCTATATATTCCTTGTGAGTTCTATTTTCCAGCCTTATTCCTCCACTTTTCCAACACCAAAACTCAATTTTCTTTCTACCAAGTTGCTCAAAACAGCTCCTAGCCTTGGAATTTCATTATATTGAAGAGAAAATCCTTGCTCCCTTAGTGTATTTTGGTAAGTCTTCTTCCCCAAATTTCCATTACCTCAATTGTTTCTATTTCTCAAAGCTTGGAAACTCCTTGAAAAATCTTCCTTCTTGAGCTTTGCATGATCTTCGGATCAGAGTTTTTACTTCATTAGCTTGTTCCTCTCGTTGTGGTAAGTACCTTATGATTAATTTCCGGATTTCATTCTTGAATCTTCCCTCTTTGTGCCATCTCCCTTGGCCAAATTAGCGGGCAGTTTTGTGCCATCTCCCTTGGCCAAATTTGTTCAAATTTTGAGCATGCGCTCCCGGGATTGTAAGGAACACATGGGTGTTTTTTGTTTCGGGTTGTAGGGCCCACAGTCTAATTTGTGGCCCAGATTTCCACCCTTTTATGTTTATAGCATTATGGGTATCGTTAGTCTCATATTATTGTGTAGATTATTGTGTTGATAGTGGTTTTGGAAATAGGAGCTTCTTGGAGCAGTTCGAGCCTGGACGACGCCATTCCCTCAGCTAGTCATTGGATGACAGGTAGTTTATGGCTTTCCCTACCTAGACTCTGCATATATAGGCTATATTGCATTAATTAGTATCCTTGTGTCACGCCCCGAGGCTACCCCGTAGACGTAACACAGGATCCGTAAAACAAGTGCTCCAGATTAACCCTTGGTTATAGCATACTCAAAAATCAATTAAAGAAACATAGCGGAAGCATACTAGATACAAATAGGCAACCATAACTTAAATAAAGACAAGGCTTAAGAAGTATCAACTTGATACAATGGAAAACAAGTCTAGCTATGTTTGAAGCCTCTAAACTATCATAAGAGCTGATGGGACAAGATCCCAACTAGCTCGAGAAATCCGAAGAAAACAACATAAGAGAAATAGGTCTAATACTGGCCCTCGGATAATGAGGTCTCACCATTGGGAACTGGGACTCCGGCAAGATCTAGCCACGAGTGTGAGGGAACGAACCTGAATCTGCATCATCAAAGGATGAAGCGCAAAATGCGTCTGTATTATAGGATGTACTGAATATGTGAGATATGCGAGAATATGATGAAAACATACTTTAAACATACTTAAAACTGAGTTTATGTAAAAAAAAAGGGAATATCATAAGTGCACATCATAACTTGTGTGATAAACATGACATAAGAGTCAAAACATCAAAATAAATATCATAAGCTTACCAGTCAAAATGTTCATACGCGAGTTTCTTATGACCGACATTAGACCATGCGAGCTTCATGGAATCTAACTATATAACCCTAGTTAGCAAAGCAGACTTGAACCGTGCCAAGGAACGAGTCACCATATCCAACTATATAATCCTAGTTGGCAAAGCTTCCCTAATGCCCGCTAAGGCACTGGACACCATACATCAAGATGTGGAACCACTCTCATAAGCCCATAGGGCACTTTATAACCTATGCTGGCAATGTAGTTTTTGACTTGGGTAATTGAACCCTCATCGCTCGGTGCTAAATACTACTCCCAAAACATGTACATATAGCTCATAAATTCATACTGGCACAATCTCATGACAAATCTTGTTGAAAGGCATGAAAACACATCGGGCATCATGCAATTCTCATATCATAGGTTCTTGAAGCTTAGCATAGCCATAATTCAAAACATACTTTTTCTTCTTAAATTCATATTTGAAGAATTAGGTATGCAATTTCATAAATACATAAATACATGTTATCTAAACATGTAAACTTTCACTTGAAAACATGCAATTCAATGGAATCACACTAGAAATCAACTTTAATGTATGGGCTTTTGAAACCAAATAAAGAATCTTATATAAATCATAAATAAACCATAAGAAACCATGAATTGATGCTTAGAAACTGATTTCATAGGTTTTCCCCAATTTAGATCAAAACCCTAATTTCACAAGTTCATAATTCAAAATAAGAATTGGGCGTTTTGGGCACAAGGGTGAGAGGAACCCATTGTTGAATATCCACATACCTTGATTTAAGCTAACCCACTTGTAATTGAAAAGAAAAAGGAGACTTGAACTTGGAACTTGAGACTTGGAGCTTCATTTCCTTTTTTGGGAGATGAATGAGGTGATTAAAAGGGAATTAGGCTAATGAGGGTTAAAATCCTTCTAGAAATAGTCAAAACGACATCATTTAGGAGTTAAAAGGGTTGGTAATAACTAAAATACCCCTGGTACGTAAATAGGAAAAAGTAAGTTTAAAACTCGGCTTCAGGTTCCAGTGTACCTTTCACAAGCCATAGAAGTAACCACGAGTCGTGGATTGGACTCGTGGTTCTTGAGCCCAAAATTCAACCTGTAGAAGACTTCCCATGATTTAACAGATCAACCCATAGAAACTTCTACGAGTCGTGAATCCCACACGTGGTTCCTAGGAAGACTGGCAACCCTCAGTATGAGTTACACGAGTTGGTTCCATGACTTGTGGAACCATCCATCGATCGTGAACCTATCTCTTGGTTACCAGACCTGAGGATGATCTGTAGGACTGGTTTCACAGGTCACTTCCATGGCTCATGGTTCCTTCCACGGGTCGTGAACTTGACTCGTGATCCCTTGAAGTTTTAAAATTTTGGTTAGTTCTGAGTTTAAAAGCTCAGTCGATTTTCGAGGTGGTACAATATCTCCCCCTTAGGATATAGCCTAAGGATATAAACTTGGGATATAGTTATTTTCTCTTCAGTTTTCACTTCAGTTTAAAAGTTTCAAAACGGTGACAAAGCTTCCCTTTCTTACCAAATCTCATCACACCCTTCATGGGAGACACCTTCAGAATAACCCAATCATCAACCTCAAATTCCAATTATTTTCTCCTCACATCTGCATATGATTAATGTCAACTCTGAGAGGTCTTCAACCTCTCCCTAATAAGCTGAACCTTCTCCATAGTCTCATGCACCGAATCTGGACCAATCAAGGCTGCCTCACCTACCTTAAACCAACCAATAAGAGACGTACACCTCGACCATAAAGTGCCTCATAAGGAGCCATCTGGATGCTAGAGTGAAAGTTGTTGTTGTAGGCAAACTCGATAATAGGTAAGTGATTATCCCAATTACATTTGAAGTCAATCACATAAGATCTCAACATATCCTCAAAGGTCTAAATAGTATGCTCTGCCTGGCCATATGTCCGTGGGTGAAAAGTTGTGCTAAGCTTCACCTGAGTACCAAGAACTCTCTGAAATTATTTCCAAAACTGGAATATAAACTGAGTACCCCTAGCTGAAATGATGGACAATAGGACACCATGCAATCAGACTATCTCTCAGATGTAGAGTCTGGCATAATCATCAGCTGAATCAGTAGTCTTAATAGCCAAGAAGTGGGATGACTTTGTCATTCGGTCCACAATCACCCAAATCAAATCGTGTTGCCTATGAGTACGAGGTAAACATGTAATGAAGTCCATATTGATTGCTTACCACTTCTAAGTAGGAAGGTCAATATCCTGAGTCATGCCACCCAGTCGTTAATGCTCTACCTTCACTTTATGACATTTGGGACACTTAGCTACAAAATCAGCTATGTCCCTCTTCATACCATTCCACCAATAGACTTCCCGTAGATCATACTACCTCTTGGTGGCACCAGGGTGAATGGAGTATCTGGAACAGTGAGCCTCAGTCAAAATTTATTGTCTCAACCCATCTACATCTGGCACACACAATCGACCCTGATAACGAAGCACACCATCTCCCCGTTGGGAGAAAACCTCAACTCTTTGTTGATGGATTGCACCCTTTAGTTAAAGTAAAATAGGGTCACTGTCGTTCTTTGCCTTCACTTCAGCTACCAGAGATAATTCAGAACCATTCTGAACAATAACACCACCTTCTATCCATTCCATAAGGCAAACTCCCAACCGATCTAGCCTATGAACCTCCTTAACCAATTCCTTTTTCCCGTCTTCGACTGAAGACACACTACCCATAGATAATCTACTAAGTGCATCCAACACAATATTGGCCTTACTCGGATGGTAAAGCACACTTATGTCATAATCCTTAAGAAACTCAAGCCATCTTATTTGTCGCAGATTCAATTCCTTCTGAGTGAACACATACTGAATACTCTTATGATCGGTGAATACATCCACGTGCACACTATACAAGTAATGTCTCCAAATCTTCAAGGCAAAAATCACGGCTGCTAGCTCAAGATCATGAGTAGGGTAGTTCTTCTCATGAGTCTTAAGCTGTCTAGAGGCATAAGCAATCACTTTACCACTTTGCATCAAAACATATTCCAAGCCAATCCTAGAAGTGTCACAATACACAATAAAGTCATCTAGGACCTCGGGTAGAGCCAACATTAGAGTGGTGGTCAACCTAGTCTTCAATTCCTGAAAGTTCTTCTCACATAAATCAGACCACTGAAATTTAACCTTTTTCTAAGTTAATCGAGTCAAAGAGGTAGCAATGAAAGAAAATCCTTCCACAAATCTCTTGTAGTAACCAGCCAAACTCAAAGAGCTCCTAATATCATATGAGGAAGTGGGTCTAGACCAGTTCTTTACTGCCTTGATCTTTTGAGACTCAACTCAAATACCATCTCTAGTCACAATGTGACCCAGAAAAGCAACAGACTGCATCCAGAACTCACACTTGCTGAACTTAGCAAATAATTGTCGGTCCTTGAGAGTTTGCAACACCACTATCAAATAGTCAGCATGCTCCTCCTCACTCCGAGAATAGTTAAGGATGTCATCAATGAACACAACCACCAACATATCCAAATACTATTTGAACACACGGTTCATTAAATCCATAAAAGTTGTAGGAGCATTTGTTAGACCAAAAAACATCACAACAAATTCATAGTGACCATACCAAGTTCTCAAGTTTATCTTCGGAATATCACACTCTCGAACACGAAGTTGATGATAACCGGATCTAAGGTTGATTTTGGAGAAGAAACTATCACCCTGAAGTTGATCAAACAACTCATCAATCCTAGGAATGGGATACTTATTCTTAATTGTGACCTTGTTCAATTGATGGTAGTCAATACACATCCTAAGGGAACCATCTTTCTTTCGCATGAATAAGACTAGGGCACCCCATGGAGAAATGCTAGGCTTGATGAAACGCTTATCAAGAAGATCCTTCAACTGATCCTTTAACTCCTTAAGTTCCATGTGAGACATTTTATAGGGAGGAATAAAGATAGGATTTGTATCTGGAAGAAGATCTATCCCAAAGTTGATTTCTCATTCGGGAGGGACTCTAGGATAATCTTCGGGAAATACTTCTGGGAACTCATTCACAATAGGGACATACTGAAGGGATGGGGTTTCAAACTCCGTGTCCATAACCCAAACTATATGATAAACATAACCCTTAGAAATCATCTTCCTAGCCTTAAGATAAGATATGAAACGACCTTTCGAGGAAGGAGGACTACCTTGCCATTCTAAGACGGGTTCATTTGGAAGCTTAAAACTGATAACCCGAGTACGACAATCAACCAAAGCATAACAAGCATACAACCAATCCATACCAAGAAAAACATCAAAATTAGTCATCTCCAACTCTACTAAATCTGTTGAAGTGACTCTATGAAGGACTAAGATAGGGCAATTTTGGTAAATTATTCTGGCTAGGACTAACTCACCAACAGGAGTAGAAACACAAAAGGGTTCTAAAAGAAATTCAGGATAATTTTGGAATTTGCATACTACATAAGGGGTAACAAAAGATAGGGACACTCCGAGGTCCAACAAATCATACACATCAAGATAGAAGACTTTCAACATACTAGTGACAACATCAGGTGAACTCTCCTGGTCCTGATGAGAGGACATTGAATAAAGGGGGCTCTGGCGCTGACCACCAGAACTAGAAGCAGTGCCCTGCTTGGCTGGTTGACCTCCTGAAGCTGCTAGGGTAGACTTAGCCCTACTACTACCCTATCCCTTCTTAGCTGAAGGGAAATCTCTAATCTGATGTCCAGCCTAACCACATCCAAAACAACTACCTGAACCGGCTTGACATTCACCAAGATGACTCTTTCCATACTTGGTACAAACGGGGAAAGAAGACCATTTTGTACCACTCCTCTGCGAATAAGAGCCTGCACCTCTATCGGGGTGATCATGACAGGCCCTGGAGGCTTGAGAAGGAGCACTGGCTGAAGAATGCACGGGTCCTGATGACCTTTTCTGAAAGGAAGAGCGATGTATGCCTCCGGACTTCTGATGGCCAGAACATGAACCCTTAGATCTAGCCCTCTTATTCTCCCTAGCCATATCCCTAAGCTTGTCTCCTTCGATCTGGTAAGCATGGGTCATGAGTCTAGAAATGTTCATATAACTCAAAAGCATAACATACCTACACTCTTTTTTACCATATCTGAAACCCCATAGATAAACTTGCTCATCTGATCCTGCGGGTCCACTACCATAGAGAGGGCATACCTAGACAACTAAGTGAACTTGAAACTGTACTCTTGGACTGACATTGACCCCTGTCTCAAGTTCAAAAAGTCTTCAACCTTCACCTGCCACAACTCTCGGGGAAAGAACCGATTGAGGAAGTCCCTCTCAAAACACTCCCAAGTCATAGGGACCTCGTCCCTAGCTCTATCTTCCTTCCACTGCGAGAAGCAAATATGGGCTACATTCTTGAGTTGATAGGATGCGAGCTCCACATAATCAACATCACCCGCTTTCATAACATCAAAGATCTTTTTCACCTCTTCAATAAAGCTAAGTGGGTCCTCACTCACTTTCGAACCCAAAAATTTAGGTGGGTTCATTCGGACAAAATCACAAACCCGGGCCGCTATCCCACCTTGATGGTGGACGGGGATAGGAGCTGGATGGTATGCTTGAGTGTCCATGGTATGGGCTAGAAAATAGATGGAATTCCTGAACTCTCATTCGTGACCTCGGGGGCTGTATCTGGAGGATCAACATTTCAAGTGGCTCGATGAGGCATAACACATCGAGGAATGATCTTAAATGTACAAGGAAAAGATTAGAGGGACGTTAGAGTTAAACTCCATTGCATGATATGATCATGAAAGAAGTGAACTTTTCCTAAGACATCTCATAGCCTCTCCTTCATATGTGTGGCGTGCTTCACACACATGAACTAGGTTCTACTCAAAGCGGCTTTAGACACCCTAGGACTCTTGAACCTAAGACTCTGATACCAAATTTGTCACGCCATGAGGCTACCCCCTAGACGTAACACGGGATCCTATGCACAAGTTCTCCTTATGAACCCTTTGTCATAACATACTTAGAAATCAGTTGAAGAAACATAGCGGAAGCATACTAGATACAAATATGCAACCATAACTTAAATAACGACAAGGCTTAAGAAGTATCAACTTCATACAACGGAAAACAAGTCTAGCAATGTCTAAAGCCTATAAACAATCATAAGAGATGATGGGATAAGACTCCAACTATCTTGAGAAATCCAAAGAAAATAACATATGAGAAATAGGTCTAATACTGGCCCTCGGATAATGAGGTCTCACCACTAGGAACTGGGACTCCGGCAAGATCTAGCCATGAGTGTGAGGGAACGAACCTGAATCTGCATCATCAAAGGATGCAAAACAAAATACATCATTACTATAGGATGTACTTAATATGTAAGATATGCGTGAATACAATGAAAACATACTTTAAATATAAAAATGAGTTTATGTAAAAAAAAAGGGGAATATCAGAAGTGCACATTATAACTTGAGTGATAAATATGAGAGAAGAGTCAAAATATCAAAATAAATATCATAAGCTTACCAGTCAAAATGTTCATACATGAGTCTTTTATAACCGACATTAGATGATGTGAGCTACATGTAATCTAACTATATAACCCTAGTTAGCAAATTTGACTTGAACCATGCCAAGGTACAAGTCACCTTATCCAACTATATAACCCTAGTTGGCAAAGCTGCCCTAATGCCCGCTAAGGCACAAGACACCATACATCAAGATGTGGAACCACTCTCATAAGCCCATAGGGCAATTTATAACCTAGGCTGGCAACATAATTTTGGACTTGGGTAATCGAACCTTCATCACTCGGTGCTAAATACTAATCTCAAAATATGTACATAGAGCTCATAAATTCATAGTGGCACAATTTCATGCCAAATCTTGTTAAATAACATGAAAACACATCGGGAATCATGCAATTCTCAAATCATAGGTTCTTGAAGCTTAGCATAGCCATAATCCAAAACATATTTTTCCTTCTTAAATTCATATTTGAAGAATTAGGTATGCAATTTCGTAAATACATAAAGACATGTTATCTAAACATGTAAACTTTCACTTGAAGTCATGCAATTCAATGGAATCATACTAGAAATCAACTCTAATGCATGTGCTTTTGAAACCAATTAAGGAATCTTAATCAAATCATAAATAAACCCTAAGAAACCATGAATTGATGCTTAGAAACTGATTTCATAAGTTTTCCCCAATTTAGATCAAAACCCTAATTTCACAAGTTCATAATTCAAAATAAGAATTAGGGGTTTTGGGTACAAGGGTGAGAGGAACCCATTGTTGAATACCCACATACCTTGATTTAAGCTAACCCACTTGTAATTGAAAAGAAAAAGGAGACTTGAACTTGAAGCTTGAGACTTGAAGCTTGAAGGAGTTCTTTTACTTTTTTGGAGATGAATGAGGTGATGAGAAGGGACTTAGGCTAATGAGGATGAAAATCCTTCTATAAATAGTCAAAATGACATCATTTATGAGTTAAAAGGGTGGGTAATGACTAAAATACCCTTGGGACATAATTAGGAAAATGTTGTTTTAAAACTCGACTTCAGGTTCCATGGGTGCTTTTCGGGAGCTGTAGAAGTAACCACGAGTCATGGATTTGACTCGTGGTTCCTGAGCCCAAAATTCAAGCTGCGAAAGACTTCTCAGGATTTAACAGAACAACCCGTAAAAACTTCTATGAGTGGTGGATCCCACATGTGGTTCCTGGGAAGACTGGCAACCCTCAGTCTGAGTTTCACGAGTTGGTTCCATGACTCGTGGAACTATTTACAGATCATGAACCTGTCTCGTGGTTTCTATACCTGAGGATGATCTGCAGGGCTGGTTTCACGGGTCACTTCCATGGCTTGTGGTTACTTCTATGGGTTGTGAACTTGACTTGTAATCCTTTGAAGTTTCAAAATTTCTGTTAGTTCTGAGTTTAAAAGTGGAGTTAATTTTTGAGGTGTTACACCTTGGGTGGGTTGTTATAGGTTGTTACCCCATACCTTGTCTGCCTTTTCTATCCGTTTATTTCATACGTTGATTTTAGTATTGTGTAGTATTATATATCACCCTTGTGGTCTTGTGTGGCCTTGTATTGACTCTAGAACATAGACGATGGGTGATTTAGAAATATTCGCAAGTCCCGGACATAGATATATCCTTTTAGGCTGGTTATGTCTGTTGAGTAGTTGTGGAGCCTGTGCAGGGTTGGTAGGAATGTTTGTGAGCCGTTGGGCTAATTTATATTTGTGTGAGAGCATATCATCCATAAAAGAGGTTTTCCCTACATGTTTTACTTCGGTTTTGGTTGCGAGCCACTATAGATGGTTTTTTATAATCTTGCATGGCCCCGGGGGCCCATTTTTGGTATACTTGATGATAAAAATGGGATTTTCGATGATATCACACTTGATTTCCTGATGATACTAGGCTCTGTTGGGATGAGCACTAGCCCTGATTTTCTACTGATACTAGGATCTGCTGGGCAGAGTACTAGACTTGATTTTCTACTAATACTAGGCTCCGCTGGGTAGAGCACTAGACTTGATTTCTGACTGATTTAGACCTAAATACACTTTGGGCATCCCCTAAGAGGGTTATTGAGTCTTTTATAACTGATTTAGACATGAGTATACTTCGGGCACCCTTTGAGAGGGTCTTTTGAGATTACTACTACTATTTTAGACCCGGTTCAATTTTGGGAATGTACTTTGAGGCTCTGGTTCTCGGAGATTTCACTTTTTGTTACTGTATGTGGTCAGGGAACTCTATGGTCCCTGTCATTCCAGGACCTAGCCAAAGGGCCAAGCATGTCGGAGGAGGGGTATACGATGTTGGATGGTGTATAGCAGGTACATCCCATCATGGGTCCTCCTACCGAAGTGCCGGGGGGAGGTGCATACAGGGTTACTATTACTGATTCCATTATTATCATCATCATGCATATTTCACTCGGATTCCACCCTTATTTACTGTGTGTTCAGTGTATGCTCCAGTTGTATGGGCGGCCGGAGGGTTTGTTTTCATTTGATTGTGTTCCTTGATTGTATGGGCGGCCGTTGGGACTGTAGGTAGTTTAGATTACCTTGTCACTTATTATAGTTGGTTATGGTCCTTGTTTCTTAGTGATTTAGCAGTTATTAGCCAGTTGAGGCTTCGGTTGTGGGATTTTGATTATTGAGAGGGCTAGGGAGTCCTATCTTATTGAGGCACTTTTATGTGGCCTTCTGAGTAGATTGAGAGTTTCTGGTCCCATTCTTATCAGGATTTGAGTAGTATTTCTCAGTTATTGTGGGTTAGTTATTCCATCCTAGGGGTGTACTTTTAAGGTGGATTCCTGTTTATGCTATCTTGAAGTTGGATTAGTGTTATGATTTTCTTGTGCTTGTTGATTCTATCTTGAGTATGCTAGACTGCTTCCCTTCTTTCCTTTTTCTTGAGGTTACTGGTATACCACTATGTTCCTGACTCTCTCTCCTTTTATATACTATTGTTGCAAGGATTCCAGGTGCGTTCTTCTTTCTTACACCTGTGTTTCTGTGTTATGTATCTGTTTTATGCTAGCATGTATACTTGTAACTCTTGGTTGATTGCTCCTTGTGTTGTTCCTTGTGCTTCTTCCTTGCTTTCTTGATTGCTTTCTTGTATTCAGCTTATTACTATTTTTATATCTTATATGCGCTCAGTCGGCCGATGATGCCTACTGAGTACCCGTTGTCTTGGTGCTCATATTACACTTCTGCATCTTTCTGGTGCATAGATTAGTTGAGCTTTCACCGTTGATCGCATTAGAGACTCGTGCAGCTTTTTGGAGGTTCAATACTAGGGTGAGCGCTGACGGTTGGGGCTTGTCTATATCTCATCTTTTATACTGATACTCTTTGTATTTTCGGAGACAGTTGTACTTATCATTTGTTACTTCTAGCACTTGTACTCTATTAGAAGCTTATGTACTGTCGATACCAAGTCTTGGGGTTGGTGTAATATCATTTGTATATATATTTCGGGTAGTTGCTTCTGCGTGTCTTATCTTTATATTCAGCTTTTGCTTATTTCTGCTTGTTGTGCGTAATTGGTTAGGTAGTAGCCCATTACTAACTATTCCGGGCTATAGGAATTGGTTCGCCTACTAGGGGGTTATAGGTGGCGTCATGACCTTAGAAATCGGGTCGTGACAAAATGAGAGGATGACCAGAGGTATGTTTTTGATAGGATTCGAATGGGGGTTAGGGTACTTTCTCAATTATGCAATCTTTTGGTTTTAGTCATGAATGTCAATCTTTTGACCTTCCAAACATTTATCCAATGGTCTTTATTCAAGCACCATGGTTTCAACATAAACCAACGAATACAAGCTTGGGGAAGTCATACTATTTCTAGCTTAGACTATTAAAAGGGTGTTTTCCGGTAATTAAGCTATTTCTAGCCTTAATCTAGATGGAAATCCCAAGTACCCACTATTGAATTCTCATCCGAAATTATGAACTTCTCTTTCAAGCAAGAACACAACCAAGTAAGTTCAACCAATGTTTGCAACCATCAATTTTAGAGTTAAAACATGGAGAATTCAATAGACCCACATCAATTCAGTAATTATAAGCACAAATAAACAAGACCCCTACCCAAATTCAAATACCCATCATACACTTATCCTTAGACAAGGAAATTATCCACTCATGCTAAGGAAATAAAAGATTATACCAATTGGGTAATTCAAATTTCCATTCATAGTTGTGCCAATATCTAATATCCAAGCTCAATTTGTACAATAATGGTGGAATCTCAAGGTAAAAGATGAGAAATATCAAGTCACTCACTATCTTCATTGGGAAACCTTCTCTATGGAAAACTATTCAATATCCTCTAAAAACTATCCAAAACTCAGGTACACACCCCAAAAAGGGTTTTAGAGATTTCCCAAAACATCACTTGCAAGTTGATAAAATTGACCCTCGGGCATGGTGCAATGGCACATGCTGTATGACATGCGGTTGCACCACGCATTGTTCACATCGCACACCTTTACTCTAGCAAACCAGTGACTTCAGCATTAGTCGGGTGTCATGTGAAAGGAGGTGCAGTCCGCCTCAGGCATTGTGCATGTCACCTATGGATCGCACCTCTTGTCAGATTCTTCATTGATTTTGGTCACCTTTACACTTCAACTCTTTTGAGTTCTTTTGGGTCCAATTCCTTATTTTCTACTTTTGACCAATAGTACCCACATTTGCATCAATAAAGTCAATAAGTACCTCTAAATTTTTTATCAAAACAAGGCAATAATTCATGAATAAAGGCTCAATAAGGTGGTTGATTACCAACTTATCACAAACGCTAGTTAATTACCCTGAAATCTTAGTGTTTTCCAAAAGGATTCATTTAGGTTGGGAAATTTTTAATAACTAAGAACTCAAGGAGTTAATCTTTGTTTAATGGGATTTTGTAGGGATACGTTAATCCTACTTAACTTATTGTGATCATCTTAATAATACACTTCATTTCATTTGGGAAGATAAATGAAGGATTGATCAATTTCATATCATAAGGTAGTAATAGGTATCTCATTGATCACTGTTCACCCAAAATCAGCCTAGGACTGCCTAAATTGACGCTTGTAACCATTAGAGGAATTTTATTGTGTGGTGAAACAATCCCAAATTTTATAAACCTTGCTAATACAAAACATTTATATTCCGTTAGCTTTAAATTTCAATACAAAAACTATTATTGTGTTAAAGGGTAAGATTCGACATAAGGTAAAGTGAATAAACTGCTTTAAGTATTGTGTGTCTCACCCTATTTCATGTGGGATTCAACTCCAGCCTCATTATTGGGTTACTATATTTGACAATGATCATTTACACTTTTAAAGGGTGTAATTTGAATGTATCACTATGTCCCAATAGTTTGAAAACCCTAAACTGGTACCTGATCAAGAGTCATAACTCCATCCGTAGTTTAAGATCCATCAAAAGTGACAAGTAGAGCTCATGTTGATAAGTTGGTAATCTACCAACTTATTTATCTCTTAAGCATGAATTATTGACTTGATATTGCACTTTTTAGATGGATTTTATATTATTTACCTCTCATGTGCAGGCATTCCTAGGATTTTGATGGTAAATAAGGATTTGAATATAACATGCAAGAAAAGAGGGCAAAAATCCAAGTCAAAATTAAATGAGGGAAGCCAAGTCAAAAAAGATCACTTGCAAAGTGCAGAAGTCCACTTGCGTCTTGCAAATGGGATGCAAATGGCAAACAAAAGACTGGCTCGAGGATAGAAGGATATGCTAATTTTGCGGATTGCAACTCCCATTCTACAAAATGCAGGTTAAGCGCAAGAGAGAAGCATAGAACTGGTAGCTGACCTCGGCACTTGTGCATCGCAAGTGGAGACTTGCGATTGCAATTGCCGTAGATGAAATGCAAGTGCTCAGTACTGGATTTTTGTCCAAAATGTGCCAAGTGTGATTGGGGGTTTTCAAAAAAAAATTAGGGATCCATGTAGAGACATTCATTCAGTTATTTTGAGATCCAAATTTTCCAATTGTAGTATTCTTGAGGAAGAATAAAAGTACAATTAGTGACTTCATCTTCCCCAAATTGAAAACTCCATTATTGAGCATAAAAAACTTGGATTTGAATTTAATTTCTTATTATGGAAGGAATTGAAGTTGACCCTTATGGTATAATTTCTTTTCTAAATATTATGAGTAGCTAAATTTATATCTAGGGGTGTGTACATGATGAGTGTATGAATTGTGATTGGGTATAGATTATTAGTGCTTAGAATTGGATATTTTCATTGAATCCTTCAAGCTTTAATTATCAAATTGATGGTTGCAAATATTGATTGAGTTCTCTAATTTTGATCTTGCTTGAGAAAGAGGATTAGAATTGGGTAAGATTCATGGTGAGGATTTGGGGATTTCCCATCTAAAGGTTGAGGCTAGAGATAGCTTGTCACGCCCCGAGCCTACACCCTGAACATAACATGGGACCTGGATCCATAAGTGGCCCCAAGTTAACCCTTCATGTTGGCATACTTCATGAGCAACTGAATAAAAATATGTAAACTGAAAAAAAACATTATGCGAAGGCTGAAACATATGCTGATCTCTTGAAGAGTACCGTAATAAACTAAATTTACAAACTGAAATACATAGTCATTTAAAAACTGATACAACTAACTGACTGACTGTCTATGAAGCCTCTACTAACACTGACTACAGTTAGCCGAAACATGACCCCCAACTATCTTATATCAATGTATAACAACTGAATTAACTACTAAAACTACTAACTAACCGGATTTCCCAACAAAGGAGAACTCGTTCCCTCTTAACTAGAGGCTGCGATCTATCTCACCATGATCTTGGGAGCTAGCACTAAAACATGCATCATCAAAAAGGATACAGCATGTACTGAGCATGTGAGATAATGCACTAACTTTAACTCATGAGAAAATACGTGTATACTGAAAGCATGGCTGAAAACTGGACTAAGTAAAGATATCTGAAGATGCATAAGTCAAACTGTAGACATAAGCTCTTTTACTGAAGAAAATGTAAATCATATGTCTGAACTGTAACTGTGAGATCATGATGTTTAAAGATAAGTAAAATTGTTACTTGGATATCCACGGACTAAAAGGATGAATTATGTTTGTAAGTCATGAAGTAGTGCAACTGAGCTAAAAACTATGAGTCATGCCAAAAGTCATGTTTAAAGTAAATCTTTAGGGCAATTCCTTCTACTGAGCATGCTGAAAATACTGATATACCGTACTGAATGCAGTCTAAACGATATAAGCTGATGCAATGACCAAGTATATATATAAACATGCAACTGTATATAATACTGAATTAAACTGAATAACTGAATACAAGGTCATGAAATAATGAATATGAACTGTGGGAGCTACTATTAACTGATATACCCCAAGCTAAGTTAACTATGGGGCCAACCTATAACCCTTGATGGAAGGATGTTCCTACCTTGCCAAGGGTACAAAATCTTTTAACGTGGATCCACTAAATTGATGTCCACAAGGGAAAAAGGTGCCCAACCTAATCTGAAAGCTGACCCCTTTGATACCTACGGTGGTGCCATAGTTCTGGGACTTGGGGACTTCTAAGTCTTAGCCTAACCTAATAGCTGAGCCTTCATTCCTTCGTCTGCTTGATGCTAAGTACTACTCCCAACTGAGTTAATAAATAAACTAGCATACTGGATAGCTCAAAATACTGACTTTTTGAGAATGAAACATAATGCTAAGGCTGAAAGCATTTTATTTTTCTGAAAAGCTATAGGCAAATAACTGTGTAATTTCATGCTTTAAAACTGAGTGCTAGTAGATGAGTCTAAATTCTGAAGAAAAGTTAATTCATGTGAAAATACTACAATTTCATGCTAAGTTCTTGAAAAGAAAGCTAATTCATGCAGAAGATGCTGTAAATATATGCCAAGTCTGTTTAATCTAAATTCTAGAGATTTTAAGACAATATCTGTAAAACTTCATGTAATATTACTTAAACATGTACAGGAAATATATAGTATCATAAGGAATTCAATTCTGTAAAAAACATGCATAGTTGGGTGAAATCAGGTTAGAATTTGCTTATTGTAAAATCTAGGGTTTGAAATCTAATTGCAGGAATTCATGTAACAAGGATAGTAGTCATGTAGAATCATCAAGGGATCGAATTCGTAGTAAAACATTTACTTGGGTAAGAACCCTAGAATCATAGCTTAAGAATCATACTGAAATCTTAAAATTTGGGCATGCGGGTAAAAGGAAACACTCATTGAAATCCCACATACCTAAAGCTTGAAGAATATGGACTAGAATTGATGTTTGAAGCTTTGGGGAAGAAGTCCTAGGTTTGTAGCTTGAAAGAGAGCGTTCTTTTCTTTTTGTTAAAACTTGAATCGATGGAATGAAGAGAAGCATTCTAAGTCTGAATTTAATCCCTTAACATATGTTTAAAATGATCAAGTATAGGAATTAAAATCAAGGTGGTAAAAGTCTAAAATAACCTTGAGAAAACTAAGTAAAACTGTTGAAAAAAACTCATCGTCGGGTTCAACGGACATTAACCACGGCCCGTTGATTGAACCAATTTTCAGACTTCTGGACTATTTCCACGAGTTGGTTTCATGACCCATGGATCATTCCACAACCCGTGGAACCCCCTCATGGTTTTTAGGTGAAAAATCAATTTGCGGGACTGATTTCCATGAGTGCAATCCACGGTCTGTGGTTTGATCCACGAGCCGTGGATTCCTCTCGTGGTTTTTTTCTGTCATTTTGAAAGACATATATATTTTATTAAAACACTAATAAAGTTTTACTCTGGATTCATATTAATGCACGACTAGTGGCATTGGAAAGAAGACTCGAAGAACTTTATTTTGGTGGTAACTAGGCCACCTAACTCTTTATATTCAGGGAGTTATGATCATTTAAAGTTGACACTAGTTTAGTCCTACATGAAAACTTCTTTGGTTGGGGTTCTTTCAACTTAACTTGCTTATAAGAGTTTCTTATGAACATGACTCGCATCCAAAACACTTCCCACATTAGGGAATTGATCATTAAACCTATGAAAAATAATTTGGGTCTTAGCTTAGAATTTTTGGGGTGTTACAATATCTCCCCCTTGGGATCATTCATCCTCGAATGAAGACTAACTAGGCTGAGGTTGTGGAGAAAGGGCTATAATCCCATCAACTGAGTTCTAGAAGTTGGAGTACTGACATGGTACCTTATTTCTGACTGAAATATGAACTAGGATAGATTCGTGAGACCTATATGCATACTTAAAGCATAAGAACACTGATAGGACATGAAACTGAATATCCAACATGATAACTGGTCTAGAGTGGGAGTAGGGTCATAAAGAATGAATGCATTTTTAGAAATTTTAGTTAGCTGAAAGGAACATAAACTGAGAGGAGTAACTGTACGATAAAGTTATTCTCTTCTAGACTGAACTTACTAGCATGGACTGAATTGAAAGTAAGGCCTTCTAGCCTTAGAAATGATCACCGGTAGGTCTGAACTAATTTGATATGAGGAGTCTACTATCTTGCTGGCTGAACTACTGGACATAAGGTATGAGCACGTTGGGCAGGGAGTAACAACAAGACTATTCTTGCCTTAAACTATACAACTTTTAAGCTTAGGAACACCCTTTTTAACTACACCAATTTTTTTGAATACCACACTTACCATTTGCAATTAAAATTCTCACCAGCGCACATAAAGATGCTAAGGTCTGACTCTAACTACTTTATTTCACCATGGTAAAGCCTATCTCGACTAAGTCTCTTGCATCTGTAGTTCTCTCCCAAGAATGGTATTCCTTCTTATCACAAAAATCAACTAACCTTGATCTCTAATCAATGGGTCACCAGTCGTCGTACAAAGCAAAGGCCCACATATATTTCATCACGACATTCAAGCCTATTACTATGATCATCTTATGGATTCTTTGTAGTTGACACTACCTGAGACTCATCTCTTTTTCCCTAGCATATCTAGAAGCTGTAACTACAAGAACTTCTACAAAGGGACACCAAAAAGAGGAAAATTTAGTACTTCCCATCTAGGTTACTACTTAGCTTCCTCCACTAAAAGTTGTGACACCAAAAACCAATATCACGAAAGGAATAGAGTGGGAGCATGAGCATCACAAATGAAGGAATACTGATCAGTCTTAACTTACACTTAGCGTGATCTACCACTCAAGGTGAGGTCTGAGAAGTCAAGTACAAAGGCCTGAGTGTCTCACATCTTGGACATAGGAATCATGGTTAGATTAAGGAATCTTAAGCATGAACTATTCAAGAAATCTGGTCTGAGCATATATATGATGTAGCATGAGTTCATCAGCCATTCAGGCATATCTTGAGTAATGAACGTAGTGCATAGAATTGAGAATACTCTGAGACATGAGTTTACATATATAACGAGTCTCATGGAATAAGGTCAGGATTTATAGAATCGTAGAGTAGGACTAGAATCGCTGTCTGGAGCAATTTCTGTTTGTTTTAGGAGCTGAGCATGGACATGAACTTGTATGGAGTACATGAACTTTGTCATGAATATTTCACAAATACATCTTAGTATAGTGTCATCTTGACCGAAGTCCTAGGAAATCCTCTAGAATAAGAATGTGTCGATATCCCATCATAGCCCTTTCTAGAATTCTATACTAGTTGAGTCACAGGACTCGACTTGGTTATTCATTCTATCATCTCCCTCTTAGCTCAAATGTCACCCCTCTAAGCCTGCAAATCTCTCTCCCATCAAGGCTAAAATCAATTAACTTTTGTAAAGTTGGGGTATCACTGTATTTATGGATGCTAAACTCCCTCTGATAGGCTATAACTGATGATGCTAAACCCTTGCTAGGTCACTTTTTGAGGAATCTCTTAGTTTCCTCTTAACCTTTATGGCTATCACTAAAGGACTCTTACTTTTAATGGCGTATATAACCACTTCTTCTAACACTTAGCAATTTGACTTTTGCTTATTCGTCTACTAACACCACATCTCTAAGTTCACATCCACCCAAATCAACTGAATTAAAACCATGCTAAGGGACTCAATATCGTCTATTTGTTTTCTCTTGAATATCATGCATAACATACTAATCTGGATACACACCTCCTTTTACCATTCAAGGATCTCCTTCACCTAGTTTAAACATATTCTGAGTCACCTTAACCAATCATTATTCCTCTACATACTACAATGGAACCTACACTTTACTTATTACTCCTCCCTCAATGAAAAGGGAATTATCAACCTAATACTCTCCTTATAGCTACTATACTTCTAAATTCATAAATATAGCTCTGGGGTTATCTTACTACCTATAACTCATAACATCTCTATTCACACTAACTGTTGAGTAATTTTTCTACCAAATGCTCATAGAACCATACCGTTGGGCTGAGGCACTATTCGTAGTAAAGCATCTGGAAGGGGGGCTAAGAGCACATTCTACTATAGGCTCAACTGCACGAGTGAAAAAGGATGCATGCTTTGGAATCAATAGACTTAACGCACTAGTAGGCTCCTCTCAAACCCTTGTGCAGTCTATTAACTTTCTGATGGCTCTATTTGAGAGTATCTCAGTAACAGGAATATGAACTTTACTGTTTCCACCACCTCAAAGATGAGGCATAATTGGAGGAATTGGGTTAATGCACGAATCTGCTTAAGTTTCTTAAGGAATAATTTTACTGCGCGATTTGGAGTATGAAAGAAGGGCAACATTTCCTAAATGCACTTTAGCCTTCTGATTATAAGTGTGGTGCACAACACACCCATAAGAAAGACTCTAATAGACATGGCTTTACAAACACTCTAGGACACTTGAACTCTTGTCTCTAATACCAAGTTTGTCACATCCCGAGCCTACACCCTGGATGTAACATGGAATCTGGAACCACAAGTGGCCACAAGTTAACCCTTCATACTGGCATACTTTATGAGCAACTAAATAAAAACATATAAACTGGAAAAAAAACATTATGCAAAAGTTGAAACATAAGTTGAGCTCTTGAAGAGTACTGTAATAAACTGTACTTTACAAACTGAAATTCATAGTCATTTGAAAATTGATACAACTAGCAGACTGACTCTTTATGAAGCCTTTACTAACACTGACTATACTTAGTCGGGACATGACCCCCAACTATCTTACATCAACATATAACAACTAAATTAACTACTAAAACTACTAACTACCTGGAGTTCCCAAAAAAGGAGAACTCATTCCCAGCTGACTAGGGGTTGCGATCTATCTAACCATGATCCTGAAACCTAGCACTAAAACATGTATCATCAAAAACGATGCAGCACAAAAAGGTATGCGATCAGTACTTTGAATGTACTGCTCATGTGAGATAATACACTAACTTAAAATCGTGAGAAAATACGTGTATACTGTAAGCATGGCTAAAAATTGGACTAAGTATAGATATCTGAAGATGCATAAGTCAAACTGTATAACATAAGCTCTTTTACTGAAGAAAATGTAAATCATGTTTCTGAACTGTAACTGTGAGATTATGATGTTTAAAGATAAGTAAAACTGTTACTTGGAGATCCATGGTCTAAAAGGATGAATTATGTTTATAATTCATGAAGTAGTGCAACTGAGCTGAAAACCATGAGTCATGCCAAAAGTCATGTTTAAAGTAAATCTTTAGGGCAGTTCCTTCTACTGAGCATACTGAAAATACTAAAATATCGTACTGAATGCAGTCTAAAAGATATAAGCTGATGCAATGACCAAGTATATATATAAAAATCCAACTGCATAATACTTAACTAAGCTAAATAACTAAATACAAGGTCATGCAATAATGAATATGAACTGTGGGAGCTACTATTAACCGATATACCTCAAGCTGAGCTAACTATGGGGCCAACCTATAACCCTGGATGGAAGGATGTTCATACCTTGCCAAGGGTACCAAAAAATCTAACGTGGATCCACTAAACTGATGTCCACAAGGAAAAAGGGTTCCCAGCCTAATCTGACAGCTGACCCCTTTGATACCTATGGTGGTTCCGTAGTTCTGGGACTTGGGGACTTCTACTAAAGGTCTCAGCCTAACTTGACAGCTGAGCCTTCATCCCTCTGTATGTTTTATCTACATTCCAGATATTTTAAGACAATATCTGTAAAACTTCATGTCATATTACTTAAACATGTACGGGAAACATATAGTATCATAAGGAATTTAATTCAGTAAAAAACATGCATAGTTGGGTGAAATTAGGCTAGAATTTGCTTCTTCTAAAATATAGGGTTTTGAAATATAATTGCAGGAATTCATGCAAAAATCATTCTAACAAGGATAGTAGTCATGTAGAATCATCAAGGGATCAAATTTATAGTAAAACACTTATTTGGGTAAGAACCCTAGAATCATAGCTTGTAAGAATCATACGGAAATCTGAAACTTTGGGCATAAGGGTGAAAGGAAACCCTCATTGAAATCCCACATACCTGAAGCTTGAAGAATTTGGACTAGAATCGATGTTTGAAGCTTTGGGTAAGAAGCCCTAGGTCTGTAGCTTGAAAGAGAATGTTCTTTTCTTTTTCTTAAAACTTGAATTGATGGAATGAGAAGAAGCATTCTAAGTCTGAATATAATCCCTAAACATATGCTTAAAATGACCAATTATAGGAATTAAAAACAAGGTGGGAAAAGTCTAAAATACCCCTGAGAAAACTTAGTAAAACTTCTAAAAATAACTCAGAGTCGGGTTCCAAGGACATGAACCACGACCCATGGAATGAACCACGGTCCGTGGATGGAAGTCGTGGTTCTCAGACCACTTTTCAGGCTTCTCGACTATTTCTACGAGTTGGTTTCATGACCCGTAGAACATTCTATGACCCGTTGAACCCCCTCGTGGTTTTCAGGTGAAAATCAATTTGCAAGACTGATTTTCACGAGTGCAATCCACGGTCCGTGGTTTTATCTACAAGCCGTGGATTCCTCTCGTGGTTTCTATCAGTCAGTTTGATAGACAGATACATTTGAGTAAAACACTGATAACTTTTTACTCCAGACTCGTATTAATGCACGATCAGTAGCGTTGGAAAGAAGACTCGAAGACCTTTAATTTGGTGGGTACTAGGTTACCTAACTCTTTATATTCGTGGAGTTAGGATTGTTTGAAGTTTACCCTAGTTTAGTCTTACATAAAAACGTTTTTGGTTGGGGTCCTTTCTACTTAACTTGCTTATAGGAGTTTCTTATGAACATGATTCGCATGCAAAACACTTCCCGTATTAGGGAATTGATCATGACACCTTTGAAAAGTGATTCAGGTTTCAACTTAGAATTTTTGGAGTGTTACATAGCTTAACCCGCTTAAGCTAATTGGTTAGTTAATTGTGAAGGCTTTGGGTATCAAGAGAACCCAAAGGATATATGCTTGTTGGTCGAGAGACAATTAGCATATCCCAAACCAAGGCTATTTGCACCATAATCAAGTCTAAGCCAAGTATTTAATCCCAATTACAATTGATAACTCTATCAAAAGCACACCCCTAGTTTCCTAATCTTGATAAACCCCAACAATTGTGTTATCTAATTAATTATTTACTCTTAATATAATCACTTGTCTAAATCAACCCCCCAATTTTAATTTCTTGTATTTTTACTATAATGTGCATGCTTGAGTGAATTGCATTACCAAATTTGATTCAATCTCTATAGGATCAAACCCGACTCTTGAGTTGGGTAATTATATTGTACAACGATCATGTACACTTCTCCTAGTGAGAGATGGATTTGGATCTTACAAATTTTGGTGTTGTTGTCATGGATTAGTTTTGGTTACCTTATTTTGTTTGTTCATTCACTTTGGTATTACACCTTGTTTTACTTTACCTTATTTGTTGTTATTGCTTTGTGCTAGGTCAAAATACGAGTCAAGCTAGTGAGAATTCTAGTGTTGACAGTTACATAGATGATGATGACCCGATAGGTCATACGGGTGTAGCGAGTGCCATTTTCCTACCTCCAATGGTAAGGATTGAAATCTTTCATGTTACTATCATCATGCTACACCTCTTGCAAATGATGGGTCTCTTTGGTGGTCTCCCTTATGAATATGCAAATCATCAAATAAAGAACTTTGTAGAGATTTTCTAACCGCTTAATATAACCAACATCACTCAAGAATCAATCTGGTTAAGGTTATTCCCTTTCTCCCTAATGGGATAAGCAACAACATAGCTAGAGGAGCTTCCCAAAGGCTCCATTACCTCATGGAATGAACACATCAAAGCGTTCCTTGAACAGTTTTTTCCTCCTTCTCAGATACTTTAATTGCGAGATAAAATAACTAACTTTACACAATTTTTGGGTGAAAAACTACATGAAGCATGGCTTAGGTTTAAAAAGAAAATTATCTAATGTCCAGCTCATGGCCTTTCTGATGGGGTATTATTTCAACACTTTTATAGGTCTTTGGACTTAATTAACAAGTCCGTTGCAAATAATTTGATTGGTAGTTTATTGATGGACCAAACATTTGGACTTGCCAAGGCTTTGTTGGATAGGATGATGAAGACCAATTGTGCATGGCATATCCAGGACACCGTGGTGGCAATGGGTGTCACCTCTATAATTATGTCTTTGGCGATAAGGCAAAAGGAGGAAAAGAGGGAAGAAAGGTTTGAACAGGGACAAGGAACGAGATGGAAATTGAGAGACTGTGACAAAGAGGGTGATAGATACAACCACCAGAGCTCAAATCCATACGTACCTCCAGATAAGTCAGATTCCTTGTATCAACCCACCACAAGAAATCCCAGTCATTCAAATATAGTGGATATGTTATCCTTTGTTTTGAAGAAGGTAGACACAACAAATATCGGGGTTAGTGAGCTTAAAAGTGAAGTTTTAACACTTCATCAAAATGTGAGCTCTCATTCAGCCTCAATCAATCATCTTCAGGCTCAAATGAACCATTTATCTGCTCAAATGAATACGAGAATTAAAGGAACACTCTCTAGTGACACCGCAACCAATCCCAAAAATGACACTCATGTTATGGATATTGTTACTAGAAGTGGAAGAAGGAGTGGTGTGGTGGAAAAGACTGTTGTGGATGTTGTGGAGAAGCCGGATATTGTAGTGAATAAGCCTAGTGTTGACCCTATTATAAAGCCATGTGACAAAAAAGAAGAGGCTACACGTGACAAAGATTTTGTTGAACAAGAAGTTAGGGTGAAGCTTGGTGCACCCAATGTCTCGGTGGATGTTGATATTGATAATGAGAGGGAGGAGGTTGAATCTCCTCCCCAAGTGGCTATTGATATTGAGGAGGACCCGCCCATTGTGCAAAGTGTGCTGACCACACTACCCAAGGGACCTCCTCCATACCCTCAAAGGTTAAATAAGAAGAAGGAAGAGCACAAATTCAATAAGTTTTTTGACATGTTCAGCAAACTTTCGATAAATATTCCTTTAGTTGAAGCCTTAATGCAAATGTCGGGGTATGCCAAATTCATGAAAGAGTTGATCAATAAGAAGAAGATTGTCGATGCGGGCACCGTTGAGATCTCATACAGTTGTAGCGCTGTGATGACAAGTAATGTTGCTACAAAATGGGATGACCCTGGTGCATTTACCATACCATGTATTATTGGACTATTTGAGTTCCGTAAGGCCTTGTGTGACTTAAGGGCAAGCATCAACTTGATGCCCTTAGTGATCTTCAAGAAGTTAGGATTGGGTATGCCCAAACCTAAATCTATGCAACTACTCATGGCTGATAGGCCCATTAAGCATCCGGTAGAGATCCTATTTGACGTATTGGTGAAGGTCGACAAGTTTATTTTTTTGGCAGACTTTATGGTCTTGGATTGTGAAGTAGATGTTGAGGTGCCCATCATTTTGGGGCGACCATTATTGGCTACGGGGAGAGCACTTGTAGATATTGAACTCAAAGAACTCAAATTCCGAGTGGGAAGTGAGGTAGTGACATTCAACATATGCCAAACCAAAAAGCCTTCAGATGAATTGCGTGTGGTCTCGGTGATAGATGTTGAGGGCAAGTGTAACACCCCGGAATTTGATTCAGCTTTTTAAGTTAGAAATTTTGAAAATTCTGAAACTACCAAGAATTACGAGTCAAGTTTACGATTCGTGTAAGTAATCATGACTCAAGGAAATGACTCGTGAAACCAGCTCTGCAGCTCCCACCATAAGCAATCCCAGTCATTCAAATATAGAGGATATTTTGTCCTTTGTTTTGAAGAAGGTAGACACAAAAAATATCAGGGTTAGTGAGTTTAAAAGTGAAGTTTTAACACGTCATCAAACTGTGAGCTCTCATTCGGCATCAATGAATCATCTTGAGGCTCAAATGAACCATTTATATGCTCAAATGAATATGATAATGAAGGGAACAGTCCCTAGTGACACCACAGCCAATCCCAAAAATGACGCTCATGTTATGGCTATTGTTACTAGAAGTGGAAGAAGGAATGGCTTGGTGGAAAAGCCTGTTGTAGATGTTGTGGAGAAGCCGGCTATTGTAGTGAAGAAGCCTAGTGTTGACCCCATTATAGAGCCATGTGACAAAAAAGAAGAGGTTGCACGTGATAAAGATTTTGTAGAACTAGTGTGAGGTAGCCGAATAATACCCGGTGCATACATTGGCTAGCCCGATTTTAAGGTCGTCAAGCCAGGAGGGTGTCTAGACCTGTTAATGGTGATCTCATAGCCAAGATAACTCTAGGAAAGAACTGATGTAAAACCAAGAGACCCTCCCTTAGAAACATATCATTAGGATCTTTGATATATATGACAATACTCTGTATATGCATACATGCTTATTGTATTATTATTTTTATACTTGTTAAAAGATTTTGCACTGTAAGCCCTTAAGACAATATTTTCTCAAAATGAAAAATAATCAACATATTTTAAATTCTCTTAATTTATCTTCTCAAGCAACTAAGATTGCTAAGTTAGAAAATGATCTTCTAAATTGGAATATACTCCAAGAACCTTTTAAAAAGATTTACCATCTAGGTAATTTCAATTTTATTTCTAGACATAATATTAAGACCTGTGAGTCTACTATTGCTATTAATAATTCTTTAGAGATTATTCGCTTGTTAAAAGATAACGATATCAGTTGTTATAAAAATGATTACAATTATTTACATATTGGTCTGGTTCAAGTGGCTGTCAAGCCTCTTTTTCGAAAAGGCTTAGATATTCTTGTTTTTGTCCTACATAGAGATGACCGTTTTTCTTAATTTTTGATGATTCTTTGTTAGGAGTCCTCCAGAGTAACCTTGCTGATGGCCCGGTATGCTTTAATTGTTATCCTAATTTTTGGGTTGACATTAATGATCCTAATGTCATAGATTCCTCGACCCTCAACGTCAAGACTAAGAATTTGAACAGTAAAGCCAATACTCAAGAAATAGCTATTATCTATAGAGTATATTACAGGCTTATGAAGACCACTTTGGCACCAAAGGCTCGTATTGAGAGCCAAAAAGGTGTTATTATGCTTATGGAGGCCAACCATGAACATAGCACTATCTTTGTCCCTAGACTCCTCAGATGGAATGATGTTCTCTCTAGCAATGATTGGCACTTTGATGCCATAACCCAACCTTTTTCATCTCACTCTGAGAGATCTCAAATTGAAAGAGTCATGCAATTCTCCGATGGATCTATAGAACTCAAATTCCTAGACAACTCTATAATGAGATCTTCATCTCGTCGAAGGTCGTCCTGGTCTAGTCCTTTAACTTCATTCTAGACCTGTTCCCAGACCACCTTCTTCTTCAAAAACCCCAGAGAAAGTAGAGACTATTCAAGTCGATAATGACAAAGGAAAAGTCACTGGAGTAGACTTTTTGGGAGAAATCCCCAAAGTCTTTTACCAGGATCTCCCCACTAGTCCCACTGCTAGTGAAATGGCACCTCCTCAAGAGGATAAACCAGGATGGATCAAGATGATCAAAACAAATAGTACCTTCAGTCCTGACCAAAATATCCTTCATAAACTCTGGACTCATCCTGAAAACCAAACTAAGAGGAAGTGGTATGTTTCTACTTATACTCTTCAACAAAGAGAAGCCTTCAGAGATTCCTGGATGGCAGACATGAAAAGAATAGGTTTCGGAAATTGAATTATTTAAATTGTTTGAAATGACTGGTAAGATCAATAACCAAATTGAATCCCTTCAAGTCATTATCAACAAATGATATACAACTTCTAACAAAGTTGTAGAATCTACCACTACTCCTCTCGAAGGAATCAATATCCCTATAGCCAACACTATTATCAAAGCTTCTCCTTTTAAAGAACAAAGTGATAAGCCCGCCTCCTTTGTCACCTCTACTGACATAGATCGAGTAGTAGAATAGAACAACTACTCCAACTAAATTCTTCACACTATTTCTAGACAAATTGAAGATTCCAAACCTTCCATAAGTAGAAGACCTATTCCATCTTCTACTTTTTCTAACCAAAACTTTGAACCTAACCCAGGGTTTAAACTTACTGAATTTTCCAGGGATAAATTCCCTAAATTCAAAGATACCTTTGAAATATCTAGAAATGTTATTGATAAAATCAATGAACAACTTTCCAACTTCAATATCTCTACCAAAGAAGAAAAACCCAGAAGATAGTTTCAACTCTTCATGAAAAACCCACTCTTATTCATAAGCTGTCGAATGGTCGTTTTCACAACAGAAAAACTATCATAATCGTCCTTCTTTCCCAGACCTCCAATATTAGCAAAATGCATTCTTGTCCACTTCTTCTTATGAAGGAAGAGGCATCACAGAATGGAATATTGATGGCTTAGTTGAACATCAAATCTACAACAAATACCATGATATGGGAGTAGCTATCACTGCCTATAAGATAAGAAGCTCTACAGATAAAGAAGTTGCCATTATGATTGTTGCTGGATTCACTGGCATGTTAAAACATTGGTGGGATAACTATTGCAATGATGAGACCAAAAAACTCATTTATAATGGCTCTGCAATAGAAACTATTGTCAAGATGGAAGGAACTTCCGAAATACCTTCCCAAGTTACTAGAGAAGATGCTTGTGCCATACTTCTCTACCATATTGTTAAGCATTTCATTGGCGAGCCCAAACACTTACAGGATAGAAGTCTCCAAATCGTTAACAACCTCAGTTATCCTACATTGGATGACTTCATTAGATATAAACATGCTTTCTTGAGTAAAGTCATGATTCGTCAAGACTGTCATCTGGATTTCTGGAAAGAGCACTTTATAAGCGGCCTTCCCCCTCTCTTTGCTGATAAAGTCAGAACCAAAATCCAAGACCGTAATGATGGTCGGATTCCTTATAGTCAATTTACATATGGGGATCTTTTCAGTACTATTAATATTGTAGGGCTTGAACTCTGCACAGATATCAAACTCAAACATCAGCTCAAAAAAGAGCAATCATCCTCTAGAGGAGAATTAGGAAGTTTCTGTCAAGACTTTGGTTTTATCACTCCTCCTGATCGAGTAAAGAAAGACAAAAAATCCAAGAGATCTCATCGAATTAATTCTCAAAGAGATTCAACCAGAACTACCAAAAAGAAGTCCAGGTCCAAAAGACTCAGAGATTCTAAACTTGATGTTTGCTAGACATGTGGCAAATCCGGTCATAAATACAACAAATGCAAGTCAAAAACCAAGAAGAAAAAGATTAACCTTCTTGGTATAGACGAAGACACCAAGGAAAAACTCCTTTCCATAATAGATGAACCCTTCTCTGACTCTTCACTTCACTCTTCTGATTAATCCAGTGATGATGAACACATCAATATTGAATATGAATCATATTCTACCCAATAAGGTCATGGTTGCAATTGCACTGAAGCTTTCTGCGTCTGTGACAACACTCCCCAAAATATCAGAGTCCTTTCTAACGACTCAAAAGAAACCCTTTTCGACATCATCCAACATATCAGTGATGAAGAGTCTAGAAAATGTTATCTCATAGAACTCAAGAATATTATTCTCAACACTGACAAACCAAAACCCCGGCCAGTTTTTGAACCCTTCAGCATGAAACAAATCATGAACTGATCGGATAGCCAGTCTGAACCCACTATTGCTGACCTTGGTCATGAGGTCTCCAATCTTAAGGATGAAATCCGTAATATTAAGTCCAGACTTAGAAAAGTCAAAACAGATATTCTTACTGATCAAATCCTCAAACAGGTCACCACTCAGGACCCACCCCGATTCTGATCACGAAACTAATCAAGAAGATGATATTAATCCTCTCCACTTTAACAATGACCACTCAGCTGAACCTAGAAATTCTCCTCATACTTATGAAGCTCCAGGTGTAGCTGTCATTTCCTCGGTCAGACCTCAGAGTCACCACATACATGTTCATATTGTAGTCAATAAACAATTTGTGATTAATAAAATTGCTTTGCTTGACAGTGGTGCAGACCATAACTGCATAGTAGAAGGTATTATTCCCACTCAGTATTTGCAAAAAAGTACTTCAAAACTATTCTCCGGTATGGGAGAACTTTTAAGAATTAATTATAAGCTTTCCAAAGCTCATATTTGCAATAATGGTATTTGTTTAACAAATGTCTTTGTTATTACTGAAGATATCACTGAAGATATCATTCTTGGAATTCCTTTTATCTCCCAGATAAAACCCTATTTTACTGATTTAAACGGTATAAAAACCTCTATTCTAGGAAAAGAATTACACTTCCCTTTTGTTAAAACCCTTTCACAAGATGAAAGTGATTTTATCATAAAAATACGGTTTTCAGTATTAACAAGCTTTCTCAACATATCACCTTTTTTTAAGGATGAAATTAGAGTAAAGAAAATCGAGAAGATTTTAAAAACCCCAGAGATGGTTACTAAAATAGCCAATCTTCAAAAATAATTTTAAGAAGAAATATGCTCGGATTTCCCGAATGTTTTTTGCGAAAGAAAAAGACATATTGTCGAACTCTCATACATTGAATGATTCAATGAACAGGACATTACTACTAAAGCAAGACCCATTCAAATGAATCAAAAAATGATGGAATTTTATAAAAAAAAAATTAATATTCTTTTACAAAACAAAATTATCAGAGTTTCTAAATCACCATGGAGTTGCTCTACTTTCTATGTCAACAAAAATGCTGAAAAACAAAGAGGAACACCTAGATTGGTGACAAATTACAAACCTCTTAATTCTGTGTTAAAATGGATTAGGTACCCAATTCCTAATAAAAGAGATATTTTAAAAAGAACTTTTAAAGCCAATGTTTATAGTAAATTTGATATGAAATCAGGTTTTTGGCAGATCCAAATTTCTGAAAAAGGTAAATATAAAACTGCTTTCAATGTCTCCTTTGGGCAATATTAATGGAATATTATGCCTTTTGGACTCAAGAATGCTCCATCTGAGTTTCAAAACATCATGAATTCAATATTCAATGACTACAGTCATATGTCTATTGTTTACATAGATGATGTATTAATATTTTCTGAAAATATTGATTCCCATTTTAAACATCTCAATACTTTCTTCAAAGTTGTAAAGAATAATGGGTTAGTTGTTAGTGCTAAGAAAATCTAGCTCTTTCAGACTACCATCAGATTTTTAGGTAATGATCTTTATCAAGGTGCTTACAAACCCATTTGCAGAGCCATAGAGTTCACTTCAAAATTCCCCAATGAGATTACTGATAAAACCCAACTCTAAAGATTCTTAGGAAGTCTTAATTATGTTACAGATTTTATTCCTAAAATTAGACAGGTCTGTGAACCTTTAAACAAAACGTCTTAGGAAAAATCCCATCCCTTGGAGCCATGAACAAACTAAAGTTGTCATCCAAATTAAAGCTTTGGTCCAGAGTCTCCCATGTCTAGGTATTCCTAATCCAGATGCCTTTATGATTGTTGAAACTGATGCTTCTGACATTGGTTATGGAGGAATCCTCAAACAAAGAGTCAACCCAGAGTCTCACGAACAACTTATTCGTTTTACATCAGGAATTTGGAATTCCCCCCAAAAGAATTACTCTACTATTAAAAAAGAAGTCTTATCTATAGTGCTATGTATCACTAAATTTCAAGACGACTTGATTAACAAAGAATTTTTACTTAGAGTGGATTGCAAATCTGCTAAAGAAATTTTACAAAAAGATGTGAAAAACCTTGTTTCAAAACAAATATTCGCTAGATGGCAAGCTCTACTATCTAGCTTTGATTTTTAAATCGATTTTATAAAAGGAGAAGAAAACTCCCTCCCAGATTTCCTAACAAGAGAATTCTTACAGGGAAACAATGAGGCCCAGTATGAGGCCCCTGAAACCAGATTCACCTAAGAAACCACAACAAATGGCTAGACCATTCGAGCTCCCTCTCTCAAGATTACCTCAGAGACCACTTGTTCCACCAGGAGCAAATCCCAGGATGGAATTCCAAAACAGGTATACTGCCCTAGCAGAATACCCAAAATTATAGGGTCCTATACCTACCAAGCTGATCAACCAAAAGATTGAGCATGGAACATCATCTTCTTCGGTACAAACCAAAGAAAGCTACACAATGAAGGCCCCAAATACCTTTGCACAAGCAGTCAAACCAACATCGGGAAAATAGCCTGGTATATCTCCTCCAAAAGAAGAATTTGAATTCTTAACAAAGCAAGTTTTGCCAATACTGGCTATAGACAAACAATGTGAAGGAACCCCGATTCCTTCTCTTATTAAACCAGTTTACTTGAATGACAATTTCGTGGATATAGATAATCCACTCAAATCCCAAAGATATTTTGAAGCCATACTAGTAGACACAGAGTCTATTATAATTGAATACACCATGAGTGAAAAGAATCCAGAGTTTATCAGTTTCTCTAGATTCACTATCAAGAGTGTCTTATATCCATCAGAATGGTATACAGACCACCTCTTTACTCCCATTGCATTGTATATGCCTCATAAGCCACAAACTTATAATTGGCATGACTACAAGAATGCATGGTTCAATTTTTTGTATATCAGACCAGGACACACCTGGTTCGTCAAGTACTATCCAGAAATGGTCAAATCAGTTATTCCCAGATGGTTTTACGAATGGTGGAACTATTTTGGAGGAAAAAAAGATATTCTTCCCCAGCAAATTCTCAACAGGTTTGATGAACTCCAAGTCAAGGAAGAAATCTCCACACTCCCAGAACACATTAAAATGTCTTATATTATATCCTAGAACTTTGCCAAGACAGAGTCAGACAGAATCAAATATCTCTCTAAAGAGATCAAAATTCGAGGATGCATCCCCAAAGTGGTATCCAAAACTCTAGCTAAGGTATCGCCCAGAGCAACCTCAACTTCGCCATCAAAGAATGTGCTTAAGGAAAGATTAAAGAAATCCCTCCAAGAGATGGACAATGATCAGTCCAATGAAGAAGACATTATGCTTCTCTTAGAAAAAGTTACATCGGAAAATGATAATAGAGACATGCTCAGGAATAGCAGCAGCCTATCTTGACTCCTATTAAGAACAAGAGAATGACCTTTGGGAAAAGTAGAGGTTCAAAGAACCAGAATTGCTTTTCCCAAAAGGCAAATTATTGTTCCTAAAAGGAATCTAGAAAAGAAGTCCATTATCAAAAAGAAGAGGACAAGCCACCAACCTTCTTATTAAAAAGAAGAATATCATTATCGACTACTGTAGTGTCGGCAAAATCATAACTCTCCAAGTGTACATTTAAGATGCACTCTCTTATCTATCCTTGCTCTATAAAAGGATAAACATTTAGGAGTAAGAGGCATCAGAAAATTCACCTTAATATTCTGAAACTCTCTTCTCAACCTTTGTAAAGTTTCCATTTTATCTCTTATGCATTAATAAAATTTGTAAGTTTTCATTTGTATACTCTCGTTCCGCTTTGTTGGCTATTTCTCAAAAGGGTGAATCTTCATCTATTCATTTGGAAGATATTCTAGAAAATAGTCCGTTATACGGTCATTTACAGGCATATTTGGCCGCCCAGGCTGCCCAAAAGCAAAGTAATACTTTTGCTTCAATCGCCAAAGAGGACAATGATGATATCAAGTCCTATGAATAGTTACTAAAAAGAGAAATGATATTTCTCGTAGAAAACTCTGAGCTCCAGAGAAATGATGAGCCATGGAAGATACTCCAAAGGTACTTAATTAATGGGTTATACTATCTGGGTGAGTCATAAAAAACCCGTTCTTATTATGAGACAATCCTGACAAGTACAGGAAGTGCAGAATTTCAGCACTTTTCCGGTTATAACACGAAGAGAATGTTTATAACTTCTCCAAAATCATTATTAAACAGATTATATCTGTTGAAGATTGGGGAATCTCTACTATGAAAGAAAGGCGATGAATCTTTTTGAGTCTACGCTGGTAAAAGGATAAATTGCATTTATGAATAAGGTTCCAAGTATAATTGTAGGGAATAACTGATTTTTAACCAGGAAAAAGAAATGAGGAATGCAGAATTTATTCTGGCAAATTTTCATATTAGGCAATTTATACTTTATATCTAAAGCATGTCCTGATGCAGACTTAACCATATGAGAAGTTTTTTTAAAGTATTTTGTAGGCACTAAGACTTCCTGAATACAATTTAACATCAGCACCACTATTAATCATGGAAATGTTAGAAATCAAAAAACTTTTATCGATTAAAATAGTACATTAAACATATCATTTATGGGCAGTAATAATTTGCATCATTCCTAAAAACATATCATTTTTAGGGTCAAGATTAACAGAGTCTTCCCTTTTTTCAAAAATACCTTTATCATTAGAAGACATATGATTGTTTTTGGTAGACACAGAATTATTCATCTCTATCTGAGTAATTCTATGATCACAAATCAACTAATTTTGTTTAAGGTATTTAATCTCTCTTTTTAAATTCTCAATTTCATCTTTTAAATCATCAAAAGAAGAATCTCTTTTGGTGAAAGTATCACCATATTACAGGATCGGGTGTCGGCGGTAATCCACACGACCAGATCTAGCAACTCAGCATCCTTAAGCTAGCGGTAATCTGCTCTGCATAAGAATTGAAATATACAAGAATTTTCATATAGCTTCTCAGACTGCACGGTGAAACTTTTACCCAAGAAAAGGGTATGTCAAGGATCTAATACATACTTCTTATTGAACCCATGTGTCTGGTGGTTCTAACCGGGAAAGGACGCCTTTTTTTCTCCTCAATAACGGGCTTAGGTCCATGGCTGACCAGACGTAGCCAATAAGGGTAGTTCTAGATCCGACTGTACCTCGATCTCAGAATCAAGTTGAGAAACCATAAAAAAATTCCTTTATATTTTAATAAAGCTTAGATCGTTCATGGTCTATATAGGAGAGAAGTTAGTTATTCAACATAGATATGATATCTTTAGTCGAACATCATCCTGGGGAGGAGCGTAAGAATAAGTACAGAAAATAAAATAACTAAATTACCTTGATGGACGAACCAGAGCCAAGTGATGCTTGCTAAACTGGTCCAAATTTTTTATTAATGTTCGGAAGAGCGGCAAACGCTTTCTTTTATAGACTTTACAAATCTAAAGACAGAGCTATCTAAATTTTTCTGATCTTTACCATTTTTTTCTTTGTTGTCCTTCAACTAAAATGAAAGACCATTTAAATAGAAAAAAACATAAAGAATCTATATACAATGAAATGGGTTCCATATCTGGGTCCTTGTACAGTATATCTACAGTTGATACAGTGTATCTACTATTGTTTGCAAGGGTCCCCGGTGACTTTACTATTTTGTGGGGTCCATGATGTCTTTATTATTTGTCTTTACCATGTTTTTTCTCCATGGATTTGATTTGTTGCAGAAAATCTTATGTATTCCGAATATCAACGGTAGACAGTATTTTGTCTGTTTTAGTAGGCTGGGATTCTCCGATATCATTATTTCTTGTCTCACTTCGCATGGAAGTGTCCGATTTATCAATCTGGTTAATCATCAGAAGTAAATTTCTCTTGACCTCTTCTAAATAGTCATTGATCATTTCTTCTTTATCTCCGTCTTGGAAAGAGATCTTTTTGGCGATATGCCTGACCGAACTATCGTCTATAATTCTCTTTTGAGGGGCTCGAGTGTATTCTTGGATTCTTAGTTTAATGGAATCCATAAGCTCTTGGCCATGTAAACCTTTTGTTTTGGGATCTATTTTCATCAGTTTGTCCCAAAAATTATTATAAAAAGTCTTGTATAGATAGGGAATCTTTTCTTCAGTGAACTCTAATTCAGAAGTCCATTTATGAATCCATGGAATAGAGAATTCAATAAAGAAGAAGATCTGATCAATTTTTTCCAAATTGAAAATATGATCTGCATGATATAATCTGTTCAAATCAGGTGATACTTTGGTCCATTCCTTGTATAACATAAGGAATTGATCGGGAAAGATCTGGATTATGGGACCTTGGTATGACCACCAATTTAAAAACCAATTTGGGATTGGTTCAACAAATATCTTTGCGCACACCTTTATGAACCAAGTGTGTTTATGTCTATCATTATTGTAGTATAGCACTTTATCAAATGCTTGAATATAATCCCAGTATGTAAAATTCATACGAGATTTGTTAAGGCTTATCTGCCTTTCTTTCATAGTAGAGATTCCCCAATCTTCAACAGATATAATCTGTTTAATAATGATTTTGGAGAAGTTATAAACATTCTCTTCCGTGTTATAACCAAAAAAGTGTTGAAATTTTGCACTTCCTGTACTTGTCAGGATTGTCTCATAATAAGAATGGGTTTTGTATAACTCATCCGGATAGTATAACCCATTAATTAAGTACCTTTGGAGTATCTTCCATGGCTCATCTTTTCTCTAGAGCTCAGAGTTTTCCACGAGAAATATCATTTCTCTTTTTAGTAACTTTTCATATGACTTGATATCATCATTGTCCTCTTTGGCGATTGAAGCAAGAATATTACTTTGCTTTTTCGTAGCCTAGGTGGCCAAATATGCCTGTAAATGACCGTATAACAGACTATTTTCTGGAATATCTTCCAGATGAATAGATGAAGATTCACCCTTTTGAGAAATCTTCTCATTTATCAAACTCTTTCTTCCCATTTGTATAACTGGGGAGTTTGATGAGGATCCGTATGACGATCCTTGAGAATAGGACTAGGATGATCTCCCCCTTCCTCTGCCTCTACCTTGAATCCATGGAGGATCCCTCTTGCATACATAGCAATCTATGATTATATTAATCTGTCAGAATCATAATAATCTGTCAGATTTTCTCTGACAATTTCTGAGTAATCATGGATTAAGAAATCTTCCTTTATGATGTTATCAATAATTTTATCAGTTATAAAACTTTTCAAGTCTCTATTTAATGTAATTACCTTTAAAATGGTAATCAAAGTATTTTCATCGAAAAACACTTCGTAAAAATTCATTTTATTGGAGGTATTCACGGGATAAGAAATCCAGTAAAGAATTATCAATTCACTTTTTATAATGAATTTCAAAATCAAAAGGGGCTAATTGAGCCTGCCACCTTGCGAATATAAATTTAGAAGCATCATGCTTAAAATCTTTGTTAAACATATATTTATCAGATTGAGCATCCATTTTTATCAAAAACCTTTGATTGTATAAATCATCCTGAAATTTTAAAATACATTTCACAATGGTTAACATTTCATGAGCCATGGTGGCATATTTTCTCTGGGCTTCAGTCCATTTGCCTGAGTGAAATATTATTAAATACTCATTTTTATTGTTGGGATTTATTTGTTTCAATAACCCACCATAACCAATATTAGACGCATCTGTCTCAATAATTTTTTGCCAAGCAGGGTTAGCAAGAGTTAAACAAGGCAAATACTGAACACGGAGTTTAATATTTTGTACCAGAGTGGTATGACTATCAGTCCAAGGTGATTTATAATTCTTTTTCAGCCTATCATATAAAGGGGATAAATCACGAGATAGATTCTTATAGAATTGGGATATATAATTTAAGCTTCCTAAGAACCTTTGTAACTGAGTCCTATCAGTGATGACATCAGGAAATTTTGATGCAAATTCAATAGATCTTTGATTTGGAGTAATCTTTCCCTGACAAATATGATGTCCTAGAAATCGGACATTAGTTTGGAACAAACTCATTTTTGGTTTTGAGATAACCAAACCATTCTGAATGATAATTTTTTTAAATATATCAAGATGCTTTATATGCATTTCAAATGTTTTGGAAAAAACCAAAATATCATCAATATAAACATTGATAAAATCCAAATATGGATTAAAAATATCATTCATAATTTTCTGAAATTCAGATGGGGAATTTTTCAAACCAAAAGGCATGACATTCCATTCATATTGCCCAAATGGAACATTAAAAGCAGTTCTATAAGTATGTTCTTTAAATATTTGTACCTGCCAATAACCTGATTTTAAATCAAATTTAGAAAATATATTGGCATTATATAATCTTGATAATAAATCTTTTTTATTGGGGATAGGATACCTTATCCATTTTAAATATCTGATCAATGGTTTATAATTAATAACCAATCTAGGAACACCTTGCTCCTTTTCAGCAGCATTATTGACATAAAATGCAGTGCATGACCAAGGAGATTTAGAAGGTTTGATCAAACCCTTTTGAAATAAATTATCAATTGTTTTTTGTAAAATTCTACTAACTCAGCGTTCATTTGACAGGAATGCAATTTAGTAGGAATATTATCTTCCGAAAAATCATCTTCATACGGAAGGGTGACAATATGCTTTTTTCGATTCCAAAAAGCACTGGGGTGATCTGCACAGATATCAATGGCAATTTGTTGGGAAATCAATTTAATTTTTTCCTTTACTTTTGCAGAATTTAGAGAATCAAATATATATAGACTAAACAATTCTAGTTGCAAAGAATCTACATGTCTTTGCTTTATATCAATTAAGGCATTAATATCTCTAGTTACAGGATCTGTAACAAAAGTATAACTTATTTCATTATCCTTATAAGTGGCAGAGAATCATTTTGAGTCTATGCTGGTAAAAGGATAAATTGCATTTATGAACGGGGTTCCAAGTATAATTGGAGAGAATAACTGATTTTTAACCAGGAAAAAGAAATGAGGAATGCAGACTTTATTCTGGCAAATATTCGCATTAGGAATTTATACTTTATATCTAAAGCATGTCCTGATGCAGACTTAACAATATGAGAAGTTTTTTGAAAGTATTTTGTAGGGACTAAGCCTTCCTGAATACAACTAACATCAGCACCACTATCAATCATGGCAATGTTAGAAATCGAAAAACTTTTATCGATTAAAATAGTACATTTAACGTACCATTTATGGGTAGTAATAATTTGCATCATTCCTAAAAACATATCATTTTTAGGGTCAAGATTAATAGAGTCTTCCCTTTTTTCAGAAATACCTTTGTCATTAGAAGACATATGATTGTTTTTGGTAGACACAGAATTATTCATCTCTATCTGAGTAATTCTATGATCACAAATCAACTGATTTTATTTAAGAGATTTAATCGCTCTTTTTAAATTCTCAATTTCATCTTTTAAATCATCAAAAGAAAAATCTTTTTCGGTGAAAGTATTTTTCATCATAAGACGGTTATCAACCTCCTTTAAAAAATATAGTGCAGAGTATTCAAAATCATTCTTCTTATTCTCAAAAGGTTTTGAAGAACTTGAACTAGCCTCATTAGCAGTAGCTAGATTGATAATCTTTTCGCGAAGCTTATTATCAGTAACTTCTTTCAAAAGCTCAATCACTTTATTAGAGGTGATCGTGTTAATATTGAAATCCTGAAATTGTGATTGATGTTTATAAATTTCATCATCATCATAATTGCATGTATTACCTTGGCAAGTGGCACAAGGGCTATCATTATTTTTATCACTATCAGATAAATCAAGCAGTTCAATATCAGAATCAGAATGAGAATAATAATCATCTTCAGAACCTGAGGTGTATAACAAACCATAAACTTTATCATAAGTCTCACTATCTAGTTTTAAAGTTTTCAACTTATTCAACTTACAATTTGGTGCTATGTGGCCCAGTTTTCCACATGTATAACACTTGATTTTGGATAGATCCCTTCCAAATCGATCTTTGGTTAATCTAGTAGACTTACTGAAGCTTTTTCTAGCTTCACGTTCTTCCTTAGTCCTACGTCTAGATCTCCTTTTCCTGTGGGATCCTTCGATTCTAGAGGACTTATAATACTTGCTCTTGTTGTTGCTATTAGCAGAAGGTTCGGGTAAACCGAAGTGGGTACAAACGTCTCCTAGCTGAGATGTTTCTTTAAGCTTATCCATCTTAAGCTGTCTGGAAAAAAGTAATTCATTACACAAGTTTAATCCCTCTTGCGTGCAAGCCCCTATAAGCTTACCATAAGTATAATCCTTATAATAAATCTCACCATGACTACCCCTCAGAGTTTTTCTAACTCTTTCAGCGAATAAGGAGGGAAGGCCATCTATGAACTTAGTTTTTCAATGTTCAAACTTATTTTCGGGTAATTCCATCACCCGGATCATAAAGGTATCTTTATACCACCTAAAATTAGATAAGGTCTTACATCTTAGACCATTAAGGAGGGTATGAATAGTCTCATACTGATTGGTAAATCTACCATTAAAATGTTCTAATATGGTGAGAACAAGGGTATAAACAGCATCTTCTCTATTATTTATTAGAGCCATGCCTAAATTATCAACGCCATCATCAGTAGCCGTAACATTTATGATTGAAGCTTTCTCATCAATACTCAAATAGTTATCCCACCAGCCTCGAAGTTGGCCAGTAAAACCAGCAATAATCATTTTGCAAATAGTTCTATTTGTATTTTTAACACTTTTACAGATAGTTGCATACATAAGCATTCTATGAACCAAAATGGTTAATTGCCTGTCAGTCAAACCATCAAGATTCCATTCATATATTTCGGAACCACTATAAGAATTATTCGTCTGATTCCAATCTCGTTCCTCTATCAAAACATCTTGAGGAGTAGGACGAGGATAATAATAAGTCTGCATGCTGGGTTTATTAGCATAACTATTATTTTTTCTAGGATAACCTCTGAGTTTATTAAACTCTAAAGGAACTTGATTTTTATAATCAACAGTTGTTTCTATTTTATCGGAAAAATCTTTCGATAAATCTATTGGTTTTATATTTAAACCACAAAACTTTTTATCAAGAAGTTCTTCTAAATCATTTAAAGATTTAAATTTAAAATTCTGAATCTCAGGAGATCTTTGAACATGAGTAGGGACAACCTGAGCATCAGCTTTACTAGCCGAAGTAGAGACAACATTTATTTTAGCCATATCAGCTTTTATACCTTTTATCAAGATAGTCAATTCATCAACTTTTTTATCAAGAGAACTAATATGTTCACCCAAAACTTTAACATATAAACTCAAATAATTATTTTGAGTAATAAGTTTATTAATTTCAGCAATGCTGACTGAAACAATATCTTCATCAATGAATTTTTGAAATGCAGTAAAAGTAATACATGTATTATTAGGCAATATAAAAGCTGATTGGGGAGGGTAGATGGCCTTTATAAGGCTACCATTACCATCTTTATAAGTTCTTTCAATAACATTTACATATAAAGGCAAATAAGTGGTTATAAATCAAGGAACAAAATACATAATTTGATTATGCAAAGCACAAGTTTCATAAAACTCTTGAGAGATATTATTCATATCTTCTTTACTATAAGTATCAAAAAACCATGTTTTACGATTCCATATTTTATCAAAAAAATCCTTTTGGATATGCTTTCTTGCCAGAGAACCTGGGCTAAAATCAAAAAGTTGTGGAATCATTAAGAATCATTTGGATCAAAATCCATTTCGGATACAGAAGGAATATCCTTATCAGAATTAGCATCATTTACCTGAACTATATATGTTCGAGGGTCAATTTTAACCTTTTATACCATTGAGTTACTATCAATTACAATGGTATGTGATGAAGCAGCACGATCTCGTGCTGGACCATAAACAGGTTCAATAGGGAAAATATGATGCATAGCTGGCAAAAGTCTATGACTGGATAGAGAACGTCTATTATAAATAGGACTCACTGTAGGCATAAAATTATTAGAAAATGACTGCCTATGAGAAGTATAACTATTATCATAAAACTGAATACAAATCCTTCCATCGAGATTTTTCAAAAATATGAGAATTATCAGAATTCGTAACCACATCAGTTACTTGACTTGGGGATATGACCGAATTTAGAGTCCATGTAGTTGGGAAATCAATTTTTCCCACTTAATAGGTCTCCTGGTGGTGACCTTGGACCTTGCAAAATTGGTTTCCACCAATATAGTTTGATCAAATGTATCGTATAACTTACATCTTGGATTTAAAGTAGATAATAGTTTAAAATAAATTCTATAAGATAAACTTATAAGTTCTGAACCAGGCACGTAATTATAACCGTGCATTTTAACATTTAATGTTAAAGCATCTATAATATTCACATCAGAAAGTGATAACTGCATTACACAATTTGATTCAATCTCTATAGGATCAAACCTGACTCTTGAGTTGGGTAATTATATTGTACAACGATCATGTACACTTTTCCTAGTGAGAGGTGGATTTGGACCTTACCAATTTTGGTGTTGTTGTCATGGATTAGTTTTGATTACCTTATTTTGTGTGTTGATTCACTTTGGTATTACACCTTCTTTTAATTTACATTATTTGTTGTTTTTGCTTTGTGCTAGGTCAAAATACGAGTCAAGCTAGTGAGAATTCTAGTGGTGACAGTTACATAGATGATGATGACCCGATAGGTCATACGGGTGTAGCGAGTGCCATTTGCCTACCTCCAATGGTAGGGATTGCAATCTTTAATGTTAATATCATCATGTTACACCTCTTGCAAATGATGGGTCTCTTTGGTGGTCTCCCTTATGAATATGCAAATCATCAAATAAAGAACTTTGTAGAGATTTCCTAACCGCTTAATATAACCAACATCAGTCAAGAATCAGTCTGGTTAAGGTTATTCCCTTTCTCCCTAATGGGATAAGCAACAACATAGCTAGATGAGCTTCCCAAAGGCTTCATTACCTCATGGAATGAACACATCAAAGCCTTCCTTGAACAGTTCTTTCCTCCTTCTCAGATACTTTAATTGCGGGATAAAATAACTAACTTTAGATAATTTTTGGGTGAAACACTTGATAACGCTCAAACTACACCTCAATTTAAGAAGCGTAAGCGATCGTTGTCAAATATATAACCCAACAAGGTTGGGGTCGAATCCCACAGAGAATATGGTGATGATTAAGACTTTAGTGAAGTATGTGACTAGTTGTCAATCGTTTCCAGTAACTAAAAGGGGGGGTTTTGTAATCAAATTGTAAACAAAACAATAATAAACGTAGGAGGTTCAATCAGTATGAGAGAATGCGAACTAGGGACGTGGTTACCATGGTGTTGTAACAATGTCGATTCTAGGCTTAACCGGGTTCTTTCTATATGAATGTCACGATGTGATTGCGTCAATTGTATCGTCTAAACGTCTCTCAACCAAATAAACAAATTTCCTTTTATCTTCTCTCGATCTCAAAAAGATGTGCTTTTTAGCTCTCAATCCTAACATCAAGTAGATTAATCCAGTTACGGCATTAATCTTTAAGACGAGAGTTGGTAGTCTCGAATCCTTGTTGTTAATCAAGTTTCCCCGTTTTAATCTCTTTCTCAAGCAAATTAAACCTAGGCATGTTCTAATGTTTGCAACCCACTAGAAAACGTGACATAATGTATGATTAACAACGTGACAATACATAAATCGAACCCAACGCTACCCGGAATCTATATTGCTACGTTTGCCATGGCTCCCACAACCCTAGTTGCGGGAGTTTTAGTTAATCATGCTATAAAGAAAAGAGAAGAGAATTGAATTCATAATAAGGAGAAGAAGTTCTTACAATATAATGAAAAACCAATCTTCAATAATCCAAGAACAAGAAAAACCAAGAACTCACGAACACGAATTCAAGAATCCGAAAACGTGTTGTTGCTCTCAAAAAATGACTAAAAACTATTCTAAAACTATTGGGTCTACTTTTTTACATAAACCTAACATAGGGTATTTATAGGAGTAGTAGAAACCAAATCCAAAACGGGCTAGGAATCCCCAAAACGCGGGTCGCCGCTTCAAGTCACTGCCTAAGCGTGACGGCCAGGCTTGACGGACCGTCAAGGCAGTGACGGACCGTCGCCTGGGCCGTCACTGCTAGGCAGTGATGCTGCCTTAAGTTGACGGTCCCAGTGACGGACCGTCAGCCTTATGACGGGCCGTCACTCAGGCCGTCACTCTTAGGCAGAATGTTGTTTTTCGCGTACTTTCTTCCGTTTCCGTGTTTGTTTCCATTTCCTACAAATACAACATAAAAACATCAAAAACAACAACGGTTGCTTGAAAACGCACGATTGTTCTTAGTAAAAAGGAGTCGAAAGTGACGTAAATTAGCGTCACATCAACACCCTCAACTTAAAACGTTCTCTTGTCCTCAAGCAACATAACATAGAACAATAATACGACTCAACTAAGAACACGAACTCATGTCTATAGCACTTCATGGTCATTCAAAACTTATTCAATTAAATCAAGCTCCCTCGTAGCACACGTATGTATGAAACACTAACTTGCATGGATCTAAACATGTCATTCCGATATGATAGAACATTATGCATACACACGCGTAGCTATCCTAACAATCAATAGACAATATAGACATCTTGGTGCCCTCACCACAAAGAAATCCCACACACAAGATTTGGGACTAGGTAAGCGCTCACACTCACAAAAGATTTCAAACAATGCACATGCGATACCATAGGCTTGCCCTTACTATTCTATTTCAGTTCTTCAGAAAGCTACTTAGGATCACTACAGGACTTGTATTTGCTTGTAATGAGGCTTCGGGTGCTGGTAGGATGCATTTAGGGGTTAGTGAAGCCCTCCTTGGAACCATTTACATCTTATCACCACATAACTTCACTTTATCCATCCTTATTCACCTTTTTATTTCCTTGATTCTAGATACAGGTGCGGCCTCCTTTTTGACAAAAAGAATTCTTTTTGTTTCTTTTTCGATCTTTTTCATCATTCTTTATTTTTTTCTTTTCTTTTCTTAGGCGCACACCCGGATTTTCATTCTATTCAACAACAATCATCTCCATCCTCTTTTTCTTCTCTTTTACCACTGTAGTAGCCACCCTCAACTTAGGCTGATTGCCTACGTCAAGGTGCACCATGACCATTGGTAGGACCAGGGCCAAAACAGGGTTTACCTCTATAGTAGCCACCCTCAACTTAGGTTGTTTGCCTACGTTGAGGTGCACGATGTCCAAGGAAGGACCAGGGCCAAAATAGGGATTCAAAGTTAAACATGAATGGTGACAGGTTATTGAAAGAACACGGTCAATTATGGCTCAAACAGGGATCAAAGGGGTTATTTATATTTGGACGGTCTTTTAGGTTAAGTGGACTGCACACAAAAAGGGCCTGTGATCCTTTCCTAAGAAACCAAACTTCAAACTTAACAAAATAGACCGGGCAAGTTCTAGATGCATGCACAGAGTAAGAATTTCTAACAATTAATCTCACACACTCTTAGCACCAAGAAACTATATCGCTACCAACTATCAAACAACCGCTCGGCTTAAACATACTCATTCTATCATATTCACACAATGACATCTACAGATCCAGACAGTCAATCGTTTCAACATAAGCTCAAAACCAGAAAATTTTTAAAAGGGCCTCATTTTTAGATAAGAACAACGCATGCTTGCTATAGACACTAAAAAAAAATTTAAACTAACAAACTAACATGCCGGTTCTACTAGATAGCACACCGGAGGGAAAAGAAATCGGCAACAAAAACCCTCGGTGGTGACTCACAGGTTTCCCAACACCCTCAACTTAGACTCATGCATTGTCCCCAATGCATATATGCGAAAGCTAAAAACTGTGAGAATAAAGGAATACCTGTGAAGTCGATATGACTCAAATTCCGGAATGATGTTGGAGACCGCCTGGGTCTCCAAAACAAGAGAACTCGATGGAGTACTTGTGTGCGCCAACCTCATGTTGCGCTCCAACTTCCTCTTTTATTGGCTCCGCAGCTAGTCGTAACCGCTTCTTCGCTCTTTCTTTGTAGATTCTCTTGCGGTGTTTTCGTTTCCTTGAGCTATTTACACCGCTTTCCGCAACATGCTTCTCTTTTCGCGGCATCCTTCTCACAACAGCTAGCGTCTCGACCAAACACTTCTCCTCAAGGTGCACATCCGCAGGAGCTTCCTTAACAGCATTGATGACCGCGACCACCCTCATGTCACTTGGTTGCTTCATCAATTTGGACACATCGAACTTGACCAATTCATTGTTCAATTGGAAGGTCAGCTCGTTTTTCTCCATATCAACCAAAACTCTCGCCGTAGCTAACAATGGTCGTCCCAAGATTATGGGAACTTCGAAGTCCACTTCGCAATCCAAAATTACAAAGTCAGCTGGGAAGATAAGCTTACCGATCTTTATTAGCACATCAGACAAGATCCCTACGGGTCGCTTTACCGAACGGTCAGCCATCCTCACTCTCATGGACGTTGGTTTAGGAGCTCCCAAACCCAATTTGTTATACACTGCTAGCGGCATCAAATTGATACTAGCACCAAGATCACACATAGCTCTTCCGAAGTTGAGCTTTCCGATAGTACATGGAACAGTGAACGCACCTGGATCTCCTTTCTTTTCCACTAATGATCTAGAGGAAATAGCGCTGCAGTGATGGAGGTTGTCTTCCGGCTCAAAACTTACCGTCCTCTTCTTTGTGATCAAGTCCTTCATGAACTTGGCATAACCGGGCATTTGTTCCAGAGCTTCCACCAATGGTATGTTTATTGAAATCTGTTTTAACATGGTCATGAAGTTCAGGAACTTACTATCGTCAGCTTTCTTCTTCAACCTCTGGGGGAAAGGGGGTGGGTGTCGAAACATCATAGTTGGAAGCTTTTCAGCTTCCTTGCGTTTCTCTGCGGGCTTTGGCATTTCCTCCTCTACCGCCTCTTTATCATCCGCACTATCATCTTGAGCATGAATTACCGGATGTGATTCCGGTAATACTTTTCCGCTTCTTGTGGTGATCGCCATACAGCTTGCATCATTCTGCGGATGAGTGGTGTCGCTCGGCAAAGTACCTATTTTCCTTGGGTTTAGAGATGCCGAGATGTGACCCACTTGCTGCTCTAGTTGCTTGATCGCGGTTGAGTGTGACTCCACTACCAGACTCAATGTTGATAACTCATTCCGTATTGCCTTTACCCCAGAGTCCGTTGATTCCACCTTAAGCAGCATCTTCGCCATCATGTTCTCAAGTTTGGACGTCTCAGTTTCGCTGCCAGTTTTGTCCCGATTGCCAGGTGGTATATACAACCCACCTCTATCGGAGTTGTTCCTCCAGCTTCCTTGGTCGCGATTTTTGTAGCCACCATTCTCATAGTGGTTGTCTCTTGGATAGTTCCGACCTTGGTTTCCCTGGCCATTGGCCTGGAAACCCCCCAAGTAATTGGCCTCCTCAGTCTCTATACCTTGGGAACCCACAGCTTGCACCTTCTCTATACTTCCTGACGTCAAGTGCCTTGTCAGGAGATCCAACTGTGTTTTAAGATGCGCCATGTCTTGGTCGCGCTCCTCCTCTTTCCTTCTCTGCTCTGCTGACATGCCAACTGTATAGGTGCTAGCTGCAACCTCTGAATCTCGTGTGTGCCAGGCCCTGTTGGTCTTGGTGAGCCTGTCTAGAATAGCTGTGGCATCGGCAAAAGTGCGACCCATAAACGCTCCACCTGCTGCGTTATCCAATGTCGGCTTGGTAGCCGAATTTAGTGCCCGGTAGAATGTCTGCATCAAGAATTCGTTGTTCAGCTGATGGTTGGGGCACTGTGTCAGCTTCTTCTTAAATCGCAACCAGGTCTCGTGCAGTGCTTCGTGCGGTTGCTGCCTGAAGTTGCTGATTTCGTCCCTCAACTGTATCATCCGAGAGGGAGGAAAGAACCTTTCTAGGAAAGCTCCTCTCAACTCTCCCCACGTTGCGATAGAGTCGGGGGTCAATTCTGTCAACCACAACGCTGCCTCCTCAGACAGAGACAACGGAAACAACCTGAGCCTGATCGCTGTCTGACTCACGCCTGGCAGCTCAAACGATTTGCAGATCCCGACGAAATTCATCAAGTGCTGGTTTGGATCATCACTAGCCGCACCTCGGAACACTCCTCTCAAGTTCAACAGCTGGATCATCGTGCTAGTGATGTAGAACTTTGCTCCGGGTGCTAGCGGTGGAAGAATAATGGCGCCTGTAGTGCCAGCTCCATCTAGGTCGAGATCTTCATCGTTCATCATAACATCGTCTTGCCGACCCTTAGTATTTAAATTTTGTTGGGCCAGCAGTTCTGCAGCGATCCTTGCTGCCTCGTTTTGTGCGGTTATATTGAGCCTTAATGATCTCGCAAGCTCGGGATCGTAAGGTAATATTGAAGTATCCGAGCTTCGGGTACTTGGCATGCACAAATTTGTACCCTGTCCAAAAACAAAAACAACAAACAAAAAATAAAAGCAGGAAAATATGACTAAGAGTTAAATAAACACACTAGACTTAATCAAAAACCGTATTCCCCGGCAGCGGCGCCATTTTTGATAACGCTCAAACTACACCTCAATTTAAGAAGCGTAAGCGATCGTTGTCAAATATATAACCCAACAAGGTTGGGGTCGAATCCCACAGAGAATATGGTGATGATTAAGACTTTAGTGAAGTATGTGACTAGTTGTCAATCGTTTCCAGTAACTAAAAGGGAGGGTTTTGTAATCAAATTGTAAACAAAACAATAATAAACGTAGGAGGTTAAATCAGTATGAGAGAATGAGAACTAGGGACGTGGTTACCATGGCGTTGTAACAATGTCGATTCTAGGCTTAACCGAGTTCTTTCTATATGAATGTCATGATGTGATTGCGTCAATTGTATCGTCTAAACGTCTCTCGACCAAATAAACAAATTTCCTTTTATCTTCTCTCGATCTCAAAAAGATGTGCTTTTTAGCTCTCAATCCTAACATCAAGTAGATTAATCCAGTTACGACATTAATCTTTAAGACGAGAGTTAGTAGTCTCGAATCCTTGTTGTTAATCAAGTTTCCCGGTTTTAATCTCTTTCTCAAGCAAATTAAACCTAGGCATGTTCTAATATTTGCAACCCACTAGAAAACGTGACATAATGTATGATTAACAACGTGACAATACATAAATCGAACCCAACGCTCCCCGGAATCTATATTGCTACGTTTGTCATGGCTCCCACAACCCTAGTTGCGGGAGTTTTAGTTAATCATGCTATAAAGAAAAGAGAAGAGAATTGAATTCATAATAAGGAGAAGAAGTTCTTACAATATAATGAAAACCAATCTTCAATAATCCAAGAACAAGAAAAACCAAGAACTCACGAACACGAATTCAAGAATCCGAAAACGTGTTGTTGCTCTCAAAAATTGACTAAAAACTATTCTAAAACTATTGGGTGTCTTCCAATTACATAAACCTATCATAGGGTATTTATAGGAGTCAAAGAAACCAAATCCAAAACGGGCTAGGAATCCCCAAAACGCGGGTCGCCGCCTCACGCCACTGCCTAAGCGTGACGGTCAGGCTTGACGGACCGTCAAGGCAGTGACGGACTGTCGCCTGGGCCGTCACTGCTAGGCAGTGATGCTGCCTTAAGTTGACGGTCCCAGTGACGGACCGTCAGCCTTGTGACGGGCCGTCACTCAGGCCGTCACTCTTAGGCAGAATGTTGTTTTTTCGCGTACTTTCTTCCGTTTCCGTGTTTGTTTCCATTTCCTACAAATACAACATAAAAACATCAAAAACAACAACGGTTGCTTGAAAACGCACGATTGTTCTTAGTAAAAAGGAGTCGAAAGTGACGTAAATTAGCGTCACATCAACACTACATGAAGCATGGCTTAGGTTTAAAAAGAAAATTATCTAATGTCTAGCTCATGGCCTTTCTGATGGGGTATTGCTTCAACACTTTTATAGGTCTTTGGACTTAATTAATAAGTCCGTTGCAAATAATTTGTTTGGTAGTTTATTGATGGACCAAACCTTTGGACTTGCCAAGGCTTTGTTGGATAGGATGCTGAAAACCAATTGTGCATGGCATATCCAGGACACCGTGGTGGCAATGGGTGTCACCTCTGTAATTATGTCTTTGGCGATAAGGCAAAAGGAAGAAAAGAGGGAAGAAAGGTTGGAATAGGGACAAGGAACGAGATGGAAATGGAGAGACCATGACAAAGAGGGTGATAGATACAACCACCAGAGCTCAAATCCATACGAACCTCCAAATAAGTCAGATTCCTTGTATCAACCCACCACAAGCAATCCCAGTCATTCAAATATATAGGATATGTTATCCTTTGTTTTGAAGAAGGTAGACACAACAAATATCGGGGTTAGTGAGCTTAAAAGTGAAGTTTTAACACTTCATCAAACTGTGAGCTCTCATTCAGCATCAATCAATCATCTTAAGGCTCAAATGAACCATTTATCTGCTTAAATGAATATGAGAATGAAAGGAACACTCCCTAGTGACACCACAGCCAATCCCAAAAATGACGCTCATGTTATGGTTATTGTTACTAGAAGTGGAAGAAGGAGTGGCGTGGTGGAAAAGCATGTTGTGGATATTGTGGAGAAGCCGGCTATTATAGTGAAGAAGCCTAGTGTTGACCCCATTATAGAGCCATCTGACAAAAAAGAAGAGGCTACACGTGACAAAGATTTTGTAGAACTAGAAGTTAGGGTGAAGCTAGGTGCACCCAATGTCTCGGTGGATGTTGATATTGATAATAAGAGGGAGGAGGTTGAATCTCCTCCCCAAGTGGCTATTGATATTGAGGAGGACCCGCCCATTGTGAAAAGTGTGCTGACCACACTACCCAAGGGACCTCCTCCATACCCTCAAAGGTTAAATAAGAAGAACGAAAAGCACAAATTCAATAAGTTTTTTGACATGTTCAGCAAACTTTCGATAAATATTCCTTTAGTTGAAGCCTTAATGCAAATGTCGGGGTATTCCAAATTCATGAAAGAGTTTCTCAAGAAGAAGAAGATTTTTGATGAGGGCACCGTTGAGATCTCTACAGCTGTAGCGCTGTGATGACAAGTAAAGTTGCTACAAAATGGGATGACCCGGGTGCATTTACCATACCTTGTATTATTGGACTGTTTGAGTTATGTAAGGCCTTATGTGACTTAAGTGCAAGCATCAACTTGATGCCCTTAGTGATCTTCAAGAAGTTAGGATCGGGTACGCCCAAACCTAAATCTATGCAACTACTCATGGCTGAGAGGCCCATTAAGCATCCGGTAGAGATCCTATTTGACGTATTAGTGAAGGTCGACAAGTTTATTTTTTTGGCAGACTTTATGGTCTTGGATTGTGAAGTAGATTTTGAGGTGCCCATCATTTTGGGGCGACCATTATTGGCTACGGGGAGAGCACTTGTAGACGTTGAGCTCAAAGAACTAAAATTCCGAGTAGGAAGTGAGGTAGTGACTGTCAACGTATGCCAACCCAAAAAGCCTTCAGATGAATTGCGGGTGGTCTCGGTGATAAATGTTGAGGGCAAGTGCAACACCCCGAAATTTGATTCAGCTTTTTAAGTTAGAAATTTTGAAAATTCTGAAACTACCAAGAATCACGAGTCAAGTTTATGATTCATGGAAGGAATCATGACTCGTAGAAATGACTCGTGAAACCAGCTCTGCAGCTCCCACCTCTAGTATTAGAACCACGAGTGGAGTCTACGGGTCGTTATTAGTTTCACGGGTCATGGAAATCACCCGTGGAACTCAGACTGAGGTCAGTCTATTTTATAGGAACCATGAGTTGGTCCTACGGCTCGTGGAAGTTTCCATGAGTCATCCTATTAAACCGTAGGACCTGATCCATAGATTGAAATTTTATCTTAGGAACCACGACTCAAGTCCATGAGCCATGGTTAGTTCTACGGTCTGTGGAAAGGACCCATTGAACCTGAAGCTGAGTTTTAAAGCAGCTTTTCTTAATTAAGTCCCAGGGGTATTTTAGTCATTACCCACACTTTTAACTACTAAGTGAGGTCGTTTTGACCATCTTTAGCATGAATTCTAAACCTATTAGCCTAAGTCCCTCCTCATTACATCATTCATCTCCCAAAAAGGAAAAGAACTCTCTCAAGCTTAAGGTCTCAAGCTCCAAGTCCAAGTCTCCTAATCTTTTCAATTTCAAGTGGGTTAACTCCAATCAAGGTATGTAGGTATTCTAAAATGGGTTTCTTTCACCCTTGTGTCCAAAACCCCAAATTTCTATTTTGTTTTCATGAACTTTCAAATTAGGGTTCTTACCTAATTATTATGGGTCTTACTATAAATTGCCTTCTCATGATCTTATTACAAAACTCTATTAAATTTCATGATTTCACATGAGTTTTTACATATGAACTCCTATTTCATGAATTGAAGGTTAATTATGGTGAATCCTACATGCATGAAGTGATTTAAGAAAATTGGGGAAAATGATAGCATGCTTTCATGAATTTCAAGCAAGTGCATGCCTAGTTCTTATGTTTTATGGAAGTATATGTTATTATGAAATTGAACTAAGGCCATGCAAGTTTTGAAGTTATGAATTATTATGCAATGCAAGACACCCGATGTTCCATCAATGCTCATGAATCATTTTCTAAATCAAGATTTGTGAGTAGTATGAACATCCGGGGTATGAACATGTTTATGAACAAGCTTGACATCTAGATATGTCACATGAATGTGAGCCTTATGTTATATATTTTAGGAGTAGTATTTAGCACCGAGCGATGAGGGTTCTAGATAACCCAAGTCCAAAACTATGTTGCCACCGTAGGTTGCTCTTCGTGGCTTATGATAGGATCCTTATGAACATGGTTCTAACTTTGGCCGGTTAGGATAACCTTTTTTAGTGTGGGTGCATGAAACTGGAATCCATGTAGCTCAGCATGGTTTATGTCGGTTAAGATAAACTCCCACATGATTATTTTTAAGCTATGAAGTTATATGATATCATATTTGAATTTTAACCGTATTTCATGTTTTATGTCTTATATCTTGATAATCCTCCTATGTTATTTCTTTATGAAAAGGTTCACCTTAAGCATGTTTTAAGTATTTTTTATCATGATCATGCATATCTCACATACTTGGTACATCCTATAGTAATGACGTATATTTTGTGTTGTATCCTCTTGATGATGCAGATTCAGGTGTTTCCATCAGGCTCGTGGCTAGACGAAGCCGGATATCAAGTCAGTGTTGGTGAGTTCTCATTATTCGAGGGCTAGTTATGACTATAGTTTGTTTAGACTACTTATTTTCGTACTTGGAGTTAGCTAGGGTCTTGTCCTAGCAACTCATTATGTCATGTATAGAGGCTTTTAAGACATAGACGATATTCGGGTCTTCTTCAAATCATGTTCTTTTGATTTTATCTTCTGGATTGAGTAATCTAATTCATATTATGCTTCCAGTATGCTTAACTATTATACCGGAGTTATGCTATGACCAAGGGTTAATCTGGGGCACTTGTGTCCCGGATCCCGTGTTGTGCCTAAGGGGTAGCCTCAGGGCGTGACAAACTTGGTATCAAAGCCTCAGGTTCAAGAGTCCTAGGATGTCTAAAAGCCGCATCGAGTAGAGTCTCTTTCATATGTGTGAAGCGCGCCACACATATAAGAGGGAAGTTATGAGGTGTCTTAGAAAACTTCACTTCTTTCATGATCATATCATGTGATAGGGCTTAACTCTAATGTTCCTCTAATCCTTACCTTGTACCAGATCATGCCTTGACATGCAATGCCTCACCGAGCAGCTCGGAATGCCTCTCCTCCAGTTCCGGCCCCTGAGGTCACGAATGAGGAGTTTAGGAATGCCATCCATTTGTTATCCCAGACCTTGGCCGCTCAGGCCAATCAGCAGGCTCCAGCCCCCATCCACTCTCAAGGTGGGGTAGCATCTCGAGTTCGTGATTTTGTTCGTATGAACCCACCGAAGTTTTGGGGTTCGAAGGTGAATGAGTATCCGCTAAACTTTATAGATGAAGTAAAGAAAAGCTTTGATGTGATGCAAGTGGTTTGTGTTGATTCTGTTGAGTTGGCATCCTATCAACTCAAGGATGTAGCTCATATCTGGTTCACGCAATGGAAGGAAGCTAGAGCTAGGGATGAGGCCCCTATGACTTGGGAGTGTTTCGAGAGAGCCTCCCTTGACCATTTCTTTCCCTGAGAGTTGAGGCAACCAAAGACTGAGGAGTTTGTGAACTTGAGACAGGGATCTATGACTGTTCAGGAGTACAGTTTGAACTTCACTCAGTTATCTAGGTATGCCCCATCTATGGTAGCGGACCCGTATGATCAGATGAGCAAGTTTATCTATGGGGTTTTAGATTTGGTGAAAAAGAAGTGTAGGTCTGCTATGCTATTGAGTGATATGAATATTTCCAGACTCATGACCCATGCTCACAAGATCGAGGGATACAGGCTTAGGGAGATGGCTAGGGAGAATAAGAGGGCTAGATCTGAGGGTTTAGGTTTTGGTCATCAGAGGTCCGGTGGTGGACATTGCTACTTATTTCAGAAGAAGTCATCAGGACCCGTTCATTCTTATGGTAGTGCTCCTAGCCAGGCCCAGAGGCCTCATCATGATTAGACTGGTAGAGGTTCTGGTTTCTATTCACTGTCTTAGGGGAGTGTTGCTAAGGGATCTTTCCACCCCATTTGCAGTAAGTGTGGGAAGACTCACCCTGGAGAGTGTCATTTGGGCATAGGTGCATGCTTTGGGTTTGGACAGGTTGGAAACATGATTAGAGACTTCCTTTCAGCTAAGAAGGGGCAGGGAGGTAGTAGGGCTCAGTCTGCTCCAACATCCCCAGGAGGTCGACCAGCCCAGCAGGGCATAGCTTCTAGCTCTGGTGGTCAGCGCCAGAACCGCCTTTATGCTCTGTCCTCTTGTTAGGACTAGGAGTGTTCCCCAGATGTTGTTATTGTTATATTGAAAGTCTTATCTTTTGATGTGTATTCTTTGTTAGACCATGATGCCTCTTTATCTTTTATGACCCCTTAAATAGCATGCAAATTTGAAGTATGTCCTGAATTTCTTTTAGAACCCTTTTTTGTTTCTACTCCTGTTGGTGAGTCAGTCTTAGCCAAAAGAATCTACCAAAATTTCCCTATATTAGTCCTTCATACAGTCACTTCAACGGATTTAGTAGAGTTGGAGATGATAGATTTTGATGTTATTCTTGGTATTGATTGGCTACATGCCTCTTATGCTTCTGTTGATTGTCATACTTGAGTTGTCAGTTTTAAGTTTCCAAATGAACCTGTTTTAGAATGGCAAGGTAGTCCCCCATCCTCGAAAGGTTATTTCAAATCTTATATTAAGTCTAGGAGGATGATTTCAAAGGGGTATGTTTATCATATAGTTCGGGTTATGGACACGGAGTCTGATACCCCCTCCTTTTAGTCTATTCCCATTGTGAATGAATTCCAAGAATTGTTCCCCAAGGATATACCCAGAGTCCCTCCCGAGTAAGAAATTGACTTTGGGATAGATCTTTTTCCGGATACAAATCTTATCTCTATCCCTCCTTATAGGATGGCCCCTGCAGAACTTAAAGAGTTAAAGGATCAGTTGAAGGATCTTCTTGATAAGGATTTCATCAGGCCTAGCATTTCTCTATGGGGTGCTCCAGTTTTATTCGTGCGAAAGAAAGACAATTCCCTCAGAATGTGTATTGACTATCGTCAGTTGAACAAGGTCATAATCAAGAATAAGTATCCCATTCCTAGGATTGACGACTTGTTCGATCAGCTTCAGGGTGCTAGTTTCTTCTCCAAGATCGACCTTAGATCCGATTATCATCAGCTTCGTGTTAGAGAGTGTGATATTTCAAAGATAGCCTTCAGGACTCGGTATGGTCATTATGAATTTGTTGTGATGTCTTTTGGTCTAACAAATTCTCCTACAACTTTTATGGATTTGATGAACCGCTTGTTCAAGAAGTATCTGGATATTTTTGTGATTGTTTTCATTGATGATATCCTCATCTACTCTCAGAGTGAGGAGGAGCATGCGGACCATTTGAGAGTTGTGTTGCAAACTCTCAAAGGCCGACAATTATTTGCTAAGTTTAGCAAGTATGAGTTTTGGATGCAGTTTGTTGCTTTTCTGGGTCATATTGTGACTAAAGATTGTATTCGGGTTGATTCTCAAAAGATAGAGGCAGTAAAGAACTGGCCTAGACCCACTTCCCTATCTGATATTAGAAGTTTTTTGGGTTTGGCTGGTTACTACAAGAGGTTTGTGGAAGGAGTTTCTTCCATTGCTGCCCCTTTGACCCAATTGACTCAGAAGAAGGTAAAATTTCAGTGGTCTGAATTGTGTGAGAAGAACTTTCAGGAATTGAAAACTAAATTAACCATAGCTCCAGTGTTAGCTCTACCCGAGGGCCTAGATAATTTTGTTGTGTATTATGATGCTTCTAGGATTGGTTTGGGTTGTGTTTTGATGCAGCGTGGTAAGGTGATTGCTTATGATTCTAGACATCTTAAGACTCATGAGAAGAACTACCCTACTCATGATCTTGAATTATCAGCCGTGGTCTTTGCTTTGAAGATTTGGAGAAATTATTTGTATGGGTGTATGTGGATGTATTCACCGATCATAAGAGTCTTCAGTATGTTTTCTCTCAGAAGGAATTGAATTTGCGGCAAAGGAGATGGCTTGAGCTCCTTAAGGATTATGACATAAGTGTGTTTTACCATCCGGGTAAGGCCAATGTTGTGGCAGATGCACTTAGTAGATTGTCGATGGGTAGTGTGCCTTCAGTCAAAGAAGAAAAAAAGGAACTGGTTAAGGAGGTTCATAGGCTAGCTCGGTTGGGAGTTCGCCTTATGGACTCAACATAAGGTGGTGTTATTGTTCAGAATGGTTCCGAATCATCCTTGGTAGTAGAAGTGAAGGCAAAGCAAGACAATGATCCCATTTTACTTCAGCTTAAGGGTGCAGTCCATCAGCAAAGGGTTGAGGTTTTCTCCCAAAGGGGAGATTGTGTACTTCGTTATCAGGGTCTACTATGTGAAAGATGGGTTGCGCTAGCAGATTTTGACTGAGGCTCATAGTTCTAGATATTCAATTCACCCCGATGCCACCAAGATGTACCGTGATCTACGGGATGTCTATTGGTGGAATGGTATGAAAAGGGACATAGCCAGTTTTGTGGCTAAGTGTCCTAACTATAAGCAAGTGAAGGTAGAGCACCAGTGATCGGGTGGCATAATTCAGGAAATTGACCTTCCCACTTCAAAATGGGAAGCGATAAATATGGACTTCATTACAGGTTTGCCTCATACTTGAAGGCAACATGATTTGATTTGGGTGATTGTCGATCAGATAACTAAATCATCCCATATCTTGGTTGTTAAGACTACGGATTCAGTAGACGATTATGCCAGACTCTACATCCGGGAGATAGTTCATTTGCATGGTGTTTCTTTGTCCATCATTTCAGATAGGGGTACTCAGTTTACTTCTCAGTTTTGGAGCATCCAAATAGCTCCGTATAAGGCACTTTATGGTCGGATGTGTAGATCTCCTATTGGTTGGTTTGAGGTAGGTGAGGCAGCTTTGATTGGCCCAGATTCAGTGCATGAGACTATGGAAAAAGTTTAGCTTATTAGGAAGAGGTTGAAGACCACCCAGAGTCGACAGAAATCATACGCGGATATAAGGAGAAGTGAATTGGAATTTGAAGTTGATGATTGGGTTTTTCTAAAGGTGTCACCAATGAAGGGTGTGATGAGATTTGGAAAGAAAGGAAAGCTTAGTCCCCGTTTTGTAGGTCGCTATTCGATTCTGAAAAAGGTTGGTAAGGTTGCTTATGAGTTGGATTTGCCATTAGCTTTGGAAGCAGTTCATCCAGTTTTCCATGTTTCTTTATTGAAAAAGTGTGTTGGTGATCCGACCTTGATTGTTCCTTTCGAGGATGTAGGTGTGAAGGATAGTCTCACCTATGAGGAGGTCCCCGTAGAAATCCTTGATCGTCAGATTCGGAGGTTGAGAAATAAAGAAGTCGCTTTGATAAAAGTTCTTTGGAGAAATCAGCTTATTGAAGGAGCTACTTGGGAAGCGGAATAAGCCATGAAAGCCAAGTACCCTCATCTCTTTCCTTCCAATTCTGTTCCAGCTTGAGGTAATAGTTTCATCCTTAGTATGTTCTTCCGATCCTATTCCATTGGTTACTCTCATGATCCTAGCATGCATTCATGTTTTTGAAGTTGATTTAACCAAGTTTTAAGTTGAAAAGTTTAGTTTTCATGTTTATTCCTTGATTTCCATGTTTCATTGCTGGTTGGGCTGTTTTCTCTTTAGTTTCCCTTGCTTAGTCTTCATTGGAGGATGAATGATCCCAAGGGGGAGATATTGTAACACCTGGAATTCGATTCATCTTTTTAAATTATTAATTCTAAAAATTTTGAAACTACAAGGAATCACGAGTCAAATCTATGATTTGTGGATGGAATCATGACTCGTGGAAATGACTCATGAAACTAGATCTGCAGCTCCCACCTCTTTTTTGAGAACCATGAGTGGAGTCTACGGGTCGTGATTAGTTTCTGGGGTTGTGGAAATCACCCGTGGAACGCAGACTAAGGGAAGTCCATTTTCCAGGAACCACGAGTTGGTCCTATGGCTCCTGGAAGTTTCCATGAGTCTTCCTGTTAAACTGTAGGAACCACGACTTAAGTCCACGAGCAGTAGGTAGTTCTACGGTCTGTGGAAAGGCCCCGTGAAACCTGAAGCCGAGTTTTAAAATAGCTTTTCTTAATTAAGTCCGAGGGGTATTTTATTCATTACCCACCCTTTTAACTCCTAAGTGAGGTTGTTTTGACCATATTTAGCATGAATTCTAAACCTATTAGCGTAAGTCCCTCCTCATTACCTCATTCATCTCACAAAAAGGAAAAGAACTCTCTCAAGCTCAAGGTCTCAAGCTCCAAGTCCCAAGTCTCCTAATCTTTTCAATTTCAAGTGGGTTAACTCAAATCAAGGTATGTGGGTATTCAAAAATGGGTTTCTTTCACCCTTGTGTCCAATACCCCAAATTTCTATTTTGATTTCATGAACTTTCAAATTAGGGTTCTTACCCAATTATTATGGGTTTTACTATAAATTGCTTGCTCATGATCTTATTACGAAACTCTATTAAATTGCATGATTTTCCATGGGTTTTTACATATGAACTCCTATTTCATGAATTGAAGGTTAATTATGGTGAATCCGACATGCATGAAGTGATTTAAGAAAATTGGGGGAAATGATAGCATGCTTTTATGAATTTCAAGCAAATGCATGCCTAGTTCTTATGTTTTATGAAAGTTTATGTTATTATGAAATTGAACTAAGGTCATTCAAGTTTTCAAGTTATGAATTATTATGCAATGCAAGACACCCGATGTGCCATCAATGCTCATGAATCATTTTCTAAACCAAGATTTGTGAGTAGTATGAAGATCCGGGGTATGAACATGTTTATGAACAAGCTTGACATCTAGATATGTCACATGAATGTGACCCTTATGTTATATATTTTGGGAGTAGTATTTAGCAAAGAGCGATGAGGTTCTAGATAACCCAAGTCCAAAACTATGTTGCCACCATAGGTTGCCCTCTGTGGCTTATGAAAGGATCCTTATGAACATGGTTATAACTTTGGATGGTTAGGACAACCTTTTTATTGTGTGTGCATGACACTAGACTCCATATAGCTCAGCATGGTTTATGTCAGTTAAGAGAAACTCCCACATGATTATTTTCAAGCTATGAAGCTATATGATATCATACTTTGAATTTTAACCGTATTTCATGTTTTATGTCTTATATCTTGATAATCCTCCTATGTTACTTCTTTATGAAAAGGTTCACCTTAAGCATATTTTAAGTATGTTTTTATCATGATCATGCATATCTCACATACTCGGTACATCCTATAGTATTGACGCATATTTTGCATTGCATCCTCTTAATGATGCAGATTTAGGCATTTCCCATCAGGCTCGTGGCTAGACGAAGCCGTATATCCAGTTAGTGTTGGTGAGTGCTCATTGTTCGAGGGCTAGTTATGACTCTAGTTTGTTTAGACTACTTATTTTCGTACTTTGAGTTAGATAGGGTCTTGTCCTAGAAACTCCTTATGTCATGTATAGAGGCTTTTCAGACATAGACCATATTCAGGTCTTCTTCAAATCATGTTCTTTTGATTTTATCTTATGGATTGAGTTATCTAATTTGTATTATGCTTCTGCTATGCTTAACTATTATACCTGAGTTATGCTATGACCATGGGTTAATCTTAGGCACTTGTGTCCTAGATCCCGTGTTGCACCTAGGGGGTAGCCTCGGGGCGTGACAACAAGCTTGATGGTGTCCTTGAGGAGTTTGAAGTGGGGAAAATGCCCAGTTTTGAGGTGTTACCAAATGGGCAACAACATGATATTTTGAAGTTGTTGATGGAGCAATTTCCCTTCTTGGGTGGGGCCAAGCCAACCATATTGTCATGTTATCCAAAAGTGACTAAGGTTTGAGGTACTATCATCGAACCGCGACATAAAATCAAGCACTTCTTGGGAGGCAACTTAAGTGTTTTTACTTTGTTTTTCATTACCTTTTTGTTATTTATGGTTTGTTTTAGGAATGTAGGGAGAGGAAAAATGAAAAAGTTGAAAAATAAGACAAAAAGAGGATGTGTGGATGGTCGTGCGGTTTGCAGGAGCTACTGTGTGCGTCGCACAGGCCACCACATCCCAAAGTAGTGAACTGAAGGAAAAATATTGAGTAAGAGGTGATATGCACTGGCCTATGTATTCTGCACGAGCACTTGTGGGCATCACACCTCTGTCACTTACCATAACAGAAGAGAGGCCAAGTTCAGGTATGAAAAGGTGAGGTGCAAAGCAATATGCCATCTGCACAAGAGCATATGTGAATCGCACATTACAATGCAGCCACGAAAATTTTAAAAGTTTTGTTAACCTACCCAGTTGTGATGACCCTTCCAGTTATCTTCACATTTATGCATTTATTATACTGTTAGAGCTTTTATGTATTGGACCCAAGTAATTTATGGCTTGCTGGGACCGGTAGTTCGGTGCCCTGGCCGTTCATTTGGTTGTTTTTCCCTTTTTCCTATTTTAGAGCTTAAACATAGAATATCATTGACTTTGGTCAACTTTCGTAGCTAACATGCTCGAAATTGAATTCTGACAGTTTCGTTAGCTCTGAAGCATTGAGTTTGGTCTAGTTTGACCTTTAGTTGAGGCCTGAGAATTTTTGGTGTGGGTTTTGTGTTGTTTTCTCAGTTTTCAGGCCATTTGGAGTTGAAAGTGTAACTTCGGGTGACTTTCGATGATCGCAGTATTGGATTCGAAATATGATGATTCCATCAGTTCCAAAATATTGAGGTTGGGCTAGGAAGGTGGTTGGTTCAGGTTCCGGGTGAGCCGGACTCATTTTGAGCCTTTGAGTTCCTTTTTGTTAGTGTTTACTTGGTTCAACATTTCTCTGAAACAACCTCGTATATAAGTTTCATTGATGTCGTTGAGTCCAGAACATCGTTTCCACTCTATTAGAATTATTGGTTTTTGAATACCGGGTTCCAATTGTGCCCGAAATGCCTCAGAGAGTTTTTAAAAATTGCAGAAAAATAGTTGCAGACCAGCCTTTAGCACCAACAGCGCCCAGGCAGCGCGATCGCGCTGGCCTGTGGCAGGCCTTCAGCGCCGATGGCGCTGGCCATTTTCCAGCAGCTATATATAGTTGAGTGTTCATTTTTCCAACCTTTTTAACTCTATTTTCTAAACTCCAACTTCAAAACTACTCTCTCAAATTGCTCTTGATCAGTTCTAAACCTTGGGGAATTGATTGTTCATCACCGATCCATGCTCCTTCGTATCTTGGTAAGTCATCTTCCCCAAGTTGCTTCATTTTGGTTTCCTTAAATTCCACCATTGTTACTACCTTTTAAAGCTTAAAATTTCCTTGTGGATACTGCCCCTATAACTCTTGCATGTTCGTGGGTACGAAGAATTGTCCGTCTTGGGCTGATTTCCCATCCTTTTGGTAAATAAATCTCGCTCAATTTCTGTTTCTATGTTCCTAAATTCCATCTTTAAACCCCAAGTTGAGAGGGCTATTTTGGCGCGTCCTCTTGGCTAATTGTGCTCAAATTTAAAGCATACCTTCTTGGCATCATTGGGGTTGTCGTGGTTCTTTTCATTTTTTGTTTTAGGTGTGGGCCCCGTGTGCCTGCTTTTTTTCCGGATATCAATCCAGCAACAATTGTAGCAATATAGGTATCGTTAGACCCCTTTTAACATTTTATTCATGAATTTGATAGTTTGATTCTCGTTCGGAGCAGCTCGGCCCCAAATATCATCGTTCCCGCAGCTTGTCATCAGATGACAGTTAGATTATGGTTTAAACTCCTAGACTTAGCATATATTGGGTAAATTGTAATAGTTGGCATCCTTGGGTTGGGTTATTAGGTTGGTACCACAGACCTTGACCGCTTTTCCATGATCTGTCCCATTTCTTTCCTCCGTTGTGTGTAGTACTCTTGTTACTTGATGTTATTGCCCTTGTAGTCCTGTGAGTCCTTGTTGACTCTAGAATATAGACGGAGGGTTCATTGGGAATGTCCGCGAGTCCCAGACATAGAATTATCCTTCTAGGCTGATTGTGCTTGCTAAGTAGCTTCGGGAGCCTGTGTAGGGACGATAGGTTGTTATGAGCTGTTGGGCGGCTATTGTGTGTTGATCATATCATTTCCATGCATATAAAGAGATTTTCCCACATTTTACTACGGTTTTGGCTTCGGGCCCACTGGGACTATTTTCTTAAACCAGCATGGCCCTAGAGGCCCATTTTCAATTAAATTGGATTTGGAAATGATTTTACCTGATACGTGGATCTTCTTGGGGTAAAAGAAGGTTAAAATATGGTTTTTTTCATGATTTTTCTACTATTGTTAGACTCAACCGGGTCAGAGTGCTAGCTGAGTTTTCTTACTTATTTGAAATGACTTTAGGCTTGGCCGGGTCGAGCATTTGAGATATTTTACTACTGTTTTAGACCCAATTATTGTCGGGCACCCTTGGAGGGATTTTTGAGACATATTTTCACTACTTTAGTCCTAGACAGGGTCTAGGCATGCATATATGAGACTTAGCCACTGGCTTGAACCCGAACTTTATTCCAGAGGACACGTTTTGATTCTGAGTTATAGTATGGGGTCCAGGACCTCTGTGGTCCTTGCCACACCGGGCCTGAGACTTTGGGATGCATGTGCTAGGGGAAGGGTATATGGTGGAGTAGAGGTATACGGGTTGAGTCCTTCCATGGAACCTACCTTCTGGGCCCAATCGGCACTGGAGGAAGTACATACAGAGGTTCTATTTCACCGTGAGAATATCATGCATCATATCATTTATTGTTTGAGGTTCCACCCTTGCTTGTTGTTTGTTGATTGTACGCTCCGATAGTATGTGATGCCAGAGGGTTTCTTTTCACTTGATTGCATTCCTCCATTGTATGGGCGGTCGGGGGACTCTAGGTAGACTCTCGTTATTTGATTTCAGAATTGTCCTCTATTATGCCTATAAGTGTGGAGTTGGACTCCACTAGACTGTTACTTCTGGATTCGAGATTGGTATGTGTTGGATGGTTATTAATTCCTATTTTCTGAGCATGTCTACCTTTATTCTTCTCTCCCATTCTTTATACTTGAGGTTACCGGTATACCGTCCATTTTTAGAACTTATGCTTATTATACTATTTTTCTGAGGATCCCAGGTGCATTCTTTCTTACTTTTACCTCTGCCTGCGTGTGTATATATCTGACTTGCTAGACTTGTACATTGCTTTCTGTTGTCTTCCTTCTGTTTATTTATATTCTATCTGCTATTGCTCTTTTACTTTATATGTGCCCAGTCGGCATATGATACCTATTGGGTACTTTATGCTTCGCATTTGGTGCTCACCCTACCCTCTGCATCTTCTGGTGCAGATCCTAGTGTGGGCCATCACCATTAGAGCGCTGGAGACTCGTGCGGGGTGCTGTTTTTGGATCATCCAGGCTGAGGGTGAGCTCTTGGCGTTCAGATCCTAACTCTAGTTTATCCTTTTGTATATTTTGTACTCTGTTACTACTCGGAGATAGCTTGTGTATATATATTTATTTTTGACCTTTATACTCCTGATGTAGTTTAGCTCTTATACGCGATGATACCAGGTCATTTGGGTTGGTTTATATTCCGCTTTGTTTATATCTCTCTTGTATCTATTTTCTTTTCCTTATGCCCTGTCTTCCTCTTATGTATCGAATAATCTGCTTGAACTGTTATAAGGTAGCCAATTACTAACCGTTTTGGGATACGGGGATTGGTTTGCCTACTAGGGGGTTGTAGGTTCCATCATGACTGAGAAATTAGGTTGTGACAGCTTGGTATCAGAGCTCTAGGTTAACCGGTGTCATCGGTATAAGAGACAATATCTAGTATAGTCCTGCGGATCAGGGCGGAGACGTCCGTACCCAATCTTCGGGAGGCTATAGTGAGATCTTAGGAAGAATTGGACCTTTCTTGTTTCTCTCTCATGCGTAGTAACCTTGAAAGTTCTGGTAGTACCCAATTCGAGCAGGGTCAGAGCAGCCATCAGGGCTATAGCGGTCAGTCTTCGAGGGGTACAACTTTGGGGGCATTAGGTCATAGTGGCCATTTGGGTTATGCTTTTTCATCCCGACCGAGTAGGTCGTCAGGGGCCTGTTAAACTTACGGTGTGGTTGGTCATTTTTCTAGATATTGCCCTCAGAAGGGTATAGTTCAGTCGGCCGAACTATTATGAGCAGTTCAGCCTCTGGCTAGAGGGGTTAGTGGTCTAGCATGACAATGCAGTATGAGCATATAAATTTCCATGTTCAGAGAAAACACACAACAAGGCAAAACAGGGAAAAGCACCCTCCAAACCAAGAGAATTGACCTGGGACTCCATCCAAATCCAAGTTATGGCCTCGGGCCCACAATTACACACAATGATAAAATAAAGCGAGAAGATACCGAAAATAAAGCAAAAAGCAGTGAGAAGCTCTACTCTACATCTAAAGCCTCCTAAAAGTATACTAAGGATTCTATACTAGCCATAAATATACTACAAGCTCCTAGGCTAAGGATAAGCATGATAATTCTAAACTATAATCCGAAATGGCCGATTTAAAGTGATAACCAGGATTTAAGTTTAAATCTCTCTAATATCCTACCTAACATTCCAGTATCATACAAATATATAAAACCTAACTAAACTCAATCTAGAAGGTAAACCGTAACCTACCTCGAGGACGAACTACAAACATGAACCATCACTCGTGTGCCTTTCCCTTCCGAACAGCGTCAAAAACCTACCATGCTATCAAGAACATAAACTAGGTGTCAAGACAAGAAGAACGACACCCATATTGATATACGAAAAATCGGGCTAGAAATCAGGTTGGAAAATGACCCTTGGGGCCCGTGCAATGAAACAGAAAATAATATTCACAATTATGGTCATGGTGGGTTAAGGAACCCATGCTTGAAACTTAAGAGCGAATGGAGCTTGTTTCGGGGCCCAAAATAGCCCCGAAGTGCTACTAATACAAGGGAAAATCACAAGAGAAAACCAATGGGGATTACAGGCTTTTAACGAGAATTTAAACGACGGAAGAGAGGAGAGGTTTAGAGGGGACTTATCGGATGAAGAACACTGAGCAAAGGACTTGAAACCGGAGCTTGGAAGCTTTATCAATAGGGGAATAATAAAAATATGAAGGAGAAAATGATATTGGCCGCTTAAATAGTTGCCAGGGGTCCTTCATCGCGATCAAAAAGGACCCCTAGCTGGCTTCATCATGGTTGCGAAGGGTAACCCACGCAATCGCGATGGTCAATAAACTAGACCATCACAAACGCGATGGCCACCTTGCAATCGCGATGACCAACTAGTCTACAACTTTTATAGCAGAAACCAGCATTTCACAAAGGCCAAAAGTTCATCCGACGGACCCTCGAGATTCACTCAGAACCCTGTGAACACAAACCAACCATGCTACCCTACCAAAAATAGAATTTTGGACTCACTGGAATTGATAAAACTCCCAACGGAGATCATTTTAAGTAAAAAGTGGGGCCCATGCCCAAAACCAACCCAGAACTCAACACCTCAAAACAAATGCAGAAGCCTCAGGACCCAAACCAAAGGTCCCCCTAGCCCAAAGTCGACATTTTAGAGCTAACAGTGCTGACGAATTTTCCATTTGAGGCCTTCTTCTCTGAATGTTGACCAAAGTCAACCCTACTAGCCAAACTAGCTTGAAAACACAGAAAGCAACACAAAATCAAACCGAAAGCACTCAGACCCAGACCAATGGTCCCACTAGAACAAAATCCCATTTTGGAGCTAATGAAATTATTGGAATTCGATTATGAGCATGTTTACCAAGAAAGTTGATTGAAGTCAAAACTTTTCTAAGTTCAAGTTCTAAAATAGGGAAAAATGGTCATAACGACCTAACGAATGGCTCAAAAACCAAACCGTCAGTCCCGGAAAGTCATAAATGACTCATAGCCGATGAGGAAAAGCTCGAAACACAGAAAAAAATGAGAAAACAGAAAATAACTTGGAGGGTCATTATAATGTTGATGCTTGATTTGTAGCACGATTCTTTGGTTGATGCTTAGTAAGAGCCATATTCCCTTAAAAGTATGTTAGTGGTCGGAACCATGCTTATACTTACCATATGCTTGCATACTTGTACTAATTAAAAGAAGAAAAACTCTACAAGAAGTTAACAAATTAAAAGAAATTGGAATGCAAAGAAGAAGAAAAACAAAACACGTAACTGATGGCTTGTGAAACCTCGTGCAAACTGCACTAGGAGAAGTGTGCATCGCATGTGGAATCGCACAAGCTACCAGAACTTGTGCTGATTTTTGCTTTGGGGTGCGAAGGCCGATGCGAACTGCACCAGCCAAAGTACGTGTCACACAGCACTTCGCCCCTTAATCTAGTGAACTGGCATCCATTCTCAACAAGGTGCGGTACCTTTTACGTTTTGCACATAAAGATATATGCATCGCATGTGAAATACACAAGGAAACAATTGGAACTTTTTTGGTTCCTTGTGTTCTTGCGTGTTATGCATGTGATTCGCAGAGAAGAAGATCTATTCCAAAGTCGATCTCCCATTTTGGAGAGACTCTAGGCAAATCTTCGGGAAACACTTCTGGTAACTCATCCATGTGTCCTAGGAATGCTACTGAATCAAGCCAAAACTCACACTTTGAGAACTTAGCATAAAGCTGATGATCTCAAAGTCTGGAGCACGATCCTCAAATGCTTCTTATGATCCTCCCTACCCCGCGAGTATATCAATATATCATTAATGAAGACTATCACAAATGAATCCAGGTATGGCTTGAGCACCTTGTACATCAAGTCTATAAAAGTTATTGGGGCCTTAGTCAACCCAAAATATATCACCAGGAACTCATAATGGCTATAATGTGTCCTGAATGCTATTTTAGGGATGTCCTCTGCCCTAATCCTCAACTGGTGGTAGCCTGACTTCAAATCAATCTTAGAGAACACTGCTGCACCCTGGAGCTGATCAAACAAGTCATCTATATGTGGCATCAGATACCTATTCTTTATAGTCACCTTATTCAGCTGTTGATAATCAATACACATCCATATCAAGCCATCTTTCTTCTTCACAAACAGAACTAGAGCACCTCAAGGTGACACATTCATCCTAATGAAACCCTTAGCTAACAAGTCCTGAAGTTGATCCTTAAGCTCTCTCAACTCAGCTAGAGCCATACGATATTAAGTAATGGAAATGGGCCTGGTACCTGGCTCTAACTTAATGGCAAAGTCTATATCACGCTCAGGTAGAAGGCCTGGCAGGTCGGTCGAGAACACATCTAAAAACTCTGTAACCATAGGGACTGACTTGAGAGAAGAAGTGTCAGGGCTAATATCCTGGACATATGCTAGATAAGCTAGACACTCGCGCGAAATCAACTTCTTAGCCTAAAGACAAGAAATGATACCAGATGGTGCGCGACTAACAGAACCCTTACACATAACTGGGGATACACGGGGCACGACTAAGGTAATGGTCTTAGCATAACAATCCAAAATCGCTCAGTGAGGAGATAACCAGTCCATGCCCGGAATCATATCAAAGTCTAGCATATATAATATCATCAAATTAACCCAAGTCTCAAGACCACCAATAGCTACCAAGCGCATGATCTAACAATCCGATCCACTACTAAAGAATCGCCTACCAAGGTAGCAACAGATAATGGAATAGATAATAGCTCACTAGCCAACCCCAAGCAAGGAACAAAGTAGGCCAAAATATACGAACATAAAGAACCAGGATCAAATAAAGCTAAAGCTAGCCACTACAAGAAATTTAATTTTTAGTGACTACTTCTTAGCGAAAGGATTGGAATCCAGTCATTGCAAATATATTTATAGCAACCAATTTTTTTTTCGATTATTAAATTTGACTTTTTGTTCAACAATAGGAAGGGATAATTTTCATATAATGACCCTTCTGGTCATTCTCGTGTTTATACTTTCTTTGTACTGTTAGAGCTTGCCTATAGTAGCCCCAAGTTATTTATGACTTGTTGGGACTGGTGGTTCGGTGCCCTAGCTGTTCGTTTGGTCTTTATGGCCATTTCCTTATTTTAGAGCTTAAACTTAGGAAATCATTGACTTTAGTCAACATTCTTAGATAACATGCTCGGAATTGAATTTTGATAGTTTTGTTAGCTCTGGAGCATGTATTTTGGTCTAGTTGGACCTCTAGTCAGGGCCTGAGAACTTCTAATGTGGTCTTGTGTTCCTTTTTGTGTTTTCAGGCCAGTTAGAGTTAGAAGTTTGACTTTGGTCAACTTTCAATGATCAGAGCATCAAATTTGAAATTTGATGATTCTATGAGCTCTGAAAAGTTGAGTTAGGGTTAGGTAGGTTGTTGGTTTGGGTCCCAAGTGAGCCGAGCTTATTTTAGTTATTTGGTTGATCTTAGTTAGTGTTGACTTAGGTCAACCTTTCCCTGAAACAACCTCATATGGAAGTTTTATTGATTCTGTTGAGTCTGTATCATCGTTTTTACTCTAGTAGCATATTTGATTTGTGTATATTGGGTTCCAATTATGCCCAAAACACCCCGTAGAAGTTTTCATATTACTATTTTTTTTCCAGCATGCATGCCTTCAGTGCCAGCGGCGCCAAGGCAGCATGATCGCACTAGCCTACCGCCCAGCCTTCAGCACCAACGGTGCCCCTTTGGCACGATCATACCCGTTCACCCACCTCCCTGTAGTGCAATAGCACTGTGCCAGCGCCAATGACGCTAGTTTGCGGCCAGAAGTATATAATCCTTGCACCTCGAATTTTTAGGCTATTTTCACCTTGTTCTCTCACTCTAAAATCATTTCCCTCTCCTAAATTTGGTTCCTATCAATTCTTGGCTTTGGAGATTCACCAATTGGTGGTTAATCTTGCTTCCCCCTTTGGTTTGGTAAGTCCTCTTAATCCCCAAATTCTTCATCTCCATAGCTAAACCTCCATTGATTTCCTTATGGTAGCTTGGGGTATTTTCTTGGTTGTAGTTGCTCGAATTGGGATCGCTATTCGGAGCTTCTCGGAGTAGTTTGGGCTTAGACATCGTCATTCTAGCAGCTTATCATCGGACAACAGGTAGGTTATGGATTCCTCCTTCTAGAATTTGTATATATAGGCTATAATTGTACTAATTAGCATTTTTGGGTTGGGTTTTATTAGCCTGGCACCCAAGACCTTGTCCACTTCATTTCTATCCGTTTTATTTCACTCGTATCATTGTAGTATTTGTTGTAGTTGTTAGTATTATGCTTGTGGTCCTGGTGGCCTTGTATTTGACTCTGGACCATAGAAGGTGGGTTATTTGGGAATGTCCGTGAGTCTTCGACATCGATATTACGATTATAGAGCTGGTTATATATGTTGTAGAGCAATTGGAGCCTGTGCAGGGCTGATAGGCTGATTGTGAACCGTTAGGCCACTGTTGTGTATTTGGGCATACCATTATCATGCATACAATGAGATATTCTGCATGTTTTACTATTGTTTTGGCTACGGCCTACTATATATGGTTTTCTAAACCTTGCATAGCCCTGAGGGCCCATTTTTGGTAAAAATGGTTACAAAAGGTTTTGGAACTGCTTTTTATGGATCTCTGGGAAAGAGAGACTAAATGATGATTTATCACTGTTTTCCATACTTATACTAGACTCGCCTGAGCCGAGTATCAGACTTGTTTTACTACTATTTTAGACTCAGCTATGCACTGGGCACCCTTTAACGGGGTTTTTGAGACTTGATTCACTGATTTAGACTCAGATAGACTTCGGGCATCTATTTTTGAGATTTCGGTTACTGGTTTGGATTCGGATACACTCAGAATGATAATTTTGAGATTTTGAGATCTTGTATGTGGTCGAGGACCTCCATGGACCTTGCCAATTCGGACCAGGGGCTACTAGTTGAGTGTGCCAAAGGAGGGGTATACAGTGAAGTTGAGGTATACAGGTGCGTCCTTCCATAGATCCTACCTACTAGTTCTATCAATGTCGAAATAGGTACATACGGTATTACGGTTACACCTGGTTTCACACTATTGCATCATATCATTTATTTATGTACGATTCCACCATTGTTTGCTGTTTATTGAGTGTACGCTCCGGTATTATGGGATGTTAGAGGGTTTTTTTTTACTTGTATATGTTCCTTGAGTGTATGGGAACCTGTTGGGACTGTAGGTAGACTTATTCTTATTATCATCCTATTGTAGTACCGGTTCGTTCTTTAGTTACTTATGGTTTTATTTGATCATCCTTACCTTGTGTGATTCACTGCTAGCATGTCTATGTTCTGTGCTTCCCTTCCTTCCCTTTTTCTTGAGGTTATCGGTATACCACTTATTTCTTAAATTTTCCTTATATATATTGTTGTTTGAAGGACCCCAGGTGCGTTTTTCTTTCCTTCACCTGTGTTCTGTGATATATATTTCTAGTAGCTAGTTGAGCATGATTGTTTTCTCCTTGTATTCTATCTGTGCTATCTTCCGCGTACTTATCTGTTTGCTTATGTGACTATCTTCTTTCATTTTGTTATTTATTGCTTTTATATCTTATATGTGCTCAGTCGGTCTAGAATGTCTACTTGGTACCCATTGCTTTGCCATTAGTGCTCATACTAAAATTTGCATCTTTCTGGTGTAGATCCTAGTGTGTACCATTACCGATAACTCATAGAGACTCATGCAGAGTCCTTTTGGATCATCCAAGACTGAGGGTGAGCTCCTAGTGGCCGGAGCATAACTTTTATCTCCTTTTTTGTACTATGTACTCTTTTGTTATTCAAAGGTAGTTGTATATATTATTTTGGACCCTTGCACTCTGTTATATAGGAGTGGCTCTTATACTATGATACCAGATTGCGAGATGGTTTAGTTTTCCTATATATATGCTTTATTTCTATATTTCTTTACTTGTACTTCTTGCTTCTGCTTAAATATTACTTCTTCCACATGCTTGTTAGATAGTATCCCATTACTAATTGTTATGGGCTACGGGGATTGGTACACCTACAGGGGGGTTGTTGGTGCCATCATAACTTGAGAAATTGGGTCATGACAGCTTGGTATTAGACACCAAGTTCACCAGTGTCATTAGTATAGGAGCTAATGTCTAGTAGAGTCCTGCAGATCGGGGCAAAGATGTTCGTACTCAATCTTCAGGAGGCTACAACATCTTAGGAAACATGGATCTTTTCTTGCTTCTACATCGTGTGTCTTATCTTAGATGGTTTCTTAGAAACTCACTTGTTCTAATTTACTCTTCCACAGATGGCTCGTATGAGGTCTTTGGAAGTGAGCGAGGGCGAGCCTTCGACCCCAGCATACTCAACTCCAGCTAGGGGCCAGGGTGGTCATAGAGGTAGAGGTCAGGGATGTGCCCGAGCAGCGGCACCAGTTAGAGCTCCTGAGGTTGAGTTTGAGCCTGAGATAGTCCTAAAGCAGCAACCTGTGGACCAGGGGACAACCTAGGTACCACCCGTGCCAGCACCAACTTCTGTACCAGCATCAGCCCTAGCTCCTTCGTCAGATATTCAGTGTTTACTTCTTCATATGTTGGGTATGATTGAGGGTCAGCCTTCAGATGTGGCACAAACATCCGCTTAGGGGGTAACCCTTGGTGTTCAGAGTTCAGGAGCACAACCTGCTACTATGAATCCCCATGCTGAGGTTCTTTTGGTACCTTCTGTTGCACAACCTCTTGCTCCTTGCCCAGTTATGAAAGAGACAGAGCAGAAGGCTCTAGGCAAATTTCTGAGATTGACGTCGCCTAGATTTTCTGGTACTCCTGGTCAGGATCCAGATGACTTTATATCTACTTGTGAGGAGATGCTACACCATTTGGGTTTCTTGGAGACTCACGCAGTTGGTTATACTACTTATCAGCTGGACGACCTAACTAAGTTATGGTGGAGGCCCAAGGTTGCTTGCAGACCATCTACATATCCTTAGTTGACTCGAAGAGAGTTTTATGAGGCCTTTATGGCCAAGTTCTTGCCATAGAGTGATTGGGAGCGTCGTAGAGAGTAGTTCATGAGACTATTTCATAACAACGACACTACTAACTCTAGGGTAATCCTGTTTCTATAACTCATGACTCATAACACTGAAACCACACTATCTTTCGGGTGAACATTTCCCAAGCATCCTAAAACATACTTCCCCCTTAAAGGTCTCACCTATACTAAGGTTTTGAAAGGGGTTTAAAATCATAGCACACTTTTGCTCAAATGCACGATATGTATGAAGAAGTGTGAATTCTTTAGAATCATTAAACTTAGAAGCACTAATGGGCTCCTCTCAAGACCTTGTGCAGTCTCATTACTGTCTATAGACTTTGTTTGAGAAAACATTATCAGTAGGAATTTAAGCCTGAATGTTTCTATTACCTCAAAGATGAGGCATAATCAGCGGAAGTGGAGAAATGCTCAAATCTACATATATTTATAGGGAATAGCTCTACTGTATGATCTGGAGTACAAAAGAAGGGAAAATATTTCCTATATGACCTATAGTCCCTCGAAGAAAAGTATAGATGTCTTTGTACCATTTCGCAAGACTCCACTAGACATGGCCTCATAGACACTCTAGGACACTTAATGTTATGTCCCAAATCGGGGGGGACCAGTACCCAGAGCCCCAAAAGGCCAAGGGCGCCAAAATTGAGTATATCTCTATTGAACCTACTGGGTGTCTGAGACCGACATGGTCTCTAAATATAGCAATTAGAAACACTGATATCTCAACAATAGGTAAAAGACTCAAGGCCGATAAGGCTAATATCATAGTAGATAGTTAATAACAAGGCCGACAAGCCTTTATGATATACATATACACGTCTACAAGCCTCTATGAGTAAGTAAAATATCTCATATCCAAGACAGGGCCCTGTACTACCCATTAACTATACATATACATAACTTGGTCAAAATATAAGCTAGACCTCTGGCTAGTCAGCTCCAGGAAAAATGGAGCTTACCAAAATGGTTGAACTTTGTAACTCCTACTGAAGAGGTCTGTTTGAGTTTTTGTCTGGACCTGCAGGCAAGAATGCAGTGCCCCCAAGCAATGGGGGAGTCAGTATGAAAATAATATACTGGTATGTAAGGTAGGAACATAATAGTAAGTTGCAATTAGTAAATCTGAACAGGATATAATATGAAACTTGGAAACTATAATCGGTAAGACTCGTTAAGCTCTTTTCTCCTTTATTCTTTTTATAACACAACACATGCCTTAACTCACACCACAACTCACTCATTATAACACATGCTGAACCATAATTGCTCCTTAGTACATCCTATATGTAATAGCCTCAATATGGCAGTAGCGTCTCGATGCACACTATGTATATAATGGCCTCAATATGGTAGTAGCACCTCGGTGCACACAATGTATATAATGGTCTTAATATGGCAGTAGCACCTCAGTGCACACTATGTATATAATAGCCTCAATATGGTAGTAGCGCATCGGTGCATACTATCACGCAACCCACGTGTAATAAGCGTATTATTAGGTTGACCTTCAAAGCTATTCTTGTTAGTTATGAAGGTTCATTTAGATAACTTTTTTAGCCTTGAAATAATAGGTGTTGCACTCAACTTACCAAACACATATGAATGGGGATTTTACTTGCTAACCTTCCTTTTATACTTTCTAAAGCTTGATTAGGGATCACAATACAAAAAAGAAACTCGACAAAAGTAAAACTTACATTTCGTGCAAAAAGAATCAGATTTTTATAAGAAGACGACTTGAATCACCATAATGTATCACTTAGTTACTTAAGACTTGTTAAGTTACCAATTTAGCTCTCTTACAACAAAATACTCAAATTCCTTCTTTTAGAGATTTAGAGTTCCGCTTCTAGATTCATGCCGATAAGGAATAAAGAAGCCTTAACATACCTCGTTGCTTCTGATGATTATGCTTACCACAACTTGGCAGTTACTTTATTAACTTAATATACAATACAAGAGTATAATAAAGCTAATATTAGCTCTTGAACCTGATGCAACTTCACCAAAATAGTACCTAAATATTTCTGGGCAGATTTACATATTAGCGTTAATTAAATGGTGTATCACCACACCTTTCTCCCCCATTTAAATACAACACACAAACACACCAACCTACTTCCTCAAACCATAAAAAACACATCAAACATCCCTTACACAACCAACCATACCGAAATACAATAGCAACACATTGAACCCATGGCTTTCGATCACCGTCCCGTGAATTCATAACAACAAATCAATAATATTTGTTCATCCAAACTTCAATCCAAAAAGATGATTATGAGCAGAGTACTTACCACACTTTAAGGGGTGTTTTTATCCTCCTTTTATTGATGTCTTGAAAAGCTTAATTACTCCCTACACATACACCAACAAGAGAAGAAGAAACCCCTTAATTGTTACACAATTTTTAAGTGTCCAATCTTATTGAAAGGGCTTCCATATTTCACAAGCTATTCACCACATGACTCTCTATCTATATGTAGAATATTAATAACAAAATCATAAGTTATTTATCATACCTTAACCTTGGAGAAATCTTGGAGTTCCAAGAACCCTAAGGGAGATAAGGGGATGCCACTAAGAGAGAAAATAAGAGAGAGTTCTAGTAAAAACAATTTCCAGCTTTTTGTTATCCATATTGATTAACAAAAGGGTCTGTATAAGGGGCCTTTTTGGCCAACATTTTGAGTAGTTTTGGGCCAAAATAGGTCAAGAAACTTGGGCCAAAATTTGCCTTTGCTTGGGCCTCAAAAGGGTTAAGTTTTGTGGCTGATTTTGGGCTTCTCTTGGGTCAAAATGTGGTCAACATTGGTGGATACCTTTTGTAGTTTTTTAGGCTAGATTTGGTTCAACTTTGATGGGCCAACTTTAAGATTCATTTGGGCTACCGTTAGGCCTAATAATCCATAGAGTTGCTGCTCGTGATTGGCCCTCGTAACTTAGTTCGTTAGTGTAAGTAGGTGATGCACCTACTTGTCACCTATGAGCTTAGGTAAGTCGAGCAAGCACCTCTCTTATTTTATCTCATTTTCCAAACCCTCATCCTTATACTTTGACTTAACACTCATATACATTTGGCCATTTTAAATTCTAGGCCAAAGTACCCTCACCATCCTCAGCTTAAGTACCTTCATCGATATTGACTTAGTCGTATAGGTGTTGAAAAGTACGGGGTGTTACATCCTTCCCTCCTTAGAATCATTCATCCTCGAATGAGGGTAATGAGTATAAAGCTCTAGTTGTTTTAGTATTTCTAGAAATTTTGGCATAGTTTCCTCTGTAATTGGGACTATCCAAAAATCTAAAACTTAGCAAAAGTCCAACACAGTGCCTCACATGGCAATACAGTGATATACAAATAAAAACAATCATTTGCACCTGTTCAAACCTTTTCATATTTGCACAGTAGGAAAAATATCAAGAACATAAGGATATGACTTACCTCTATACTATCTTCAGGTCATAAATAACTGGGGATACTTTTTCACCATTTCTTTCTCGGCTTCCCACGTCATTTCCTTGACATTATTATTTCTCCACAACACCTTTACTGAGGCTACTTCTTTAGTTCTGAGCTTCATAACTTGACGATCTAGGATAGCAATTGGTACTTCCTCATAGGATAAGTCTTCAGAAAGTTGAACATCTTTGATAGGCATAATACGTGAAGGATCTCCTATGCATTTTCGTAGCATCGATACATAAAATACAGGATGGACTGCCTCTAATTTTGTTGGTAACTCTAGCTCATATCAACTTTTCCTACCCTCCGAGTGATCCGGTATGGTCAAATATATTTTGGACTAAGCTTTTCCTTTTTACCAAATCGCATAACGCCTTTCATGGGAGAAACTTTTAGGAAAACCAAATCACTAACATTAAGTTCCAAATATCAACCTCACAGATCTGCATATGACTTCTTCCTACTCTAGGATGTTAGTAATCTTTCTTGGATTAGCTTCACCTTCTCCATTGCCTGATGAACTAGGTGGGTCCTAATAATTCTGCTTTCCCAATTTCAAACTAGCCAATCGGTGATCTACACTTTCTCCCATTTAAAGCTTCATAAGGAGCCATCTGAATGCTTGCATGGAAGCTATTTTTATAATAAAACTCAATTAGTTCTAATTGGTCATCCCAACACCCTTTAAAATCTAGTACACAAGCTCGTAGCATATCCTCGAGTGTCTGAATAGTGTGTTTAGCTTATCCATCTGTCTGTGGATGAAAAGTTGTACTGAGACTTACTTGAGTACCTAAGCCTTTCTCGAAAGACCTCCAAAAATTTGTTGTAAATCAAGCACCCCTGTCTGAAATGATGGAAATTGGGATACCATAAAGTCAAACTATTTCATTAATATACAACTGGCATAATCCTTAGTCGTATAAGTTGTCTTGACTGGCAAAAAGTGAGTTGATTTTGTAAGTCTATCTACAATCACCCATATGAAATCATACTTCCGATAAGTACGGGGTAAGCCTATAATAAAATCCATGTTGATCACCTTCCATTTCAAGGTTGGTATCACTATACTCTTAGTCCACCCTCCGGGCCTCTGGTGCTCAATTTTTACCTGTTGACAATTCGGGCATTAGGATACAACTCTGCAATATTTCTCTTCATATTATTCCACCAATAAATTTGTCAAAGATCATGATACATCTTTGTCGATCTTGGATGGATTGAATAGCGGGAATAGTGGACTTCTGCAAAAAAATTCTCCCGAAGCTCCCCGATGTTAGATACAGATAGATGACCTTGACATCTCAGAACCCCATCTTACTTAAGCTCTAATAATGGTTGCTTCTGCTGCGGAATTTCTTCCCTCAATCTTACTAACTCTGGATCATCATATTGTCATTCCTTTACCTCTGTTATAAGTGAGGATTTTGCTGCATTTTGAATAACAACTCCCTCATTACCTAGGGAAAATTAGCTAACTGATGTAGTTATGTTGTTATCTCAATCTTTCTATTTTCCACGTGGCTCAAGCTTCCCATGAATTTACGGCTAAGTGCATCGTCCACTACATTAGCCTTACCTGGATGGTACAAAATATCTACGTTATAATCTTTTAGGAGCTCTAGCCACCTTCTTTGCCTTAGGTTTAATTCCTTCTATTTGAATAAATATTGTAGACTTTTGTGATTTGTAAGCACATCTATATGGACTCTAAACAAGTAATGGAGCCAAATTTTCAGGGCAAATATAACTTCTACCAATTCAAGATCATGAGTAGGGTAATTTTGCTCGTGCTTTCTCAGATGTCTTGAGGCATATGCAATAAGTTTACCATGCTGCGTTAGAATGCTGCCCAACCCAATCCTTGAAGCATCACAATAAATAACATAACCTTCTGTGCCCTGCGGCAGAGTTAAGACAGGCGCTGAAGTAAGCCTATCCTTCAACTCCTGAAAACTCTGCTCATATGTATCAGACCACTGGAACTTGGCTTCTTTATGATTCAACTTTGTCAATGGTGCAGAGATAGAAGAAAATCCTTCCACAAACCTTTGATAATAACCTGCTAAGCCAAAAAACTATGAATCTCTGAAGCATTCAAGGGCCTCAGCCAATTCTTTACAGCTTCAATCTTTTGGTCGTCAATTCTAATACCTTCATCTATAATTACATGGCTAAGAAAAGCCACCGAAGTCAACCAAAACTCACACTTGGAGAAATTTGCATATAATTTATGATTTTGAAGTGTTCACAATACTGCACGCAGATGATTTGCATATTTGGCTTTGGGTCGCGAGTAAATCAAGATATCATCAATAAATACAATCATGAATACATCTAGGAAGGGCTTGAAGACCCGATTCATTAGGCCTATGAAAGCTGCTGGGGCATTAGTAAGCCCAAAAGACATTACTAAAAACTCAAAGTGGCCATACCTTGTCCTAAAGTCTATCTTTGGAACATCTACCCCTTTAACTCTCAGCTGGTGATACCCCGACCACAAGTCAATCTATAAAAAACATTTGGCGCCTTGCAACTGATAAAAAAGGTCATCAATCCTTGGAAGCGGATATTTATTCTTAATTGTAACTTTGTTTAGCTGTTGGTAATCGATACACATTCTCAAGGATCCATCCTTTTTACGAACAAACAAAATTGGTGTGCCCCATGGCGATGTACTAGGCCTAATGAAGCCTTTTTTGAGTAGATCCTTCAATTGTTCCTTTAACTTTCTTAGCTCAGCAGGAGCCATCCTGTAAGAGGGAATTGATATCGACTGAGTATCTGGGAGTGGATCAATGGCAAACTCAATTTCCCTTTCTGTAGGGATTCCTGGAAGCTCATCTGGGAATAAATTTGGAAACTGACTCACCACAACAACCGATTGAAGAGTCATTGGTTTATCCTCTGTGCTTCTTACTCAAACTAGATGATAGATATAGCCTTTAGAAATCATTTTCTGAGCCTTAAGGTAAGAAATAAACCTTTCCCTTGGCGTGGCAGTATTACCTTTCCACTCCAGGACTTTCTCTTCCAAAAAATGGAATTTGACAACCTTTGTTCTATAATTGATATTAGTATAACATGCAGCTAACCAATCTATACCCATAATGACATCGAAGTCAATCATATCTAATTCAATCAGATCAGCTGAAGTGAGATGGTCATAAATCAACACTGCGCAATCTTGATAAACCTGTCTAGCTATAATAGATTCACCAACTGGCGTAGACACAACAAAGGGTCTAGGCAACAACTCTGGGTCTGCCCCAAACTTACCAGCAATGAGCGGGGTAACATATGAAAGAGTAGATACAGGATCTATAAGTACATAAACAACATGAGTAAAAATAGTCAATGTACCTGTAACAACATCAGGTAACGACTCCAAGTCATGGCGACCGGCTAGAGCCTAAGTGCAGTTCTGACCACCGTCTGAACTGGATGCTCCTTCTCCTCCTCTACCTCTACCGTGACCTGGTGTGGACTGTGGGCATGTCCTAGGGGGATGAATAGTAGATGAAGAAGCTTCCATTGACCCTATAGGTTAGGTCATTTCACCCCTACCACCACTCGAACACTCTCTCATAAAGTGACTAGGATGCCCATACAAATAACAAGTATTTGAACCCAGGCGACATATCCTAGGATGCTTCCTACCACAATGAACACAAGATGGCAAAGGTGGCCTCATCTTACCTTAACACCCCTGGTGATGGGAACTTGATGCACCTGAATTGTGGCTTGGTCCAGGCTGAGAAAAATGATTATACCTCTTCCTTTGAAACTTATGTGGGGCATCATTGGTAGTTTAGGATAGTTGCCTATGAAAATGTTGCCTATTTATTATCCAGGTATCACCTCGTGTCTCTCTATAGGACCCAATAGATCTAGCCCTCTTATTCTAATCCCTTTCTCGGCTTTGGTTATCTCCAACTTTTACTTCAAGATCCTCAACAGTCTGAGCAATAGCCTGTGTCATAGAAATATTCATATCCTCTTGTGTGGCTGCTATTTTTAATCTCTTAATCAATTCATCCTTAAATACACCCACATATCAATGAACTTTAGCTCATATCGTACTTACAATATCAGGGGCATACTTGGATAATGAATAAAACCTGAGGTTGTACTCTCGAATACTCATATTGCCTTGCCTAAGGGCGAGAAACTGATCAACTCTGGCCTCTTGAACCTCCTGTGGAAGATAGTGAGCTAAGAAGGCCTCTGAAAAATCCTCCCATTCAGCTAGGGGTGCATTCAATCCCCTAGACCAGTCCCAAGCCTCGAACCACAAAAAGGCCATATCCCGTAGCCTAAAAGATGCAAACTCCACTCCATCCACTACTGATGCATGCATGACCCAAAGTACCCAATAAATCTGATCAATAAACTCCTGAGGACCCTCACGTGGGTCAAAGCATATAAATATAGGAAGACTTAGGCTGATAAACTCTCAGGCCCTAGAACTTTCTGAGCCACCTGACCTAGCACTCGCTGATGCCCCTATTTATTGCTGCTGTGTGGCTACCATCTGGGTCAATAATCAAACTGCACTCCTGATGTCCTGGACCTCTACTTCAGGTGGAAGAGCTGCATGTGTTATTTTATCTCTAGCTATCTCAGGTGCCACTAGAGCATGTGGGGTCGGGGTTGTTGGATCCCCTCTAATCTCATCAGGTACCGACTGAATTGGGATCTCTGGAGTCGATAATTCACTTTGAGCCTCCAATCTATCTATTTAGATGGGTGGGGACTGACTAGTACCTTCCCCCGCATTCGTGCCAACTTACCGGCTAGTTATTTGTCTAGTCACAGGCATTTCTGTAAACAAGGAATATAAAAGCACAAATTAGACTTCAAGTATCTTATTACCTCACTATATTGCACGATCGAGGAGATGAAAGAAGAGTAACAATTCCTAAATACCCCATAGCCTCATGATTATAGGTATGGTGCACAACATACCCATAAGCAAGACTCTACTAGACACGACTTGTAAACTCTCTGGGATTCGACATGCTCTACTACCAAGTTTGTCATGCCCCAAATCAGGGGAGGCAGGACCGACACCCATAGCCCTAAAAGGCCAAGGGCGCCAAAATTGAGTATATCTCTATTGAACCTTCTCGGTGTCTGAGACTGAAAAAGTCTCTAAAAATAGCAATTAGAAACACTGATAGCTTAACAATAGGTAAATGACTCAGGCCGACAAGGCTAATATCATAGTAGATAGCTAATAACAAGGCCGATAAGGCCATACCCAACACTAACATACATATACACGTATACAAGCCTCTATGAGTAAGTAAAATATCCCATATCTAGGACAGGGCCCTGGACTACCCATTAATTGTACATATACATAACCTGGTAAAAATATAAGTTAGACCTCTGGCTTGTCATCTCCAGGAAAAATGGAGCTTACCAAAATGGTTGAACTCTGACACTCCTACTAAAGAGGTTTGTTTGGGTTTTGGTCTGAACCTGCAGGCATGAATGAAATGCCCCCCAGGCAATGGGGGCATTAGTACAAAAATAATATACTGGTATGTAAGGTAGGAACATAATAGTAAGTTGCAATTAGTAAATCTTAACAGGATATAATATGAAACTTTTAAACTCTAATAGGTAAGACTCGTTAAGCTCTTTTATCCTTTATTATTTTTAGAACACAATGCATGCCTTAACTTACACCACAACTCACTCTTTATAACACACGCTGAACCACAATATCACCTCAGCACACCCTATATATAATAGCCTCAATATGGCAGTAGCGCCTCAGCGCACACTATGTATATAATGGCTTAAATATGATAGTAGTACCTCGGTGTATACTATGTATATAATGGCCTTAATTTGATAGTAGTCTCTCTGTGCACACTATGTATATAATAGCCTTAATATGGCAGTAGTGCCTCGGCGAACACTAACACGCAACCCACTTGTAATAAGCGTATTACTAGATTGACCTTCAAAGCTATTCTTGTTAGTTATGAAGGTTCATTTAGATAACTTCTTTTGCCTTGAGTTACTAGGTGTTGGAATCAACTTACCAAACACATATGAATGGGGATTTGACTTGGTAAACTTCCTTTTATACTTTCTAAAGCTTGATTAGGAATCACAATATAAAGAAGAAACTCGACAAAAGGATAACTTATGTTTCGTGCAAAAAGAATCAGATTTTTATAAGAATGTGACTTGAATCACCATAACGTATCACTTAGTTCCTTAAGACTTGTTAAGTTACCAAATCATCTCTCTTGCAACAAAATACTCAAATTCCTTCTTTCAGAGATTTAGAGTTCCATTTCTAGATTCATGTCGATAAGGAATAAAGAAGCCTTAACATGCCTCATTGCTTTCGACGATTACGCTTACCACAACTTGGCCTTTCCTTTATTAAGTTAATCTATAATACAAGGGTATAATGAAGCTAATATTATCTCTTGAACCTGATGCAACTTCACCAAAACAGTACCTAAATATTTTTGGGCAGATTTACATATTAGCGTCAATTAAATGTTGTATCATCACACTTTTCTCCCCCATTTCAATATAAAACACACACACACAAACCTAATGCCTCAAACCATAAAAAAAACACATCAAACAACCCCTACACAACCAACCATACCGAAATACAATAGCAACACATTGAACCCACAGCTTCCGGTCACCGTCCTGTGAGTTCTTAACAACAAATCAATAATATTTGTTCATCCAAACTTCAATCCAAAAAGATGATTATGAGCAGAGTACTTACCACACTTTAAGGGGTGTTTTTATCCTCCTTTTCTTGATGTCTTGAAAAGCTTAATTACTCCCTACACATACACCAACAAGAGAAGAAGAAACCCCTTAATTATTACACAATTTTTAAGTGTCCAATCTTATTGAAAGGGTTGCCATCTTTCACAAGCTATTCACCACATGACTCTTTATAAATATGTAGAAGATTAGTACCAAAATCATAAGTGATTTATCGTACCTTAACTTTGGAGAAATCTTGGAGTTTCAAGAACCCTAAGGGAGATAAGGGGCAGCCACCAAGAGAGAAAATAAGAGAGAGTTCTAGTACAAAACATTTCCAGCTTTTTGTGATCAATATTGATCAACAAAAGTGTCTGTATAAGGGGCCTTTTTGGCCGAATTTTTGAGTAGTTTTGGGCCAAAATGGGTTAAGAAACTTGGGCCAAAATTTTCCTTTTCTTGTGCCTCAAAAGGGTGAAGTTTTTGGGCTGATTTTGGGCTTCTCATGGGTCAAAATGTGGTCAACATTGGTGGCTACCTTTTGTAGTTTTTTGGGCCAGATTTGGTTCAACTTTGATGGGCCAACTTTAAACTTCATTTGGGCTACCATTAGGCCTAGTAATCCATGGAGTTTCTGCTCGTGATTGTCCCTTGTAACTTAGTTTGTTAGCGTAAGTAGGTGATGCACCTACTTGGCACCTATGAGCTTACTAAATCGAGCAAGCACCTCTCTTGTTTTATCTCATTTTATAAGCCCTCATCCTTATACTTTGACTTAACACTTATATATATTTGGTCATTTCAAAATCTAGGCCAAAGTAACTCCTCACCACCCCAAGCTTAAGTACCTTCATCGATATTGACTTAGTCGTATATGTGTTAAAAGTTATGGGGTGTTATACTTAAAAATTGTGCTCTAATACCAAGTTTGTCATACCCCGAGCCTATACCCTGAATGTAATATGATATCTGGAACCTCAAGTGATCCTAAGCTAACCCTTGACACTGGCATAATACTAAACATTCAAAAAACTAACTAAGAAGAAGCTTAAACATATGTTGAGCTCTTGAATTATAATAAAAAGAAATTGTCATAAACTAAAATATAAGGTCATTTGAAAACCGATACAACTAACTGACTGATTGTCTATGAGTTCTCTACTAACTGATGAGTTACTGGGACAGGAGCCCAGCTAACTCTAAATGAATGCAATCTAAAATAAACTAACAATCTAAATAACTCCAAAGTCTTCAAATGATGAGGACTCTCCAAGCTGACTGGAGGTGCTGCTGAACTTCTAGCCAAAACTTCGAGAACATGCTAATGAATCTATATCATGAAAGGATGCAACACAAAAAGGTATGCACTCAGTACTATGGAATGTAATGATCATGTGAGATAATGAACTAACATGAAATCATGAGAAAACATGTAATATGAAGGCATAACTGAAAACTGGATTAGGTATAACCATATGAGAATGCATAAGTTAAAATCGTAAACATGGGCTCTATTACTAAATATTGTATAAAACATATCTGAACTGTAAACTATGCGAAATCATGAATTTAACATAACTAAAATTGATAATAGGGATGCCATGAATATACTGAAAACATGCTTTAAAACTGAAGTTATATAGTAGTAGCAAAATCTGTAGTACAATGACTCAAAGTGGTATCATAAGCTAAAAATAGAAATCATATTTGTAAGTCATAAAATTGTATGTCTGAACTTGAAAACTAGGAGTCATGTATAAATATCATACTTGAAATAATTTTTGTGGGGATTTTCTTACAACTAACATAAATCATGTGAGCTACATGGAGTCCAACTTCTGAACCCTAGTAGGTAGAGATGCCCTATACCTTGTCGGGGTATAAGACTATGTTTCGAGTGGAACCACATCATGAACCCATTAGGCTAGAGGTGACGCTCTCAACTAATAAGGACCCTCTTAACCTATGCTGACAATCTTTTTCTGGACTTGGGTTTTCTGAGACCCTTGTCCATTTGGTGCTAAATACTACTCCCAAAATATACTAGTACTCATATCGTATCATGTGGCATTTCTGGATGTCAAAACTATTCATAATTATGGATGGCTAATCTGAATGTCATACTACTCATGAACTTTACTTTTGAAAAATAGTTCATAAATATTAATGGCATATCAGTATGTAAAAATCATGAAAATTTACTGCTGGGAGCCTAAGCTCCATGTCATTTCATAAATCACATGCCAAAAATCTTGTATCTAAAATATGCCTTCTAAATCTTGCTTATAGCAAAAATCATGAGAAACTTACTTAAAATATGCATAGCTTCATAGATTCTAAAAATAGAGTTCATAATTTATAAGAAACCTTAAGCATGAGTTCAATGCATAATTGAGAGTTTAATATAGAAATCTTAAGATCGTAGGGAATCCCTTTCATAGAAATCAGTTAAAACAAGTAAAACATTTAAAGAAACCAACTTTAGTAATTCGGGCATGAACCCTATCTTTGAATCATAGTTTGAAACAATTGGGTGTGAACCCTAAATCAATAAATCATGAATTCATAGTAAAGTTCTGAGGTTTTGGGTATAGGGGTTGATAATTCGGTAATCTACCAACTAATTTAGCCTTTAATCATGAATTATTACCATGTTTTGATAAGATTTAGAGGTTCTTATGGCTGTTATTGACATGAATGCAGATACTCTTAGCCTAGAAAAGAAAATAAGGAATTGGACCTAAAAGAGCTAAAAAGGAGTTGAAGTGTGAAGTGGTTAAACACGATGAAGATTCTGCTGATAGGTGTGGACCTCGTGCGACATGCACTATCTTTGGTGCGGTTCGCACCTTCCTCCGCATGAAGCCCAGAAAAAAAACTGAAGGATCTGTTAAGGGGTGCGGTCATTGTGCAACGTGCACAAGGCCTGGTGCGAACCACACCCCACTTTGCATGAGGCTCCAAGTACAAGCCAAGTCACTGGTCCACTGAAGCAAGGCTATGTGATACGCACAATAGGATGTGCAAAATGCACGTCGCGCCGCACAACTCCTGAAGGGCAATTTTGAGGTAACAATTTGGGAACATTCCAAAACCCAATTAAGGCATAGTTTTTCATAGTTTTGGATAGTTTTTAAGTTTTTGAAGCAAGTTTCTCTCCCAACGCAAGAAAGAGTATTTCAATCCATTCTCTCAATCTTCAACCTTGGGCTTGTAAATTTGAGCTTGGATATTGGATTCTTGCTACAATAAATGAAAATGAATTTGAATTTCCCTATGGGTATACTTTTTTCTTCCTTTATCATGAGTGGCTAAGTTTCCTTGTCTAGGGATGTTTTGATGATAGGTACTTGATAAAAGAGAATGGGCCTTGCTTATTTGTGTTTATAATGGCTAATATGACATGGGTCTAGTGATTTCACCATATTTTAACTCTAAAATTGGTGGTTGCAAACATTGATTTACTCTACTTGATTGTGTTCTTGTTTGAGAAAGGGGTTTACAATTTGGAATGTGAAATTGCTAGTGGGTACTTAGGATTCCATTTAGGTTGAGACAAGAAATAGCTCAATTCGCTGAAAACACCCATTTAAGGGTCTAAGCTATAAATAGTGTGACCTCCCCAAGCATATGTTGGTTGGTTATTGCCTAAGCAATGGTGTTCGAATAAAAACCATTGGATATATGATTGTTTGATTGAGAGATTAACAACCATGCCTTAAACCAATGCTACCTATATCATTTAGTAGGAATTTACACAATTTAGCAAGCACCTTTACCCGTATTCGAGTCCCATCGGAAGCACATCCATAGTCTTTCTCTCTCTATTGTTTACACCTCGCACTTTTACGTATTGCTTTTTTTAGAATTCAAATTGTGATAGATTACAAATTCCCCCCTTTTATACTATTTGTTGTTTGAGCAATTTATTCTCGTTGTAAATTCCTTTCTACAATCGCTTTGACTAATCTATAATTCTCTGTGGGATCAACCTTGACTCCCATTGAGTAATATAAATTGTGTTTTACTTAATGATCGCCGATACCTTTATCTTGGTGAGTATATTTAAGCATTATAAAAAATAGTGCCATTGCCAGGGAGAGCACTTGTGTATGTTAAACTCGGTGAACTTAAATTCTGAGTAGGAAGTGAGGTAGTGACATTCAACGTATGGTAACGACCTAACCCACAAAGCCTCCGGATAAATTGCCAGTAGTCTCAGTGATAGATGTCGAGGGCAAGCTTAATGGTGCCCTTGAGGAGTGTGAAGTGGCAAAACGCCCAAGTTTGATGTGTTGCCAAAGGGGAAACAAGATGATATTTTCAAGTTGTTGATGGAGAAATTCCCCTTCTTGGGGTAGGGCCACGCCAACTGGATTGGCATGCTATTCGACAGAGACTAAGGTTTGAGGTACTATCATCGAGCCGCGACATAAAATCAAGCGCTTCTTGGGAGGTTACCCAAGTATTTTTACTTTGTTTTTTGTTACCTTTTTTTTGTTATTTTTGGTTTGTTTTAGGAATGCATGGAGAAGAAAATCGAACAAGTGGAAAATAGGGTAAAAATGGGTTATGCGGAGGACCGTGTGGTTCGCACAAGCCATTATGCGCATCGCATGGCCCAACGCATCCTAAAGCAGAGAACTGGAAGTAAAAAGTTGAGTTGGAGGTGATGTGCGCTGGGATGTGCAGTCCGCATGAGCCCATGTGCGCATCACACCTCCATCGCACACCATAAAAGAAAAAGGGCTAAGTTTAGGCAATTAAAAAGGTGAGGTGCGAAGCGACATGTAGTCCGCACAAGGGCTTGTGTGAATCAGACATTGCGGTGCACCAAGGTAAGTTTTGAAATTTTAATTGACCTATCCATTGACCGACCTGACTCGGTGACTTTTCTTTTTCTTTCTTCTCTTTTTAAACTGCCACCTTTACCCTCTTCTCCTATATTTCTCCCACAACTCTCTCAAAATCATCCAAACTCTCCCAAACTCTTCACCTCCTCTCACCCAAACTCTATTGCCGCTCCACCGCTTATCACCATCATTGTCATCTCCGAGAAAAATCATGGGTCTCCATTGTTGCACCTTGAAAAGCTTAAATTTTTCTTCCCTTCGCTTAATCTTCACTTGTGGTAAGTTTGCCAATGTCAAATACTTCTTATTATGATGATTGGGAACTCATATTGTGAAGCATTCTCCTTAGAATTGCCATGTTGATTTTGGGTGAGATCCAAAATTTTTGGGTCCCCAATTTTGGGTTATTATGTTGATTTTGCTTAGGATCAACTTGGTAGAACTTGATATTATGATAATGCATGTCGATTGTAGTAGTTTTAAGCCTTGAAATCTGTGTTTTGGGTGAAGTCTGAGTAACCCACTTGTGATTGATGCATGATTTGGCCCTATGATAGATTGAGTGATGTCATTCTTAATGGCAAATCATTATTGTCATGAGGTTTGGTTGGAAATTGTTGTTTGGGGATGACTTTTGTTACTACTCTTTTGTTCCCATGAAATTTGTGGAATATGCTTATTGGGTGTATGATTTGGTTTAGAGGTAGCTATTGTTGTTGAATGAATGTGCCTGATTGTAGCAATTGAAGGTTTGATGTTCCCAATGATATAGGGGGTAACGTCCTTCTTAAGGAGAGTCATTGAGTTCCTCTTTTGTTTTAAATGGTGATAATGGATTTCGGGGTACTCTGTGTACCCGGATGATTTGGTTGGGTCATGTAATATTTGGCCCTATTGTTTAAATTGCTTAAGTATTGGTTTGTTGCTCGATGCCAAGTGCGTAATGCAGATCTTGCTCTACGAATCACATGCGTAATTCACAAGAATATAATGAACCAAAAATTCCAATTGTTCCCTTATGCATTTCACATGTGACACATAGATCTCGATGTGCTAAACGCACAAGGTACCGCACCTTGTGAGAAAATGATGCCAATTCACTATTCAGAGGGGAAAAGCAGGGTGCGACGCGCACTCTGGATTGTGCAAACCACACCAACTTTGCACCTCAATGCAAAAATGATTGTAGGATTCTGGTAGCTCGTGCAAAATCACGTGCGACGCGCACTATCCCTTGTGTGGTTCGCACGTGGTCCGCATGAGCCATCAGTCACCTACTTTGTTTTCTACTCCTTTGCATTCCGTTCTTTTTTATTAGTCAACTTCTTTTAAATTGTGTGTGGATGCCTGGTTCTTGTTGCTAACCTCTATTTACAGGAATATGCCTTCCAATCGACATCACCAAAAGAGGTGAGCAACAAACCGCACTTCCACATCCACAACTGTGGGCTTGGCTGTGTAGGATAAGAGTCCTACTAAGTTTGAAATCTGATTTGGCCTCGAGGGGATGGAGGCATACTCTGTGAAATTTTAGGGGAAGCGGTCATTTGTGGAAGAAAAAGGGTTTGATATGGAAGAATTCGAAGCAGAGTTTCAAAAAATACCCAGATAATTCTGTAAAAGAGCCTGGGAACATTTCACCAAAACTCCAGGCCCATACTTCCCTGAGTTGGTACGGGAGTTTTATGCATCATATCGGGCTAGACAAGACATTTTGAAACATAAGAGCTTGGCAATCAAGATACCATGCCTTGATTCAGTGTTAGTGAGAGGCAATGAGATAGATATCACCCCAGCAGCCATCCATTTTGCCATATGGGATGATGAAACAATTCTAAAGTCAAAATATATGGAGCATGTGGATACAAAGGAAGACCAATACGAGTGGGTTGCTAGTGTCATCATAGAAGGAACCCCTTTTTGGGCCATCTCAAAAAGACCCATCTACCGATCAGATCTTAAGTTTGAAGCTCGGATGTGGTTGGACTTTGTATACACATGAATTATCCCAACTAGTCACACCACCAAAGTGACTATAGAGGTGGCTATTCTTATTGCATACATCATGTCTAGCTTTCGATTGCATGAAGGGGAAATCATTGCCGAACACCTTAAGCGGAGATCTAGACACGAGTCCATCTCTATGGCTTTTCCTGTCCTCATATCGCTCCTCCATTTTCAGACAAACTACCCTATATTTCATTCAGTAGACAAGACTAGCCAAGCTAATGGCATGGTTCGATTGGACAAAAGGAGGAACACAGATGCTCCACATGTTAAGAAAAATCACCTTGCTCACAGTGCCATGTCAATCATTGCCCGTGCTGAGAGTGTTACTCATGATAATTTTGACAATTCCTCCCACTCTCAAGAAGCATCAAACACTATCCACGTTACTTCTCAAGCCAATTAATCTTTAGGTAAATTGCTCAAGCTCAATCAACTTACTCAGAAAAATGCAGAGAGCTTAGAAAAGATAGCCAAGGACATTCAAAGAATGATTCAATCTGCCATTAAATCGGCCTTGAGGGTGATAGTGTCAAGTGTAAACACGATTTGTGCTAAAATAGATACCATGGAAGTAGAGGTTGATGACCTTAGGCAAGCAATACCACATGTTGAGCCAAAGATTCCTAATTGGGATCTTAATCTACCAGCCCCAAATTCTATGTCCTCTCCAAGGGTTGCTAGCCCTCTCGATGATTGGTGCACAGGTTGGGACCCTAATGATGTCGGAAGTGCATCCTTAATTCAAGAAGTTTTTGATGCTCCATCAGCTCAGCAATATCCAAATCTGCCTGATTCACCTGTACTTGAATGAAGGAGTCTTTCAACTTATTTAGCCTTTAATCATGAATTATTGTCATGTTTTGATAAGATTTAGAGGTTCTTATGGCCTTTATTGACATGAATGCAGGTACTCTTGGCCTAGAGAAGAATACAAAGAATAGGACCCGAAAGATCTAAAAAGGAGTTGAAGTGTGAAGTGATTAAACAAGATGAATATTATGTCGAGAGGTGTGGACCTCGTGCGACACTCACAATCTTTGGTGTGGTCCGCACCTTCTCCGTATTAATCCCAGAAGAAAGCTGAAGGATCTATTAAGGGGTATAGTCATTGTGCGGTGCACACAAGGCCTGGTGCAAACCACTCCCCACTTCACATGAGGCTCTAAGTACAAGCCAAGTCACTGGTCCACTGAAGCAAGGTTGTGCGATGCGCACAACAGGATGTGCAAAATGCATATCGCGCTGCACAGCTCTCAAAGGGCAATTTTGTCCATTTTGAGGTGACAATTTGGGAACATTCTAAAACCCAATTTAGGCATAGTTTTTCATAGTTTTGGATAGTTTTTGGATTTTTAAATCATGTTTCTCTCCCAAGGCAAGAAAGAGGATTTTAATCCATTCTCTCAATCTTCAACCTTGGGCTTGTAAATTTGAGCTTGGATATTGGATTCTTGCTACAATTAATGAAAAGGAATTTGAATTTTCCTATGGGTATACTTTCTTCTTCCTTTAGCATGAGTGGCTAAGTTTCCTTTTCTAGGGATGTGTTGATAATGGGTACTTGATAAAAGGGTATGGGTCTTGCTTATTTGTGTTTATAATTGCTAATATGACATGGGTCTTGTGATTTCACCATATTTTAACTCTAAAATTGGTGGTTGCAAATATTGATTTACTCTACTTGATTGTGTTCTTTCTTAAGAAAGTGGTTTACAATTTTAGATGTGAAATTGCTAGTGGGTACTTGGGATTCCATTTAGATTGAGACTAAAAATAGCTCAATTCACCAGAAACACCTATTTAAGGGTCTAAGCTAGAAATAGTGTGACCTCCCCAAGCATTGTTGGTTGGTTATTTCCGAAGTAATGGTGTATGAATAAAACATGTTGGATATATTATTGTTAGATCGATAGATTAACAACCATGCCTAAAACCAATGCTACTTATATCATTTAGTAGGAATTTATGCAATTTATCAAGCACCTTTACCCGTATTCGAGTCCCATCGGAAGCACATCTCTAGTCTTCCTCTCTCTATTGTTTACATCTCGCACTTTTATTTATTTCTTTGTATGGAATTTGAATTATGTCAGATTCCCAATTCCCCCCTTTTTATACTATTTTTTGTTTGAGCAATTTATTCTCGTTGTGAATTCCTTTCTATAATCGCTTTGTCTAATTTATGATTCTCTGTAGGATCGACCTGGACTCCCGTCGGGTAATATAAATTATGTTTTGCTTAATGATCACCGATACCTCCATCTTAGAGAGTACGTTTGAGCATTATCAGGGGTGAAAGAAAACCCTTACTAAATACCTACATATGTGTTTAATGGAGAATCTTGAACTAGAACTTGGAGATAGAGACTTGGAGAAGAATCCCTAGGCTTGAAGTTTGATAGATGCTTCTTTTCTTTCTTTCTAAAATCTAATCGATGGAATGAGGGGGAGGGTTGATTTAGTCTAATAAAACCCCCTATAATAGGCTTAAAATAATCTAGTGTAGGAGTTAAAAGCGTGTAAAAAGACCAAAATAACCTTGAGAATGAGTCTAAAAAGTGCAAAAATTTCTAGTACAGGGGTCATGGATGTTGTTCCATGGGTTGTGGAACTAGTTCGTGGTTCTCATACCCTCTTTAAAGGTTGCTGAAGTGAGTTCCATGGATGGTTTTCATGGTCCATTGATTGATCCATGGGTCCTGGAACCTCAATCCATGGCTCGTGGAATGAGCTCATGGTTTTTGACAGTGCTCCACTAAAATCCCATAACATTTTACTCCGGACTCAAATTAATGCACAGTCAGTGGTATTGAAAAGAAGACTCAAAGAATTTTAATATGGTGGATACTAGGCCATGTAACTCTTTATATTCTAGGAGAAATGATCATTTGAAGTTGACCCTAGTATAATCTTGTATGAGAACTTAATCAGTAAAGAAGCTTTCAACTCAACTTTGTGCTCGAGGTTCCTTGTGACCTTAATTCATATCCAAAGCTCTTCCCAAACCAAGGAATTGGTCTTAAAACCTATGTACTATTAGAAATTATCGGTTTCGGGTCTAACAATACATGAAGAACAGTTTGAATCTTAGATTAGAATTTTTGGGGTGTTACAAATTTGGTGTATCAAAAATAGACCACTTTTCTAGAACTGGCTCTGACCATGCTCCCCTATTCCTAAATTATGGAGCACTATCCCCTCAGTTTTACAGACCTTTTAGATTTCTAAAGTTTTTGATTGAGAAGTTGGACATTATAGATATGGTCATGGAAAATTGGGTTGCTAATCAAGAAGCTCAGTTTTTGTACAATTGAAGTAGAAACTTAAGAAAATAAAGACTACTTTATCCATATGGAATAGGAATTGCTTTGGAGGTATTTTTAAACAACTGGTCATCAAAGGAAATATTGTTAAAATTAAAAAAGAGCTATTTGATGAATTTCCTACTATTCTTAATAGATCAGTACTTCAAAAAGCTCAACTGAGATGAAACAATACTTGCATTATGAGGAGGAATGCTGGAGAGAAAAAAGGAATTGATTAGTTTACGGAAGGAGACAGAAATACTAGTTTTTTTCACAATCTAGTGAATGAAAGAAGAAAGAGATTGTCCAGTAATAGAATCCAAAATATTAATGGAGAATGGATATAGGGCCTGATCAAGTAAAAGAGATGTTGATGATAGAGATAGAGATAGAGATGCTTATGATATGTCACTGATTCAACACATTCCTGAGGTTATTACAGAAAAAGATAATAGGAGGCTGAACTGCCTCCCAACTCCTAGTGAAGTGAGTAAGGTAATGATGGAACTAAATGGAGATAGTGCATGTGGACCTGATGGCTTCACTTGTAACTTCTATTAGAAATGTTAGGACATAGTAGGTGAGGATGTGATTGGGGTAGTGAAGGCCTTCTTCATAGGTCAGACTCTACAAAAGTCCATCACTTATACTAAGTTGGTGGGAAGGGTAAAAACTTTCACAAATATGAGACCTATTAGCCTGAGTAACTTTTTAAATAGAGTTATGTCTAGACTAGTGCATGAAAGACTTGAAAATCTGCTCCTCACTCTCATCTCACAAAATCAATCAAGGTTTGTAAAGGGAAAGAATATTACAGAAACTATGTTATTGTTCGAAGAGATTATAACTAACATTACAAAGAGAGGAAAACCTACCAAAGTAGTCATAAATATTGATATGGACAAAGTCTATGATATGCTATCTTGGTTATTTCTTTATAAGAGTACTTCAGAAGATGGGGTTCAATAATACCTTTATAGATAAAGCCTGGAGATTGTTGACTAACAACTGGTATTCAATTCTTATTAATGGACAAGCTCATGAATTTTTCCACTCAATTAGGGGAGTAAAGCAAGGAGATCCTCTCTCCCTAGCTTTGTTCATCATCACTGCAGAAGCCTTGGGATGCCTAAATGGATCTCTAATCTTAATCATACAACTTATGTTGATGATACAATTATCCTTACTTCTTCAGACAAATACTCTCTAGAGCTAATTATAAAGACATTATGGGACTATGAAAGACAGTCAGAGATAAAGATAGACAAACAAAAAGCCTTTTCTTTGTCTACTAAATGACTACCAACCAACTAGTCCATCAAGTAGAAGAAACAACTAGTTTCTATAGGGGAAAATTTCCTTTAACATATCTTGGGTGTCCTAAAGAGGAAAATCATTTCACAAAACTCATAAAAAGGTGAAGAATAATTTGCATCCCTGGAAGAGTAAGATCTTATCTTTTAGGGGTAATGTAGTGTTGCTTAATAATGTTATGCAAAGTATCCCTATCTACTTATATCAATAATCAGTCCCTTAAAATGTGTTATGCATGACCTGCACAGGCTATTTGTAAGGTTCTTCTAGAATAACAAGGAGGATAGAAGAAATAAGCACTGTGTATCTTGGGCAAACACGGGCTTATCTAAGGAAGAAGGAGGAGTTGGATTTAGATCTTTGTTTGTAGTATCTAAAGACTTAGTTGCAAAGATTTGGTGGATGTTCAAAACTAGAAAGTCCTTATGATTAAATTATATATGGAATAAATATTGTAAGAGACATAGGCCTCATGTAGTATAATGGAAAAGAGGATCAGAGCTCTGGAAACATATGCTAGAGGCCAGGATTGGTTTGATCAGATGATACGGTGGGAACCCAGATATGGCCACTCTAGTGTATAGTTTGACAATTGGACTAAGTTGGGGGCTTTACACTATGTCCTACCATTGTTCCATGTAATAGACACATTTGTGGAGGAAGTGAAGTAGCTGGTAAGGTATGAGTAATGAGACATAGACAGACTACAAAAACTATTCCCTAAGAAAGTGACTGATCAGATTCAAAAGGAAATATGTTGCTTAGAGGATATTAAGGAGTGAGATAGACCATGTGGATGCTCACCACTTTTGGTAAGTTCATACTTAGTAGTGCTTGGGAGGAGGTGAGATAGAATGAAGATGCTCAGGAAGATTTCTCTAATATATATACCAAAGGTATACCCTTTAAGGTATCCTTTTTCCTATGGAGACTATTGAAATAGAGACTTTCCATTTGAGAAGTTCTAGACAATATAGGGGTTACTGATAATTCCTAGTATTACTGTTGCACTGTACCTAATCCATAAACTATTCTTAATGTGTTTTTGACATCACCTTTTGGCAACAAAGGCTTGGAAAGATTTTGCACCTGCTTCTAGAATTCAGGGTCCTTTTTTCCAGTTAAAAGCAACCCTTGAAAAGTGGTCGAATGAAGAAAGCTCACAAATTAAAACCTTTGCTAAAGGCACATCCTGCTTTTATTGTATGAAAAATATAAAAGAGAAGTAATTCCATTAAGCATGGAAAGAAGATGTTATTATATAAGGTGGTGGGGGAGATTAATAGACAAGTATGCTTACTAGCAAGATAAGATACCCTTGGTTGAAGGTACTGCCTAATCATTAGCCTGCACTAGTGAAGTATTTGGAATAATACACCCTCACTATTATGTGTAAGGTGGTATATTAGAGAAAACCTATGGTGAGACATTCACATGTAATATCGATAGGGTGTCAAAAGGAAATTATTGACCTAGTTTATGTGCTTTCTGTGTGAGAGATCACACTGGTGATCTTATACATGCTGAGGAAACTCAACTACCTAATGGTACTAATCTTATTGCTGAAGCTAAGGCCCTTATTGCAGGACTGGACTATTGCATTTCTCATCAGTTGATACCTATGGTAATGCAGACTGATTCACTTACCATGAAGAAAGTGTTGGATGTAATCTGGGAGGTACCCTGGAATATAACTATGGAAGTTAAGAGCTTTAACAGGCTGAGGGGAGATATAAGTATGGCGATGGAGCATATCTATAGGGAACGGAACCAATTGGAGAATTATTTTACTAACCTAGTTGTTCATCTTTGCAGGTACATTATAATTTAATACATTCCAGGAGGTCCCATCAGAAGGAAGAAAAATGATTAACATGGAGAAGAATCAGATTCTAATCTAAGGATTCGAAGATGTCAAAACAATAGGTACACAAGTACAGGCATAGGCACAGGTTCAAATACAAGCCCAACTATATCAACAGTTACATATACTACTATATCAAGCACAATAATCACAAGAAGGAGCCACAATGTAGATATCACAACAAATTATAGAGGAGTATAGAAATATCTAATTTTATACAAGTTTCTACACAAAAAACTTCTATCTCAAAATAACTACTGTTCACAGTCCATTTAACTACAAGACGTAAGCTCTATTACCAAATTATGTATGAATAATTTTAGTTTTGGAGAAATGGAAGATCGTTTAGGAAATATTCTTCTAACATTGGTATTAGTTCTAAGTGAGCTCAGCCTGTTGAGAAGGAGGAATAGTAGAAAATTCAAATCTACAGAACTTGATCTAGATAGTGAGAATGGTGTTGCTTTTAGCATACCTTTAATTTCTAAGTGAATGAATACTACGATGTCACGCCTCGATTACCTAACTCAATTTTCAATTATGCCTTCATATTACATATTTTCTCATGATTTCAAGTTAGTATATTATATCACATGCTCAGTACATTCTACAGTATTGACTGCATACTTTTTTGTAATGCATCCTTTCATAATGTAGATTCAGCAGCCCATTCGCAGAGTTGTGGCTAGTAGTTCAGCAACATCTCCAGTCAGATTGGTGAGTCCTTATCATTTGGGGACTTTGGAGTTATTTAGATATTTAGTTTATTTTAATTTGCAGTCAGTAAAAGTTAGTTGGGGGTCCTGTCTCAGCAACTCATCAGTTAGTAGAGACTTCATAGACTATCAACCAGTTAGTTATATCAGTTTTCAAATGACCTTATATTTTAGCTCATGATTTTTTTTATATTTCAAGAGATGAACATATACTTAAGCTTCCTCTTAGTTAGTTTGTTGAATGTTTAGTATTATGCTAGTGTCAAGGGTTAGCTTGGGATCACTTGTGGTTCCAATTATCGTATTACAGCTAGGGTGTAGGCTCAGGGCATGACAAAGTCTTTCAAGAATTCTTTATTGCACTATTCTTTCTAGCCTTTTGAAAATACATTATGCATATGCTCTCTATTCCACCAAGTAAAAAGACTACCTTTGAAGTTGATGTAAAAAGGTTCACATGAGTTGAGACAGAAAGCAAAGTCTTCATACTCATGACAGTAAATTGGTAGTCCTCCAATCTTTTCTTCCTCATTCAATGTCATATTAAAATCTCCCCCAACCAACCAGGGGAGCCTTATGTTGGCATCCACACTGTAAATATCTTCACAAAGTCCCAACCTCTCAAAATCATCACATTTAGCATAAACAATAGTGGTAATCAAATACTTACCACTCTCCAGAAATATGAGCTTCATTGTAATTTGTAGTTCAGTATCTAGTATTATCTCAAATTAAGCATCTTCTTGAACAAAGATTCATAGCTTACCATTCTAATTATCATTTTCATAGTGCATCCTCAATCTCCTCCTATAATTTTGTATATGTCTTGAATTTTAAAAGGTTCCATCAAAACAATGATAGAAAACTTATGCAGTCTCTGTAGCATCTGGATACTGTGAAAATCTTGATGAGTTTTCATAGACCTAATGTTTCAAAATAAATTCTTCAACATTATTTTATAGTTTTTCTTTGGCACTTCTTTTTGGAACTCTCCTAGTAGGTAGAGGATTTTCACTCCCCCCCCTTTTACATTTTTCCTTCTTTCCTTTGGCCTGACATTTAGGAGACAATCCAGCATTTTTCATTACCTGTTCAATGATTTATTGATTCTCCCCTTCTTCTTTGTCTTCTGTCATTTCTCCATCCCCATCAATTTTCTCTTCTTCGTTATGCATTTCCTGAATCTGGTCAGAGACAATATCATAGAGGATCTTATTTGGGGAGGTCTCTCTATAAGTCACAATGGGTTGACATTATATATCTACCACACTGGCTAAACTCAATGCCTGGCCCTATATGACTATGTCACTACTTATAAGAGGATAATTCTCTTGATTATTGATTATCTCTTTGTCTTAGTGTGAGTAATCTGCATCTGCAACCACACCTTCTTGTTCATCACTATCAGTTGGAGGAACTAATCTTCCATCTGTTTTGATGTCTTCTATGAATTATGTCTATTAGAGCATCAAAGTCACTCTCATGGACCTTGTCCCCTAATATTGAGTTGTTGTTCTCCTCTGATTGATTCTAATCATTTGTGACTTCTAGCTCCTCCCTTCTTACTGGCCATTCATGTGTCCTAGATCTTGTAGGTGCCTTATTTTGTTGTGCAACAATAACATCCCTAGGTTGATCCAACATATCAAATCTAATAGATTGATTTGGATGCCTCTTTGATCCACTATTCGAAACACTAAAGTTACCTAAGTTCTTAAGGTAAGAAAGTCATCACCTATATTCTTGCTTCTCCTTTCCAGTGACATTGTGTGGTCTTCTTCTTTACCCTTGTTGTTTATTTATACCATCTTATTTGATGTCTTCATGGTAGAGTGAGTGCTTTGGTCAGTCCCATAATTCATTTTAATATCCTCCCCCCCTTATATTATTCTCCTTAGCCATAAGTTATCCTTTCTCTGGATCTTGAGGTATAATAGCCTCCAAAGCTGCATATTAATTTTGAGATGAGACCCCAGCATCCTTACCACTATGTTTTGCCTGATTTTCATTAGTATTTACTTTTCCCTTGCCTTTCTATTGATCACTGTGTTCCATTCTCTAGGATTTTCAACTATCTTACCACTTGTGAGTCCCCTGGGCAACAAACCATATGATTGACTACTCCTTCTATGCCTTGGGAAATTTTCTTATTCTTGTTCTTCTCCTTGTTGGTACCCTTCTCAAACTTATCACTGTCTTCTACCTTCTTAGATTTGTTAATTTCTTTATTGTAATCCTCCTTCCTCTTGTCAGTTTAGGGTGAACTACTTGATATTCATATATGTTGTGCTCTTGTAGCTTACATTCCTTACAATATTTTGGTAGGTAGTCATATTGTATGTTTACCCTGATAGTTCTATAGCCCTTGTTGCCTCATCTTTAATTTCCATACTTATATGGTTAGATAAAGTGGTAATTGGATGAACTAAGATCTTAATCGTAGCATCACTTGGCCTAGTTTTGTTAAAAGTGGCCATGTCTAGATAGATTGGAGTACCAACTGCAAACACCAAAGAAAATAGAGATTCTTTCACAAAATATATTGGTAATAAATTAGGAAAAGAAATCCATGTTGTTGCCATTGTTGTTTCTTCCTCCAATGAAAATTTAGCATCATATATTAATGGCCTCATCTTATACGAGGCACCATCTTTGAATTTTATGTAGAATGTACCCTTTGACATTAGGTTAATGAAATCATCTTTCAAAGAGAGTCTAATGAGAATGTGGCGATTTCAAAAATAGCCTGTCACCTATGCATTACACTAGATTGGGATTGTGGTATGCAATTCGTCAAGTTTTGGTCAACCGTATCAGAATTTCTCTACTATGGCATGCCTAAATTCTCTATGATATTCATTATATTTACCTCCTATTCAGAACACTTTAAATATGGTTCCCCATGCAGCATGGTAATTGTCTTTATAGAAATAGAAGGCTAATTTTTCTTAGGACACGACTTTGCATTATTTAGCATATTAGGATTTTAAAATTTGGAGTAGTCCAGTCTAAACATGCCCGAAGTATCAAAAGGGGTGGATATTGTGGGTGGTGCGCTAGAGGAAACTAGTCAACAATTGTCGTTGATGGCTAAACAAAAACCATAATGGCCATTATTTGGCAGAATCCGGTGAAAAGATTTTTAGGATTAACGATGGGCATGAAGAGAGAGAGAGAGAGAGAGAGAGAGAAAAGAGTGTCTTAAAGTAACTAATGCATTTACTACTTATCCACAACTATAGTCAAGTTCTTTTTTTACAAATTGGCGTGAAAAAAATACATAGTTGAAATAAATAATTGAAACAAGTTGTCATTGCATTTAAAGAAATTTTAAGAATATAAAGTTGGGATAAAATTTGCATTATATATTAAAGTTGAAGCAAGAAGAATTACACAATTGAAAAAAATAAACAATTTTATAAGATTGTGTGATGATTAACGATTGAAAATAGCCTACTTGAGAGTTGCCTTTTAGATTTTTCATCCCCACACACCTAAAGAGAGAGTGACTACAATTTCTTTGCCACCTCAGCATCTAGGGATGAGGATCAAATAGCTAAGTTTATGGAAGTAATTAAAACTATTGATATAATCCATCTCCGTTCCTTTTTAGTTGTCATGTTTCATTTTTCAAGAGTCAATTTGACTAATTTTCAAAACTAAATTAGATTAGATTAATTCAATATTTTAAAATTAAAATCTAGATATTCAAAAACTATATGAAAAGTACTATAAATTACAATTTTTCCTTTTTCAATATAATTAAAAAATATATCTTAAAATATTGATCAAAGTTTATATCGTTTGACTCTAAAATAGAAAACTATGACAACTAAAAAAGAACGGAGAGAGTATTACATATGCAACTAATAATCCATGTCACATTTATGGGTGTATTCTCCCTAGTTTCTTTTTAATGCTAACGTCATTTGTCTAATTAGGAATAGGATGTTTTGTCATTTCTCATAATCTATGATACGTTACACTAAAGAGATAATTGAGTGCAAAGAAATCAAATCTACAAAACTAAGGTTCAGATCTGATGTAGTAATATTTGTGAGTATGTGAGAGAGAGTGTGTGTAATTTCCCCTTGACATTGGAAACTGGACAAAAATACCCAAAATATAACGATTTGTTTTTGTACTTTTTCCCACTTAATTGATGTAAAAATTAAAAGATTTAATTGAACAATATTTCTATTATATATATAAGAGGCTAGAAAAAAGGTCTTGAACGACATGCCTATTTTCTAGAGAGGGTAATTTGGTAATTTTATGTGCTACTATTGTGGGCTCTCCCCAAGAACTGGTGCTTTGTTTTGTTGAGCCATGCCCTTAATCGGTGGTATATTTATGTGAGACGACAAAAAAATAAGCTACTTTGAAATTATGCAGTGTGTCAGTGAAGACCCAACCGTCATCCATATACATCACCGTGAGAATAAGTATGTACCACCTGTCAATATTTTATGTACTTTTTATGTACGAGAAACTTTATCCTATTTAATAAGTGTGGATTTTTGGAACCACCAAATTGATCCTGACCGTCAATGTCATTTGATCGGACGGATCTTATTCATTCCTTATAAAGTATATTTCTGTAATTGTCCATTTGGTCCAACTACTAATATTCCATTTATGTGCCTCTTTGATTTCCACGTGGTTTTGATGTTCCAACTGATTAACGCGTGGCTTTCACTTGGAAACTCTTCTCTTCACTTTTACTTCACATCTGAAAAGTAGAGTTTTCTTCCCACCACCAACCACAAGAAGAAAATGGTACGATCCTTTTTTCTCTCTCTTCTTCCTTTTTGTTGTTCCCTTGAATTTTACTACTCTATTGTCTCAATCTGTTTGGAGGAGGTGTTTCCATATTTTTCTCTTCAACCTTCTTGGGGTTACTGAATCTCAGGTTTGTGGGAGGCAAAATCAATTACGCTTTCATGAGAACAATTTTTTTAGATTGAAATTTAGGGATTTTACCCTGTTCTAATTTTTCTATACCTATTGTGTTTGTTGCATGTTGCTTTTTCTTCTCCTTTTTCTTCGGTGGATTTTACTGTTGCATTTTCATAATTGTAGTTGTTCTCTCTGTTGTATATGTTGACTATGCCTTCAGTTTTTTTCTTTCAACCATATTTCGATTGGATTTTTTGGACCACCGAACTGATCTTAGCCGTACACATTCTTTTGTAATCAAACAGCCAAAACAATTCCTCATGTATGAGGCTGCTGAAGCTGACGAATTTGACAGTATGGAAGATGTTTTCAAATAAGAGGGGGATGCGGATGAAGAGAAGTGACATAAAGATAAGAATTATTTTACCTGCTTTTACAAAGTGATTTACTTTTTTCGAATTAGCAGAGATATTCCAGTCAAAGAAGGTTCTTGAATTTACAAACTCTATTTCCAAGGTAAAACTTGATGCATCATCCTTTCTCACCCTCTTATGATTAATAAATTGCACAAATAAATTTACTTTTAGGATTAAGTGCCGATCCTTTAGATCTTCTAAGGTATGAATGATCAAGCAGTCTGCACGAATAAAACTTATTAGGGAGAAGGGAGTTATAATGAACTCAAATAGTAACCAATTTTCCACTATATTAATAAGACTAAAGTTCAATAACAATTCCAGAAAGTAAATGCAATAACTTAAAAGGCAAAAGCCCAAACTGAAATGCAGAAATATTGAAAGTAAGAACTAGGATAGACTGAAGAAGGAGAGGAGGAACTAGACTCAGAAAAAGTGTTATGAGAGATACCAGACAGCCAAAAAAGCTTCACATAATTCTCATACCCTACTCTACACACTTGCCGACCCTTTTAACAAATACTATTTTGCCTTGTCCAGTAGCTCTATGACACGTGTATCGCACCCAGGCTCCCAATGGTAGTCCAATAAAATTATTTTGGGCTATTTAATCATTGGGGTCTCGTATAACCCATTTTGAGGCTCAACTACCTTATTTCGATCAGCCCCATTCCTCAATAAGAACCTCACCCTCAAGGTTCACGTAGAAGAACATGTGTGTCAACAAGCAATATGTGCTCAGTTAACCAATCTTTTTGGGAAAAACTTGGAAAAAAATAGGACCCCTGCCAAAACTTATCATGTAAACTATATAATCCCCATGTTTTATTGCAAGAATATTCTTAAGATCGGAAGTGTTTAGTAAGAAGTCAATTGCTTCAAGTTGTCCTTGATGAGTAGCAAAATAGTTGTCAGTGATATAACCAGATTAAATCAGAATTTTGACAGAGTCAAGATCTTGTATTTCACGGCCAGAAACGTAATAGAGTCCCCATGCGAGTCCCTACTATTTACATCACCACCAATCCCATGGTGAGCTGGAATGTAATTAAAATTTATAGGACATCTATACAATGAATCTAACTGACAGCCACCACACTAAAAAATGGCTCTCTGGAGAAGTAAACTGGCTTCCAAAGCCGTGGATGAAATTAAATAATTATTATAGATAGGTTCTAATAAATGATCCATCCAATACAATATAACCTTCACCAACAGTAGTTCATGCATATAGAGTTATAGCCACTTTGTTCAACATATGCAGGGAATGCAGGCATAAATAGGGGATCAAATGCTTGGTTACTCACAAGTTCATCTTTTGAAGCTTCTATCAACTATTGAGTGGCCTGATAGTTGAAATTTCTTTTGCTCCCATGGAATCTTTTGCTCTATTTTAGCTGAAGTTGACATATGTGGAAGTCATGGAATCAACAAATTTGAAGCATTATTTGTGAAAGCCACATTTCTTATTGGAATTTCACTCAGTGGCTTGTGTGAGCATATGAAGGAAACTACAGCAACTGCAAATATGCACCTGCACATTAGTTTTACCTTGGTCTCCTCTGTCATGGTAAAACTTGGTTTGGTTCCTTCAATTCCAGGATCATAAACTCTTGTTGCTTGTTTAGGTTCTTTCAAAATAGATGAAATAATGGGTTTCATGGTCAAGTGGGCTGCTGAGGATTCTAAAGGAACGCTCCACAAAGGCACATCTCTACTGAAAATTTCATCAAACTTTAAGTAATTAGTTGTTCAGATTTTTCCATACTCGCAACTAGTAAAAGTATTGCAAGTGATGAGCATGAATAATCCCTACCATCACTTAGGAGCTACATTAAAGTTCTACTCTCACATCAAGGGCTTGAATCACTAAAATAGAGCGAGGGATAGAACAAGGCCTTTATTTAAAGCATTTTGTTTCATGAAATCATCCATCTTTGTGCATTTTTAAACTAATGCAGTATTTCATAAATATATATTTCGCATTGAAAATTGTGGATTCAATTGAACCCATACCAATAAAGATTCATCCGCCTTCGAATGCGAAATTTATTACCTTGTTTGAGTTATGGTTCACCCCATCTTCTGAGGTAAGGCATTTACAAAAGATTGAGGGTACTTTTCCAGTTTTCCTGGCTGAAAGTAATATCAGATTGGTAGAAGATTTTGTTGAAATCTACGGAGTCCACAAATTAATTTTGATCTATTTATTTCTATTATCTATTGCAGGTAGCCCCTCCCCTTCAGTAGAAATTAGCAAGCTATAAGAGAGATGAGTTTCTCCATTGGATAGTGGACCGCTATAGAGGAGCATGATGGGATTTAATGCAGAAACTTCCCCAAAATAGTCAGTTTTCAACAAAGACATTTTGGGAGAAGGGCAAGGCAATTTTGGGTGATTTTCCTTCATTTTCCATCATTTTTCATCCCAAAGGTAAGGGTTTTACTCCCCAAACTCCGTGCTATCTTTCCTACGCTATAGAATTGCTAGGGGTGGACTTGGAAAAAGGTTTGGAATGACCTAGAAATGGTAAAATTTGGAGAAAAGGGGGATTCTAGGGTGCTAGAGTTCTTGGGTCTTGATCATTGATGATGAGTGATGATCACTTAGCTATAACTCTCTAAAGGTATCTGTATAAATGATGAATTTAGGTAAATTAATGGTGGGAAAGCCCGGGAATAGGTGGAATGATCATAGGTTGGCCTGGGAATTGGGATTTTGTACAATCCATGTACTTTGGGTCAGTAATTGATTATAGATTTTGCATATTTGTTTCTAGACCAAGAACAAGCAAGGGATCCTGAAAAGGGGAAAGCTCCGGTTCAGTAGAGCTTGGAATAATTCGAGGTAGGTGATGGTTATTGATTCCCGTATGCATTGTATGTTTGTGCACTTTTGTCTAAGTAATGCATGAGTTGCATGCTTAGGTAATGATTAAGAATGTCTAAGGGTTCTGTTATCACTCTTGTGAAATGAACTTGGTGTTATTGCTTGTTGGTTTACAAGTGTTGATTGTTCATTGTTTGTGACTGTAAATTTTGTGTGCATTCGGTCGGCTTGGGAACCACACTCGGTACGAGATAATAAATGGTTGAATTGGGTACCACGCCTGGTACAAGACAACTAACTGGTTGGCTTGGGTACCACGCCTAGTACGGGTTTACTTTATTGTATTGTTGAATTTTAATAATGGTTCCATGAGTGGACCGGGTTGTGTTTATGATTATGATATTGCATATGGTCCTTGAAAGGCTGGGTGTTATTGTATTGATTTGTGAGTTTGGTCTTGGTGTAGATCGGGTTACATGTTTAATACTTAGGTGTTGTTTAGGGCAATCCTAGGGTGGGTCCGGGATATGTAAAATGGTATATTTATCGATTATTATTGATTGTTGATCATGGTTATAAGGGTGGGTTACATGTGGGAACAAGCTAGGAAGAGACTTGTAGTCGAGGGATACTTGTTGGCTTGTTTACATTTTTCCTGTACTTTTACTTGGCTATTATACCGTTCATATATTGCTTATATAAAACTGGCTGAGGATCCTACCAGCACACGATGGTTGTGTACTGATTCTGCACTTGTGTTTCTTTTTGTGAGTACAAAAAATCTTCCAGCGGCTGACACATGACCTCACTTGTAGTCCCAACGCTTCCAGACATTAAGAGTGAGCTATTTTGGTTGAGCTACCTTGGTCTTTTTCATTTATAGTATAGGCCACTTGTTTTTGGGCTTAGATTCTTGCTTATTTGGGGTTTCATCCCCATATTCTAGATTTTTTGTAGTGTTTTGGTATGATGACTTTCAGGTTTTAGGGAGGGATTTTCGCAGGTTTATTTATATTAGTGTTGATTTGGTTGATTATTGATAGTTTTACTTATTGCACACTGGTTTTGAGCTGTTAGAATGGTTAAGTTCTGGTTCATTGATGGTTTACTCATCCGGGGGTTGGATGGGTGCCACTCGCGGTGGTCTGGGTTATGACAGATTTCTATAAAGTCAGATGTCAACCATGGAGGCTATCAGAGTTTCAGTTTCAGGTGGTATCTCTATTACCTTTTTTACAGCAGCTATTTATGATTCTACTCTCTGCCTTACATACCAGTACATTTTTATTCATGCTGACGTCCCATTGCCTGGGGACACTGCATTTTGTTTCGTGTGTGCAGGTACAGATAGGGATTTTGATCGACCCCTTCGCTTGGATTCAGTGTTTAGTTGTGAGTTGGTAAGCTCCACCTCTTCCTGGTCTATCAGAGGGTGTTTACTTTTGTTGTACAGTTTGGGTATAGTCGGGGCCTTGTCCTGACCAGTGCTTATAACACTCTTAGAGGCTATTGTGGACATGGTATTCTGGGTTTCTTTTTGCAGCTTCCAGTCTCCAGACCCATAGGTTTGGCATGTATGTATATGTATATATGTATGTCTTCAGTTGCTGCCTTATCGGCCAGCCAATACTTCATTATTTTTGGCTTGTCTACCTTTGTCTATATGACTTATTGTCGTTCAGTTTATGACCTTAATGTTCCAGGCTTGATATTTCAGATGTTATGCTGCCCAGCTTTTTGGGCTCACAGTTTAGTCAGCTAGTATGTTTCAGTGGCTAACTCGGTCGAATAAGGTATCGAGTGGTAGTCTCGCCTCCCCCTAGTTTGGGGTGTGACAAACTTGGTATCAGAGCATGTCTTGTCCCAGGGAGTCCACAAGCCATGTCTAGTAGAGTCTTGCTTATGGGTGTGTTGTGCACCACACTTATAATCAGGAGGCTACAGGGCATTTAGGAGTGGTTACATTTCTTTCAATTGAGAGATCACGCTATAGAGCGGAGTTATAAGAACATAGGACATTTAAATTGTGCTTTGTGTTTCTTATCTGACGAAGTACCTACGCTCAGGAAATGGCACAACAAGATATAGGCATGGATACGGGGGAAGGTACCAGGCGTTCCCCATCATGTCAGAGGGATAGAGTTCCCTTGGAGGCACATAGTGAGTCTCCCACACCCCTAGTTCTAGCTTCCTTGGCACCTGCTGAAGCCTGGGAAATGCAGTTCCCCCACCCCCACCAGTTCCATTGGGAGACACCTAGGGACACAGAACCTCCAACACCTGTTATTTCCCCACCAGAGACAGGGGAGCAGGGGATGAGGGAGGCAGTTCAGTTGCTGACTAGGATGGTTACTATTCATGAGCGTGAACTAGGGTCGGGAGCAGAGGCTAGGAGAAATCATGCAGTAAGATCAAAGTTACAAGAGTTTCTTCATCTGGCTCCTCCATTATTTATAGGATCTAGTTCAACTGAGGACCCCCAGAACTTTATAGACCAGGTGTATAGAGTATTGAGAGTGATGCATGTCTTTGTCACCGAGGTTGTGGAGTTGTCTTCTTTTTGACTACATGATGTAGCCGTCTTGTGGTATGAGGCATGGGAGAGATTCAGATGACCTGATGCTCTGCCAGTAGAGTGGGATGACTTCTATGAGGCCTTCCTGGCCATTATTTGCCACGGGAGGTTCGAGAGGCTCATCTTAACCAGTTTATCAGTCTGAGGCAGGGGAATATGATCGTCAGGTATTATAGCCATTGGTTTAATTCCTTGGCGAGGTATGCACCAGATATCGTATGCACCATAAGGGCCAGAGTTCATCGTTATGTGGCTGGTTTGGGGGATCATCTTATCAGATACTGTACGTTAGCATCCCTATAGGATGATTTAGATATTTCCCACATACAAGCTTTTGCTCAGACTACAGAGGACCTTTCTCATCGAATTTGAGACACCAGCATGGACAGGAAGTAGAGTAAGAGGGCCCGTACTATGGGGTCTTATAGGGGGCCACGGGGTGATTTTAGGCCCCCACTTCCTTGTTATCCACCCCTCCCAGTAGTTAGTGTTCCACCTTAGATGCAGGGCCAGCGGTTTGATCATTATAGTCAGTCAGGACCCGGGCAGAGCTCAGGCCAGTCTGAGGGCCATCGGCAGGAATGTTCTGGGTAGATAAGGCAACCTACCCCTCCATGTACACAGTATGGTAAGCTGCACACCAGGCAATGTAGACTAGGTTCAGATATATGTTATCACTATGGGCAGACAGGACATTTTATTAGCCAGTGCCCAGGGTTAGGCAGAGGTGGGCCAGCTTAGCCTTCAGGATCCACTGCACCCTCTTCACCTTTAGTCTGGCCCCTTCAACCCAGCCCACAATCTACTCAGGGCCGTGGTAAGGAGAGAGGTGGAGGAGAGACCTTAGGTTCCAGCGGTGACTAGAACCGCTTTTATGCTCTCACAGGCTGACAGGATTCAGAGGTGTCCTCAGATGTTGTGAAAGGTATATTGATGATACTTTCTCAAGCTATTTATGCATTGATAGATCTTGGCTCTACATTTTCATATATTACTCCATTTATTGCTAGTAAGCTTGATATGAGATCTGAGTTGTTGCCGCAGCCAGTTAAGGTGTCTACATCGGTTGGTGACCCTATTATAGCTAGTTGTGTCTATCGAGACTGTACGATATTAATTAATGACCGTCCCACATATGCTAATTTAGTTGAATTGACTATGCTAGACTTTGATTTCATTATGGGTATGAATTGGTTGGCAGCTTGTTATGCTAATATTGATTGTCGTATGAAGCTGGTTAGATTTCATTTTCCAGGTCAGCCAGTCTTGGAATGGAAAGGTAATGCAGTCACGCCCAGGCGTAAGTTTATTTCATACCTTAGGGCTCGAATGTTGATTGCTAAAGGTTGTATATACTATTTAATTCATGTTAGGGATATGGATAAGGAGTCATGAACTCTTCAGTCGATTCCTATTGTGAATGAATTTCCGATGGTATTCCTTGATGAGCTTCCAGGAATTACCCCAGAAAGGTAAATTGACTTTGTTATAGACTTGCTTCCTGATATGCAGCCTATATCCATTTCCCCTACAGAATGGCTCCTGCGAAGCTAAGAGAATTGAAGGAACAACTAAAGGACTTGCTCGATAAAGGCTTTATTAGGCCAAGTACATCCACGTGGGGTGCTCCAGTGCTATTTGTTCGAAAGAAAGATGGCTCCTTACGGATGTGTATTGACTACGACAGCTAAATAATGTCACGATAAAAAATAAATACCCTCTTCCATGGATTGATGACTTGTTCGACCAGTTACAGGGTGCCAAATGCTTTTCTAAGATCGACTTGAGATCCGGTTACCATCAGTTGTGAGTTAGGGATGTTGATATCCTGAAGACAGCTTTCAGGAAGAGGTATGGCCATTTTTAATTCCTTGCCATGTCTTTCGGGCTTACTAATGCCCCAGCTGCCTTTATGGATCTTATGAACTGTGTCTTCAAACCATTCTTAGACGTATTTCGGATTGTGTTTATTGATGACATCATGATATATTCACGGTCAGAAGCTGAGCATGCGGACCACTTGTGATCTATATTGTAGGCTCTCCAGGACTATAGGTTATATGCTAAATTCTCTAAATGTGAATTTTGGCTAACTTCTGTAGCTTTTCTTGTTCATGTTATCACCGACGACGGTATCAGGGTTGATGGCCAAAAGATTGAAGTAGTGATGAACTGGCCAAGGCCCTTGAATCCGATAGAGGTCCATAGATTTTTATGGTTGGCAGGATATTACCGGAGGTTTGTGGAGGGTTTCTCCTCTATCACCGCACCACTGACAAAGCTGACACATAAGGCAACTAAGTTTCAGTGGACTGTGGCATGCGATCAGAGTTTCCAGGAGATAAAGAAAAGACTTACCATAGCTCTTGTATTGACTCTTCCGGATGGCACTAAGGGTTATGTTGTATATTGTGATGCCTCGAGAATTGGCCTAGGTTGTGTTCTTTTGCAGCATGGCAAGGTTATCGCATATGCCGCCATACAACTGTGGAAACATGAACAAAACTATCCTACTCATGATCTTGAGTAGGCTGCAGTTGTCTTTGCCCTGAAGATTTGGCGGTATTATTTGTACGGGGTTCATGTTGATTTTTTCACCGACCACCCGAGCCTTCAATATTTATTTAAGCACAGTGAGTTGAACCTACGACAGAGGAGATGGCTAGAACAGCTAAAGGACTATGATGTTGACATTTTATATCATCCCGACAAAGCTAATATTGTTGTTGATGCGCTTAGCCGGAAGTCCATGGGCAGTCTAAGCAAAATTGAAGCTGATAAGGTCGAAATGACCAAAGATCTATGACAGTTAGCTAGTTTATAGGTGCGGTTATTAGATGCAGAGGGTGGAGGCATTGTCATTCAAAATATGGCAGAATCTTCCCTTGTCACTGAAGTGAAAGAGAGATAGCACGAGGATCCTGAGATAATGAAACTGAGGGAAGGGATTCCACAACAGCAATAACCTTTATTTGAGCTGACTGGAGATGGAGTCCTTAGATACCAGGGCTGCTTGTGTGTACCAATAGTAGGAGAGATCCGTGCGATGATTCTATCAGAGGCCCATTATTCTAGATATGCAGCTCACCCTGGAGCGACAAAGATGTACTGGGACCTTCGACAGATCTATTGGTGGAATGGCATGAAAATGGTTATCGCCGAGATGGTAGCCCAATGTCCCAACTGCCAGCAAGTTAAAGAAGAACATCAGAGGCCTGGAGGCCTAACTCAGTATATCAAGCTTCCATTATGGAAATAGGACATGATAAATATGGACTTCATCACTGGTTTGCCTCGCACACCACGGAGGTATGATTCTATTTGGGTAATTATTGATAGGCTGATAAAATCTGTTCATTTACTGCCAGTTAGGATGACATATTCAGCCGAGGATTATTCCAGGCTTTACATTCAGGAGATTATGCGCCTTCATGGAGTCCCATTATCTATTATCTCTGACCGAGGGGCTCAGTTTACGGCACACTTCTGGAGATCTTTTCAGAAGGGTTTAGGTACTCAGGTAAATCTTTGCACCACTTTTCATCCACAAACTGATGGACAGGTTGAGCATACTATTCAAACTCTCGAGGATATGATACGTTCCTGTGTGTTGGATTTTAAAGGAATCTAGGATGATCATCTACTCCTTATTGAGTTTGCTTATAATAATAGCTTTCAAGCTAGTATTCAAATGGATCCTTATGAATCACTATACAGACAGAAGTGCAGGTCACTGATTGGTTGGTTTGAGGTCAGGGAAGCAGAGTGTTAGGTCCTGATCTAGTCCAGTAGGTGATAGATAAGGTAAAGCTTATTAGAGATCGGTTGCAGATAACACAGAGTTGACAGAAGTCTTATGCAGATGTTCGACGGCGAGACTTAGAGTTTGAAGTAGGGTTTTCCTGAAAGTATCGCCTATGAAGGGCGTCATGTGATTTGGCAAGAAAGGGAAGCTTAGTCCCAGGTATGTCGTGCCGTATAATATTATTCAGAGAATTGGCAGGGTAGTGTACGAGCTTGATTTGCCTTCAGAATTAGAAGACGTCCATCCTGTGTTTCATGTATCTATATTGCAAAAGTGCATTGAAGATCCTTCACGTATTACACCTATTGAAGATATTCACATTGCTGAGGACTTGTATTATGTTGAGGTAACAGTAGTTATTTTAGACCGACAGGTAAGAAAGCTTCAGACTAAAGAAGCGGCTTCCGTGAAAGTGTTATGGCAGAATAACAACGTCGAGAAAATGACTTGGGAAGCTGAGGAAGAAATGTGGAAGAAATACCCCCAGCTATTTACGACTTAAGGTGAGTCGCATTTCAATAATTTATAATTATTCCTTTGTAGCAACATACTTGGATTTTAATTAACTTGAAAGGGCAATTTATATGTCTTGTTACGAGATAGCTATACAAAACCTTGAAGTTGAAATTTTCAAAATTGTATTTAAGATTTGTGAATGTAAACAATATAGCCTCACAGATGACATATTAGCGGAAAAGAACTGCAACCAAAGAATATTTTTGATCCATTCACGGATGAATGTTCTTAGGGGGGGAGAATGTGAGACCCCATAATTTTTTCATATAATATATGTAACATGATGTGAGTGTGTGAGGTGTATATGATTTGGTGTGGACTTCAGAAGAATAAGGTTGTAAATGGGTAGTAATATCAAACAATTAAACTAAGTCTTAGGTCAAGGAGATCCCTTAAACAAAAGTTTGAGGTAAAGAAATGCCTAGTGTACCACCTTGCTCATTTGGAAAGTTTAAACTAACCCGTAGCTTCAGGATAAGACTAAGAGTATATTATGCTAAGAAGTATGTGTTATGAGGTATTATAATCGCTCAATGTCATATGTTAAGTTTGAAAGTCAAGCAAGTTGCGAAATAAAAGTCGTCAAAAGTTACCGTAAGTTTCTTTAATAAATTTTTTGAACTTTGGATCAAATTTCATGGAGCTTTTATCCCAATATATGAAGAGTTATAGGGCCTCCAACCTACAAAATTAAAGGTCTATAAGTCTAGTTTCAAACACACAAAACCTCACATCAAGACAATCTCAAAGTAAAACATTATGACTATTTTACCATGAACTGTCTGTGCTGAAACCGGGTCGCGAACTGGGTCGGGTCAAGATTAGAATATATATGTCTACTGATGTTTTAGGTCATAAAAACATTCTTAAAATAGTTCTGAAATAGGGAAAAACATAGGAGAGGGTTAAAAGGCAGTTCTTGAGCAATCAAAGTGCATTTTTGGTGATTTCTATCGCTAAAGTTTGTCCTCGTGCCTAGAAACATGATCTCTACGCATAGCAACCATTTTCTCCTTTGATAAGACATATTTGGAGCTGGTTTCAGCAGATAGGATTTGGTATTTCTTGGTGGTTCTTCAAGCTTTACACTTGGTTTGCTAAGGTAACCATCTCGGGGCTCTTTTATGATCATTTTTATGAAGTTCTACGGATGTTTCGTCAAGTTATGATCCTATAGCAAATCTGCCAATTTAAGATTAATTATAAACTATTTTTACGTGTGTATAAGCTGCATATATATAGTGTTTGTAAAGCTTAAGATGTAAGGAACAACTTCCGTGAAGGAACTATGGGCATTCAGACGTTCGTTGGAAAGGTATGTTAAGGCTAAGCATTGTCCTTCCTTTGAGCATAAACTTTAGAAAATTCCTAAATCGTTAAATGCGATATTTTACTATTCTACTGCTAGAAAGACATTCTGTAAAAGGCATTGGGATTGCAGCTGAAGTATTTTTGTGGTATTATTATGGCGATCTTCCACTCTTTGGTTAAATAGGATATTCGGCATCTATCTGTCATTTTGTCGGCTTCCTTAACTATATGTCTATATGTAAGAGTTCTTATTCTTCTTTGGGTGTTGTGACTTAAAATGATTGCAAAGGAACATTAAGAATTCGCAACCAACCCTCTTTCCTCGCTAAAATGATTTTCAAAAAACATTAAAATAATACATCAATTTTCAAAAATCTCAAATGTAACTCATATGTTTAAACTACCAAAGATTCGGTTTTTGAAATACCTTCTTTTATAAACTATTAGGGAAACATATATAGAAACTAAGTGAAGCACCTTAATCTCTTTATGAACATCCTCAGGTTTAAGTTACCTTTCTAAAGTCGAGTTAAGTGTTCAAATCTAATCTAATAGCACATGAGATTGTACGAAGCACTTACATGTTATACAAAAGTAATTACGAGGTTAGGAGAATAAAGAGTACCAGCAGACCAAGATTGGCAATATAATTATGATGACAAACATGCATTACACATCCATGACATGACATGCTTTGCATTCAACTCTCGATCTATAATTAGGAGGTATGGGGCCTATCGCCAATATTTATATGTATGAGACACAAATGGCCACGAGTTGGCAGGTATAATCCCGGTTAGCTATCGGAAGACACCACCATTTCTATCACTTGGTTTTGTACGACATGCATTTGCATCTATATATATGTATTCACGACATATGATTACGTGAGCATACCATGCATATTTGATTTCTAAAAGGTTAGATGTCGGTCATGAAGGCTATCAGAGTTTTAGTTTCAGGTGGTATCTCTATTACCCTTTTTACAGCAGCTATTTATGATTCTACTCTCTGCCTTACATACCAGTACATTTTTATTCGTACTGACGTCCCATTGCCTGGGGACGCTACATTTATTTCGTGTGTGCAAGTCCAGGTAGGGATTCTGATCGACCCCTCCACTAGGATTCGAGGTTTAGCTATGAGTTGGTAAGCTCCACCTCTTCCTGGGGCTATCAGAGGGTGTTTACTTTTGTTGTACAGTTTGGGTATAGTCGGGGCCTTGTCCTGACCAGTGCTTATGACACTCTTAGAGGCTATTGTGGACATGGTATTCTGGATTTATTTTTGCAGCTTCCAGTCTCCATACCCATAGGTTTGTCTTGTTTGTATATGTATGTATGTATGTCTTCAGTTGCGGCCTCGTCGGCCAGCCAGTACTTTATTATTTTTGGCTTGTCTACCTTTGTTTATATGACTTATTATCGTTCAGGTTATGACCTTAACAGTCCAGGCTTGATATTTTAGATGTTATGCTGCCCGACTTTTTAGGCTCACAGTTTAGTCAGCTAGTATGTTTCAGTGGCTAACTCGGTCGAATAAGGTATCGAATGCCAGTCACACCTCCCCCTAGTTTGGGGTGTGACACGACTATAATTGATTTGATTTAGTTTAACTAAAAAAAATCAAACTGAACTGAACCAATCTGATATTATATGGATACTATTTTTAAAAGTATTTTATACATAAAATTATTTATTGTGATGTAATTTATAAATATTTCTTAAACTTTTTCTTAGTTTTTATCTTTCAACATATTATTTCAAGTTTAAACTTCGAATTTTGAATGGTCTAATAAGTTTTATTACCCATAGATATTAGTAACTCAAATAAAGCCCAAATCAATACTACTGCTAACAAAAAATTATTCAATCCAACACTAGGAATAACAATCATGTTAACTATTTATTCTTTAATTTTGCATAAATATATAAACTAATTTTTTTTTTTATTTAATATTTAGTCATGTAGTTAATACTTATTAGACTTATTTTAGCATGACTTAATACTTGTAAATTATGATTATTTTTATTATGACTTATTAATATGCAATATTTATTCTATACGATCTCATTATTTTTTTGGTTGAATAATTTATTATCACTCATTTTTATATTTTGTGTTATTTTTGTAAGAAATACCTTAGATAGTTGTATCTTTCTAGGATTAAAAATATATTTGAAGCACAAGTTAATTATATGTTTGTATGAAGACCTTACCGGAATAAACCCCAAAAAAACTCGAGGTTGGAAAACTCAACTGTCAGCCGATCCATAATCACCCAAATGGAATCAAAACCCCGAGAAGTACGAGGCAAACCGACAACAAAGTCCATAGTAATACCTTCCCATTTCCCCTCAGAAATAGGAAGTCACTGCATCAAGCCACCCGATCTCATGTGCTCAAACTTCACCTGCTGACAGTTCAAGCACAGGGATACAAACTCTGCTACGTCCTACTTTATACCACACCACCAGTAAAGCCATATCAAATCTCTATACATCTTCGCCGCGCCAGGATGAATGGAGTATCTAGAACAATGTGCCTTATGAAGTATCAACTAAATCAAATCACCAACCCTCGTAAAACAAAGTCGGCCATCAAACCTTAGAATACCATCAGAACCCAAAGTAGCCTGGCTGGCCTCACCCTGAACTACCTGATCACGAAGGTCGCACAAACTCTGATCCTCAAACTGTCATCTTTGAATCTGATCAACTATAATAGAACATACCTCAACACTGGCAAGAACTCTGCTAGGATCCAACAAGTCAATCCTAACCAATCGGTTAGCCAAGGACTAGATGTCCAAAGCCAACGGTCGCTCAGAAACTGAAAGTGAAGTTAGGCTACCCATACTCACCCCCTTCCGACTCAAGGCATCTCCTACCATGTTTGCCTTTCTCGGATGGTATAGAATAGTGAAATTGTAGTACTTCAGTAGCTCAATCCATCTCCTCTGCATCAAGTTCAGCTCTCGCTGACTCGTAATGTACTGAAGACTATGATGATCAGTGAATATCTCACAATGGACTCCATATAAGTAGTGCCTCCAAATCTTGAGCACGAAGACTACCGCCGCCATCTCCAAGTCATGAGTGGGGTAGTTGTGCTTGTGAACATTCAGCTACCTCGATGCATATGCTATCACTCAGTCCTGCTGCATCAACACACACCCAAGACGAACCCCTGAAGCATCACAATACACGGAGAAACTCTAACCCTCAACCAGCAAAGTCAAAACTGGAGCCGAAGTCAGTAAGGCCTTAAGCCAAAACTCACACTTTGAGAACTTAGCATAAAGCCGATGATCTCTCAAAGTCTGAAGTACAATACTCAAATACTGCTCATGCTCGTCCCTACTCCTTGAGTATATCAGAATATCGTCAATGAAGACTATCACGAACATATCCAAGTACGGGCTAAGCACCCTATGCATCAAATCCATAAAGGTTGCGAGGGCATTAGTCTACCCAAAAGACATCACTAGGAACTCATAATGGCCATAACGTGTCCTGAATGCTGTCTTAGGGATGTCCTCCACCCTAATCCTCAACTGATGGTCGCCAGACCTTAAATCAATCTTTGAAAACATGGCTGAACCCTGGAGCTGATCAAACACACATCCACATCGACGCATTCTTCTTCTTCACGAAGAGAACAGGAGCACCCCAAGGCGACACACTCGGTCTAGTGAACCCCTTAGCTAACAAGTCATGGAGCTTCTCCTTAAGCTCTCTGAACTCAGCAGGAACCATACGGTAGGGAGGAATAGAAATGGGCCTGGTGCCCGACTCTAACTCAATGGAAAAATCAATATCTCTCTCAGGTGGAAGGCCTATAAGGTCGGTAGGAAACACATCTAGAAAGTCTCTAATCACAGGAACAAACTCAGGAGAAGAAAGGTCAGCACTAGCATCTCAGACATATGCTAGATAAGCTAAACACCCACGAGAGATCAACTTCCTAGATTGTAGACTAGAGATGATCCCAGATGGTGCATGGCTAACAGAACCCTGCCACATAATTGGGGATACACCGGGCACGGCTATGGTAATGGTCTTGGCATAACAATCCAAAATCATACGGTGAGGGGATAACCAGTCCATGCCCAGTATCACATCAAAATCTAACATATCAAGGGTCATCAAATCACCCCAAGTCTCCAAATCACCAACATATATCACACAGGATCTCACAATCCGATCCACTACTAAAGAATCTCCAACTGGGGTCAAAACAGAAATAGGAACAGATAATGGCTCACTAGCCAACCCCAAACAAGGAAGAAAGTAGGCAGATACATAGTAAACAAGTGGATCCAGGATCAAATAAAGCTATAGCAGACTAATGGCACACAGAAATCATACCTGTAATCATAGCATTCGAGGCCTCTACCTCCGGTCTCCCAAGGACTGCATAGAACAGACGATGACCTCCACCTGCCCAGCCACCATCCCTACCACCTGCTCTTCCACTTGGAGCACCACCTATACCCTGACCACCACCTCCTTGAGTCGGTGGCTGGACTGAGAGAATAGGCTAAGCTGGTGAAGCGACTGGCTGAACTGCGGCTTGCTAAGGGAAATCTCTAAAAAAATGACCAACAATACCACAGGTAAAACAAGCCCCTAATGACTTACTCCGTCGTGATAAACCAGCAGAACCCATATGGACACCACGGCCTGATGCCCTAGAAGCTGCACCCCTTGAATACTGATCGTTGTAGCCCTAATAACTGCTCTGACCCTGCTCAAACTGAGTTCTATCGGATGTCTGAAGTGAAGCCTGAACTGGTCGGCTGGACTGACCCTGGTGTTGTTGTGGCTGATAACCCTGGCCCCACTGGCATGAACCTCTACCACCATGTTTGGAACCACTGTAGCCACTCTGATGTCGAGGCCTCTTATCTCTGGCCTCGGTGTCATGACGATGTGAATCCTCTACAGTATAGGCATAGTCCACAATAGCCTAGAAAGACTGATCACTAGCAACCAATATCTCTGCAAGATCTCTAAACTCTCTTCTTTTCCCCCAAATAGATACGGACCCTGTCGGCCTCAGTAGGCATAATCATGGCCCAAAATGGAGCAAGCTAATGGAAACGGGTCTCGTACTGTGATACAGTCATAGAATCTTGAGCAAATCTAGTGAACTCCTTTCTCCGATGCTCTCTGTCGCTCTATGGCAAGAACTTGGCCATAAAGGCATCACAGAATTCGGACCAAGTCAACTGAGGTGATGTAGAAAGTCTGCAAGCAACTGTGCCCTCCACCATAGCTTTGTTGGACCCTCGAGCTGATAGGTGGTATAACCGACTTTGTGAGTCTCCAACAAACCTAGATGGTGCAACACATGTAGTAATGAAATCATGCGGGTCCTGACCAGTCGTACTAGCAAATTTCGGTGGTGCTAATCTCAAGAACCTACCCAACGCCTTCTGCTCCCCATCTATCATAGTTGGGCAAAGAGCAAGAGGCTATGTAACTGAAGGAATCAGAACAACCTCAGCATGGGGAGCTGCAGTAGCAGGCTGCGCTCCAGAACTCTGAACAACCAGGGATGCCCCATGAGCGGGTGTCTGTCTACCTCCGAAGGTCTCTCCCCAATCATACCCAAAAGCTGAACAAGCAAACCCCTAATATCTAAAGACTGAGCTGGGGCTGAAGCTGGCATAGAAATTGGTGCTGGAACTGGTGGCACTTGGGCTTCCCCCGGGTCCATATATTGCTGCTCTGGAGCAAACTCTGGCTGGTAGTTAAACTTGGGCTCTATCTCAACTCTCGAAGCTCTAGCAGGTGTCGTTGCTTTGGGGCGCCCACGACCCCTACCTCTACCTTTGTGACCACCCCGACCTCTAGCTGGAGTTGGAGGCGTAGGGGCAGGAGGCTCTCTTCTGCCAGAAGCTGAAGATTTTGTACGAACCATCTGCGGAAGAGTGAACCAGAGCAAGTGAGATTCCTTGAAACTTTCAAGGATACTACGCACGAGATAGAAACAAGAGAAGACCAATTTTTCCTAAGATGTCACTATAGCCTCCCGAAGATTGAGTACGGACGTCTCCGTTCTGATCCGCAGGACACTACTAGACATTGGCTCCTATACTGATGACACCAATGAACCTAGAGCTCTGATACTAAGATGTCATGACCCAATTTCTCGGTCATGATGGCACATATAACCCCCAGTAGGCGAACCAATCTCTGTAGCCCGGAATGGTCAGTAATGGGCTACTATCTGCAATCGAAGCGAAAGAACAATTCATAAGTAAAAGCAAGGGAAAACGATGGAGAAAATATATAACAGGGATAATATATACAATGCGGAAGCTAAACCAAACCCAAAACCTAGTATCATAGCGTATAAGAGCCGAATCTACATAAGGAGTACAAGGGTCCAAAATAATATATACAATCTATCTCCGAGTAGAAATAAAGTACATAATCAAAATATAACTAAAAGCTAAGCTCCAATCACCAAGAGCTCACCCTCAGTCCAGAATACCACAAAAGCAACTCCTCGCATGAGTCTCCATGAGCTAACGGCGATGGCCCATACTAGGATCTGCACCTGAAGATGCTGAGTATAGTATGAGCACCAAATGCGAAGCATAAGGTACCCAGTAGGTATCATAGGCTGACTGGGCACATATAAGATAAAAGCGTAGTAACAGACAGAATAGAAGCAAGTAGTCACAGAAATCAACGAAAAGTACACATGATCTAGCCTAGAGGGAAGACAACAAAACAACATACGAGGCTAGCAAGCAGAATATATACACAACAAGCACAGGTGAAAGTAAAAAATAATGAACCTGGGATCCTTGCAATAACAATATATACATAATACATTTTAGAAATAGAAGGTATACCGATAACCGCAAGTACAAGGAAAGGAAGAGGGGAGTAAAGATAGGCATGCTCGGGAATATGACTCAATAACCCAACTAATCATACCAATCTCAAATCAAACAAGTAACAACTTAGTCGTATATAATCTTTTAAGCATAACCATAATAGGGGATAACACCACGATAAAGTAACGAGAGACTACCTACAGTCCCCTGGCCACCCATACAACTAAGGAACACAAACAAGTGAAAACAAAACCCCTCGGTCGCCCATACAATTGGAGCATACACTCAATATAATAGCAAACAAGAGTGGAACCTCAAACATTGAATGATATGATGCATGATAACCTCGGGGTGGAATAGAAGCTCTGTATGTATATCCTCTGTTGCCGATCGGGCTTGGCAGGTAGGTTCCATGGAAGGACACTGCCCGTATACCTCTACTTCACCGTATACCCTTCCTCTGACACATGCAACCCAAAGCCACAGGCTCGGAACGACAAGGTCCATGGAGGTCCCGAACCCCATACTAAAACTCAGTATCAAAACATGTCATCCGGAAGCAATTCTGGGTTTAAGATAGAGACCCAGTCTCAAATATGCATGCCCAGACCCTGTCCAAGACTAAAGTAGTAGGGAAAATGTCTCAAAAACCCCTCCAAGGGTGCCCGGGAATAACCAGGTGTAAACAGTAGAAAGTCATCTCAGGTGCTCAGTCCGACCAAGGCTAAAATCATCCCAATTTAGTAAGAAACTCACTAGCACCCCGGCCCTACTGAGTCTAGCGTTAATAGTAAAACTAGTGATAGAAATCATACTTTAACTTTCTTTTACCCCAAGAACATCCTCAAGATATGTCAAACCATTTCCAATTCATTACCATAAAAAATGGGCCCTCGAGTCCATGTAAAGTTTAGAAAACAATTCCAGTAGGCCCGCAGCCAAAACCATGGTAAAATATGGATAAATCCTCCTTATATGTGTAATGACCCTTCCGGTTATTTCCACGTATGCGTTTTCCTTGTACCGTTAGAGCTTATTTGTAGTGGCCCCAAGCCATTTAAGGCTTGTCAGGATCGGTATTTTGGTGTCGGGTTCATTTGTTTGGTCGTATGATAAGTTTTGAAGTCAAGCAAGTCGGCAAACGTTATCGTAAGTTTCTTTAATAAATTTTCTGAACTTTGGGTAAAATGTCTCAGAGCTTTTATATCAATATATAAAGAGTTAGAAGTCCCCCAAAATACCAAATCGAAGGTCTACGAGTCTAGTTTCCAACGCACAAAACCTCACGTCCAACTGATCTCGGAGTAAAAAGTTATGACCATTTTACCGCGGACTGTCTGGCAGAAACCGGGTTGCGAACCGGGTCGCGAACCGGGTCGCGAACCGGGTCGCGAACCGGGTCGCGAACCGGGTCGGGTCAAAATCGATTTAAAGCCTCAACTTCACGTTTTAAAATATCATTTAAGTTTTGAAACAGTGAGAAAACATAAGGGAGGGTTCCAAGAGAGTTCTTGAGTATCAAAATCGTGCGATGGTGAATTGCGAACCTAAATTTAAGAATTTTATTAGCATCGCGCGTACATTTGAAAATATTTTATTTTAAAGTTATATTTTTTATTATTTTTTTAAAGTATTTTAAAGGTCTATGAAAAATACTTTTATTATGATATAATTGTGTATGTACTTATTTTATAAGGTTTGTATACATTGTAATATTTTAATGGAGATAGTAAATTTAGTTATGTTGAAAATTATTATTATAATATAGTAAGTTTTATTGGAAATGATTTTCTATTAGTTATAGTATGTTTAGAAAAATTATATATGTTTTACCATGAATTTATGCAATACCTGAATATACAAGTAATGGGATAAATCTTTGTTTTGAGTATTTCCACCTCCACTTCCACGTGGAAGTGGAGGAAATGGACAACACAATTATCATTAAGTGGTGCCATGCATTTAGGAAGGTTTACAATTCATTTGGATATTAATTAGTGAATATGATAAAGTGTAGTAGTACTATGTTGGATAGTATAGCCTTGCAGATATATATGTATTTATTCATATAGGCTTAGGATTTTTACTTTTCTTTCATTGTTTATTAAAGAATATCATATATATCTGCTACTATAAATAAGACATGTACATTGGACTCCAGTGACTTGGTTCTCATTCCATTTTCTACTGCATATGCTCCTGCACGTAGATACATCTTTTATGTTGGGTGAGTGATTTTGGCAAGGAAAATTATCTTTTATGCAATTTTTTATTTCTAAGAGAAAATCAATTATCTACGTCAAGTTATTCAAACCCGAGTTCGAGTTTTACTTCGTGTTGGAGCTTTTTTGGACAGGTTCAAGCTTGTCATTAGACGACAGGTAGGTTACGGTTTATTTTTCCTAGACTCCGCATATATAGGATAAAATTATATTAATGGGCATCCTTGGGTTGGTTTATTAGGTTGGTACCACAGACCTCGACCGCTTTATTCATGTCCGCCTACTTTTGTTCCTCCGTTGCTTGTAGTAATTGCCGATATATTTTATTTACCCTTGTGGTCCTGTGAGACCTTGTTGACTCTGGAACATAGAAGGTGGGATTTTGGGAATGTCCGCGAGTCCCGGGCATAGAATTATCCTTCTAGGTTGGTTATGCTTGTTGAGTAGCTGTGGGCCTGTGCAGGGTCGATAGGTTTATTGTGAGCTGCTGGGCAGCTATTGTGTTTGATCATACCATTTCTATGCATATAAAGAGGTTTCATCCATGTTTTACTACGGTTTGGGCTTCGGGCCTACTGACACTATTTTCTAAACCTTGCATGGCCCTGGGGGCCCGTTTTTTATGGAAATGATTTGGAAATGGTTTGATTTAACTTGTGAATATTCCTGGGTAAAAGAAAGTAAAATTATGTTTTAAATCACCAGTTTTGCGATTAACGCTAGACTCGGCAGGGCCGGTGTGCTAGTTGAGTTTTCTTGCCACTTGAGATAATTTTAGCCTCGGTCGGATCGAGCACCTGAGATGACTTTCTACTGTTTATACCCGGTTATGCCCGGGCACACTTGGAGGGGTTTTTGAGATATTTTCCTACTACTTTAGTCCTGCACAGGGTCTGGGCATGCATATTAGAGACTGGGTCTCTATCTTGAACGCGGACTTACTTCCGGACGACATGTTTTGGTACTGAGTTTTAGTATGGGGTCAGGGACCTCCATGGACCTTGCCATCCGGACCTGGGGATGCGGGCTGCGTGTGCCGGAGGAAGGGTATACGGTGGAGTAGAGGTATACGGGCAGTGTCTTTCCATGGAACCTACCTGCTGGGCCGGATCGGCACCGGAGGAGGTATATACAGAGATACTATTTCACTTGAGATCTTCATGCATCATATCATTCATTGTTTGAGGCTCCACCCTTGTTTGTTATTTGTTGATTGTACGCTCCGGTAGTATGGGATGCCGGAGGGTTTGTTTTCACTTGTTTGTGTTCCTTGGTTGTATGGGCGGCCGAGGGACTGTAGGTAGACTCTTGCTATTTACTTGTAGAATTGTTCCCTGTTACGGTTAATTATGAAATTGGTTACTGCTAGACTGTTAGTTGCTGGATTTGAGATTGATATGATTAGTTGGGCTTGATTCATGTCTCTAAGCATGCCTATCATTACTCTTTCTCTCTTCCTCTTACACTTGAGGTTACCGGTACACCATCCATTTCGTAAATTTATTATGTATACACTGTTATTGCAAGGACCCCAGGTGCGTTATTTCTTACTTTCACCTGTTCCTGTGGTGTGTATATTCTGCTTACTGGCCTCACATGTGGTTCTGTTGATTTCCCTCTGGGCTAGTTCCTGTGTACCTTTCGTTGATTTCTTTGACTGCTTGCTTCTATTTTGTCTGTTACTACGCTTTTATCTTATATGTGCCCAGTCGGCCTATGATACCTACTGGGTACCTTATGCTTCGCATTTGGTGCTCACCCTACCTCCTGCATCTTTGGGTGCAGATCCTACTGTGGGCCATCGCAGTTAGATCGCTGTGATTCGTGCTTGGAGATCTGTTGGGGACTACTTCAGACTGAGGGTGAGCTTTTGGCGATCGGAGCTTAGCTTTAGTTTATCGTTTGCTTCATGTACTCTATTACCATTCAGAGACATCTGTATATATTGTTTTGGATCGTTTGCACTCCATGTATGTAGTTTTGGCTCTATACTATGATACCAGGTCTTGGGGTTTGGTTTAGTTTCCGCATATGCATATATATATTCCTGTTATCTATTCTCTTCATCTTGTTCCCTTACTTTTGCTTATTAAACTACCCTCCCGCTTATTTGTTAGATAGTAGCCCATTACTAACCGTCCTGGGCTACGAGAATTGGTTCGCCTATTGGGGGGTTGTAGGTGCCATCATGACCGAGATTTCGGGTCGTGACAACTTGGTATCAGAGCTTTAGGTTCACCGGTGTCATCGGTATAGGAGCCAATGTCTAGTAGAGTCCTGCGGATCGGGGCGGAGATGTCCGTACTCAATCTTTGGGAGGCTACAGTGACATTTTAGGAAATTTGACTCTTTCATTGCTTCTGTGTCGTGCGTGGAACCCTTGAAATTTCTGGAAATCTCATTTGTTCTACTTCATTCTTCCGCAGATGGTTCGTACGAGATCATCGGCATCACGCGGAGATGAGCCTCCCACTCCAGCTAAAGGTCGAGGACGCCCTCGAGCAGTTGCACCTGCTAGAGCTGCTAGGGTGGAGATAGAGCCTGAGCAGCATGTGGATCAGGGGGCATCCCAGGTACCACCAGCTCCAGTACCAGCTCCAGTACCAGCTCCAGCGCCAGCTCCAGTACCAGCTCTAGTGCCCATTTCTGTGCCAGCTTCAGCCGCAGCTCAGTCTCCAGATATTCGGGGATTATTATTACAGCTTTTGGGTATGATTGGAGAGCGGCCTTCTGAGGTAGCGTAGACATCCGCTCAGGGGGCAGCCCTGGGTGCACAGAGCTCAGGAATGCAGCCTGCTACTATGGCTCCCCGTGCGGAGGTCATTCTGGTTCCATCTGTTGCACAGCCTCTTGCCCCTCGCCCAGCTATGACAGAGTCAGAGCAGAAGGCGTTGGGTAGGTTTTTGAGGTTAGCACCTCCGAGGTTTACCGGTACTTCTGGACAGGATCCATATGACTTTATTACTACATGTGAGGAGATGTTGCATCATTTGGGTTTGTTGGAGACTCACGGGGTTGGTTATACTACCTATCAGTTAGAGGGCCCAGCGAAGTTATGGTGAAGGGCTCATGTTGCTTGTAGACCACCATCGTCACCTTCTTTGACCTGGTCCGAGTTTTATGAGGCCTTTATGGCCAAGTTCATACCTCAGAGTGATCGTGAGCGTCGCAGGGAGCAGTTTACTCACCTTATACAGGGGTCTACGACTGTCTCAGAGTATGAGACCCATTTTCATCAGCTAGCACCGTTCGGAGCTATGATCATTCCTACCGAGCCAGATAGGATTCGCAGATTTGTATGGGGTTTGAGGCTAGAGATCAGGCAGCCAGCTGAGATATTGATTGCCAGTGGTCGGTCATTTCAGGCTATCATAGACTATGCCCGTACTGTGGAGGACTTACAGCGACATGATCAGGGGTCCAGAGATAAGAGGCCTCGATATCAGGGTGTCTACAGTGGTTCCAGATATGGTGGTAGAGGTCCTGGCCAGTGGAGCCAGAGTTATCAGCCACAGCAGCACCAGGGTCAGTCCAGCCGACCGGTTCAGGCTTCCCTTCAGACTTTCGGTAGTACCCAGTTCGAGTAGGGTCAGAGCAGCCATCAGGGCTATGGAAGCCAGTCTTCGAGGGGTACAGTTTTTGGGGCATCAGGCCGTGGTGGTTATACGGGATCTGCTGGTTTATCTCGACCGAGTAGGCCGTCAGGGGCTTGTTTTACTTGTAGTGTGATTGGTCATTTTTCTAGAGATTGCCCTCAGCAGGGTACAGTTCAGTTGGCCGAGCCTTTACGAGCAGTTCAGCCCCCGGCTAGAGGGGGTGGTCGTCAGAGTAGAGGTGGTGCTCCGCGCGGCAGAGCAGGTGGTAGGGATGGCAGACGGGCAGGTGGAGGTCGTCGTCAGTTTTACGCGGTCCCTAGGAGATTAGAGGCAGAGGCCTCAGATGTTGTGATTACAGGTACGATTTCTGTGTGCCATCAGTCTGCTATGGCTTTATTTGATCCTAGATCCACTTGTTCATATGTATCTGCCTATTTTGTGCCTTGTTTGGGGTTGGCTAGTGAGCCATTATCTGTTCTTATTTCTGTTTCGACCCCAGTAGGAGATTCTTTAGTTGTGGATCAGATTGTGAGATCTTGTATGCTATCTATTTGTGATTCAGAGACTTGGGTGATTTGATGATTCTTGATATGCTAGATTTTAATGTGATACTAGGCATGGACTGGTTATCCCCTCACCGTGTGGTTTTTGATTGTTATGCCAAGACCATTACCATAGCTGTGCCCGGTGTATCCCCGATTGTGTGGCAGGGTTCTGTTAGCCATACACCATCTGGGATCATCTCTTGTCTTCGAGCTAGGAGGTTGATTTCCCGTGGGTGTTTAGCTTATCTAGTATATGTCCGAGATGTTAGTGCTGACCCTACTTCTCCTGAGTCTGTTCCTGTGGTTAGAGACTTCCTCGATGTGTTTCCTACCGACTTGCCAGGCCTTCCACCTGAGAGAGATATTGATTTCGCTATTGAGCTAGAGCCGGGCACCAGGCCCATTTCTATTTCACCTTACCGTATGGCTCCTGCTGAGTTGAGGGAGCTTAAGGAGCAGCTCCAGGATCTGTTAGCTAAGGGGTTTATTAGACCTAGTGTGTCACCTTGGGGTGCTCCTGTTCTCTTCGTGAAGAAGAAGGATGGGTCGATGCGCATGTGTATTGATTATCGGCGGCTGAATAGGGTGACAGTGAAGAATAGGTATCCGATACCGAGGATTGATGATTTGTTTGACCAGCTTCAGGGTTCAGTCGTGTTTTCGAAGATTGATTTGAGGTCTGGCTACCATCAGTTGAGGATTAGGGCGGAGGACATCCCTAAGATAGCATTCAGGACACGTTATGGCCATATGAGTTCCTAGTGATGTCTTTTGGGTTGACTAATGTCCCCGCAACCTTTATGAACTTGATGCACAGGGTTCTTGACCCGTATTTGGACTCATTTGTGATAGTTTTATAGACGACATCTTGGTATACTCGCATAGTAGAGATGAGCATGAGCAGCACTTGAGGGTTATACTCCAGACTTTGAGAGATCATCGGCTTTATGCCAAGTTCTCAAAGTGCGAGTTTTGGCTTGAGTCAGTTGCATTTCTAGGGCACGTGGTGTCTAAGAATGGGATTAGGGTTGACCCGGGAAAGATTTCTGCGGTTTGTGATTGGCCTAGACTTACTACTGCTACTGAGGTCCGCAGCTTTATTGGGTAAGCAGGTTACTACAGACGGTTCATTGAGGGATTTTCTTCCATAGCAGCACCCTTGACTATGCTAACTAGGAAGGATGTCCCATTTCAGTGGTCGGATCAGTGTGAGGATAGCTTCCAGAGGCTTAAGGCCTTATTGACTTCAGCTCCAGTTTTGACTTTGCCGGTTGAGGGTCAGAGCTTCTTCGTGTATTGTGATGCTTCTGGGGTTGGTCTTGGTTGTATGTTAATGCAGCAGGGTCAAGTAATAGCATATGCATCGAGGAAGCTGAAGGTTCACGAGCGCAACTACCCCACTCATGACTTAGAATTGGCGGAGGTAGTTTTCGCGCTTAAGATCTGGAGGCATTACCTATATGGAGTTCACTGTGAGATCTTCACCGATCACCGTAGTCTTCAGTATATCACGAGTTAGCGAGAGTAGAACTCGAGACAGAGGAGATGGGTCGAGTTACTGAAGGACTATGACGTCACTATTCTGTATCATCCGGGCAAGGCAAACGTGGTAGCGGATGCCTTGAGTCGGAAGACAGTGAGTATGGGTAGCTAGCTTCTCTTTTAGTTTCAGAGCGATCGTTGGCCTTGGACATCCAGTCCTTGGCTAACCGTTTGGTTAGACTTGACTTGTCTGATCCTAGCAGAGTTCTCGCCAGTGTTGAGGTTCGTTCTACTTTGATTAATTAGATTCAGAGCCGTTAGTTTGAGGATCCGCAGTTATGTGACCTTCGTGATCGTGTTGTTCAGGGTGAGACCAGTCGGGCTACTCTAGATTTAGATGGGGTTCTGAGGTTCGATAGTCGCCTTTGTGTTCCGAGGATTACTAATTTGATTCAGTTGATACTTCATGAGGCACATTGTACTAGATACTCCATTCACCCTGGCACAGCAAAGATGTACAGAGACTTGAGACAGCTTTACTGGTGGAGTGGTATGAAGCGGGATATAGCGGAGTTTGTATCTCGGTGCTTGAACTGTCAGCAGGTTAAGTTTGAGCACATGAGACCTGGTGGTTTGATGCAGCGACTTCCCATTCCTGAGTGAAAGTGGGAAGGGATTACTATGGACTTCGTTGTTGGTTTGCCTCGTACTTCTCATGGGTTTGATTCCATATGGGTGATTGTTGATAGGCTGACTAAGTCGGCACATTTCTTGCCGGTTCAGACTTCTTATGGTGCAGAAAGGTTAGCTCAGATCTACCTTCGTGAGATTGTTCGATTGCATGGGGTCCCAGCTTCTATCATTTCAGACCGCGGCACCCAGTTTACATCTCAGTTCTGGAGGGCTATTCAGCGAGATTTGGGTACAGAGGTTCATCTTAGTACCGCTTTTCACCCTCAGACAGATGGCCAGTCCGAGAGGACCATTCAGATTCTGGAGGACATGCTTCGGGCCTGTATTCTTGACTTTGGAGGTTTTTGGGATCAGTTTGTTCCCTTGGCAGAGTTTGCTTATAATAACAGCTTCCATTCGAGTATCGGCATGGCACCTTTTGAGGCTTTGTATGGCAGGCGTTGCAGATCACCGGTAGGTTAGTTTGATGTTTTTAGTTCTAGGCCACAGAGCACAGATTTGCTTCGAGATTCCTTAGACCGAGTCCGAGTGATTCAGGACAGACTTCGGGCAGCTCAGAGCAGGCAGAAGAGTTATGCTGATCGTAGGCTTCGTGCCTTGGAGTTTAGTGTCGGTGACTTGGTGTTTCTCCATGTATCGCCCATGAAGGGCGGGATGAGATTTGGTAGGCGGGGCAAGCTTAGCCCCAGGTACATTGGGCCGTTTGAGATTCTTCAGAGGCGAGGGTTGGTAGCGTTGCCTATCAGCTAGCCTTGCCTCCGATGTTTTCAGCTATACATCCTGTATTTCATGTTTCGATGTTGCGTCGGTATGTCCCACATGAGTCTCATGTGTTGCAGTGGGATTCAGTTCAGTTGGGTGAGGGTTTAGCTTTTGTTGAGGAGCCGACAGCTATTTTGGCCAGAGATGTCAGGAGATTGAGGTCTCGAGAGATCCCGGTAGTTAAGGTTCAGTGGAGGCACCGTCCAGTCGAGGAGGCTACTGGGAGACCGAGAGAGATATGCGGGCTCAGTATCCGCAGCTGTTTGAGCCTTCAGGTACCCCCTTAACCTTGACTTTCGAGGACGAAAGTCCTTTTTAGTAGTGGATGATGTAATGACCCTTCCGGTTATTTCCACGTATGTGTTTTCCTTGTACCGTTAGAGCTTGTTTGTAGCGGCCCCAAGCCATTTAAGGCTTGTCGGGACCGGTATTTTGGTGTCGGGTCCATTTGTTTGGTCGTATGATAAGTTTTGAAGCCAAGCAAGTCGGCAAAAGTTATCGTAAGTTTCTTTAATAAATTTTTTGAACTTTGGGTAAAATGTCTCAGAGCTTTTCTCTTAATATATAAAAAGTTAGACGTCCCCCGAAATACCAAATCGAAGGTCTACGAGTCTAGTTTCCAATGCACAAAACCTCACGTCCAACTGATCTCGGAGTAAAAAGTTATTACCATTTTACCACGGACTGTCTGGCAGAAACCGGGTCGCGAACCGGGTCGGGTCAAAATCGATTTAAAGCCTCAATTTCACGTTTTAAAACGCCATTTCAGTTCTGAAACAGTGAGAAAATATAAGGGAGAGTTCCAAGAGAGTTCTTGAGTATCAAAATCGTGCGATGGTGAATTGCGAACCTAAATTTAAGAATTTTATTAGCATCGCGCGTACATTTGAAAATATTTTATTTTAAAGTTATATTTTTTATTATTTTTTTAAAGTATTTTAAAGGTCTATGAAAAATACTTTTATTATGATATAATTGTGTATGTACTTATTTTATAAGGTTTGTATACATTGTAATATTTTAACGGAGATAGTAAATTTAGTTATGTTGAAAATTATTATTATAATATAGTAAGTTTTATTGGAAATGATTTTCTATTAGTTATGGTATGTTTAGAAAAATTATATATGTTTTACCATGAATTTATGCAATACCTGAATATACATGTAATGGGATAAATCTTTGTTTTGAGTATTTCCACCGTGGAAGTGGAGGAAATGGACAACACAATTATCATTAAGTGGTGCCATGCATTTAGGAAGGTTTACAATTCATTTGGATATTAATTAGTGAATATGATAAAGTGTAGTAGTACTATGTTGGATAGTATAGCCTTGCAGATATATATGTATTTATTCATATGGGCTTAGGATTTTTACTTTTCTTTCATTGTTTATTAAAGAATATCATATATATTTGCTACTATAAATAAGACATGTACATTGGACTCCAGTGACTTGGTTCTCATTCCATTTTCTACTGCATATGCTCCTGCACGTAGATACATCTTTTACGTTGGGTGAGTGATTTTGGCAAGGAAAATTATCTTTTATGCAATTTTTTATTTCTAAGAGAAAATCAATTATCTACGTCAAGTTATTCAAGCCCAAGTTCGAGTTTGACTTCGTGTTGGAGCTTTTTCGGAGAGGTTCAAGCTTGTCATCAGACAACAGGTAGGTTACGGTTTATTTTCCCTAGACTCTGCATATATAGGATAAAATTGTATTAATGGGCATCCTTGGGTTGGTTTATTAGGTTGGTACCACAGACCTCGACTGCTTTATTCATGTCCGCCTACTTTTGTTCCTCCGTTGCTTGTAGTACTTGCCGATATATTTTATTTACCCTTGTGGTCCTGTGAGGCCTTGTTGACTCTGGAACATAGAAGGTGGGATTTTGGGAATGTCCGCGAGTCCCGGGCATAGAATTATCCTTCTAGGTTGGTTATGCTTGTTGAGTAGCTTTGGGCCTGTGCAGGGTCGATAGGTTGATTGTGAGCTGCTGGGCAGCTATTGTGTTTGATCATACCATTTCCATGCATATAAAGAGGTTTCATCCATGTTTTACTACGGTTTGGGCTTCGGGCCTACTGACACTATTTTCTAAACCTTGCATGGCCCCGGGGGCCCGTTTTTTATGGAAATGATTTGGAAATGGTTTGATTTAACTTGTGAATATTCCTGGGTAAAAGAAAGTAAAATTATGCTTTAAATCACCAGTTTTACGATTAACGCTAGACTCGGCAGGGCCGGGGTGCTAGTTGAGTTTTCTTGCTACTTGAGATAATTTTAGCCTCGGTCGGACCGAGCACCTGAGACGACTTTCTACTGTTTAGACCCGGTTATGCCCGGGCACCCTTGGAGGGGTTTTTGAGATATTTTCCTACTAATTTAGTCCTGGATAGGGTCTGGGCATGCATATTAGAGACTGGGTCTCTATCTTGAACCCGGACTTGCTTTCGGATGACATGTTTTGGTACTGAGTTTTAGAATGGGGTCAGGGACCTCCATGGACCTTGCCATCCGGGCCTGGGGCTGCGGGCTGCGTGTGCCAGAGGAAGGGTATACGGTGGACTAGAGGTATACGGGCAGTGTCCTTCCATGGAACTACCTGCTGGGCCGGATCGGCACCGGAGGAGGTACATACAGAGATACCATTTCACTTCAGATCTTCATGCATCATATCATTCATTGTTTGAGGCTCCACCCTTGTTTGTTGTTTGTTGATTGTACGCTCCAGTAGTATGGGATGCCAGAGGGTTTGATTTCACTTGTTTGTGTTCCTCGATTGTATGGGCGGCCGAGGGACTGTAGGTAGACTCTTGCTATTTACTTGTAGAATTGTTCCCTGTTACGGTTAATTATGAAATTGGTTACTGCTAGACTGTTAGTTGCTGGATTTGAGATTGATATGATTAGTTGGGCTTGATTCATGTCTCTAAGCATGCCTATCATTACTCTTTCTCTCTTCCTCTTACACTTGAGGTTACCGGTATACTGTCCATTTCGTAAACTTATTATGTATACACTGTTGTTGCAAGGACCCCAGGTGCGTTATTTCTTACTTTCACTTGTGCCTATAGTATGTATATTCTGCTTACTGGCCTCACATGTGGTTCTGTTGATTTCCCTCTGGGCTAGTTCCTGTGTACCTTACGTTGATTTCTGTGACTACTTGCTTCTATTCTGTCTGTTACTACGCTTTTATCTTATATGTGCCCAGTCGGCCTATGATACCTACTGGGTACCTTATGCTTCGCATTTGGTGCTCACCCTACCCCCTGCATCTGTTGATGCAGATCCTAGCGTGGGCCATCGCCGTTAGATCGCTGTGATTCGTGCTTGGAGATCTGTTGGGGGACTACTTCAGACTGAGGGTGAGCTCTTGGCGATCGGAGCTTAGCTTTAGTTTATCTTTTGCTTCATGTACTCTACTACCATTCAGAGACATCTGTATATATTGTTTTGGATCGTTTGCACTCCATGTATGTAGTTTTGGCTCTATACTATGATACCAGGTCTTGGGGTTTGGTTTAGTTTCCGCATATGCATATATATATTCCTGTTATCTATTCTCTTCATCTTGTTCCCTTACTTTTGCTTATTAAACTACCCTCCCGCTTATTTGTTAGATAGTAGCCCATTACTAACCGTCCTGGGCTACGAGAATTGGTTCGCCTACTGGGGGGTTGTAGGTGCCATCATGACCGAGAAATCGGGTCGTGACAATATGCCTGGAAATGAATGATCAACACAAATAGCCGCCCAACAACTCACAATTGACATATCGACCCTGCACAGGCCCACAGCTACTCAGCAAGCATAACCAGCCTAGAAGGATATTTCTATGTCCGGGACTCGCGGGCATTCCCAATAACCCACCTTCTATGTTCCAGAGTCAACAAGGCCTCACTGGGCCATAATGGTGAATAAAACATATCAAGCAAGTACTACAAGAATCAAAGGAAAGAAAGTAGGAGGACATGAATAAAGCGGTCAAGGTCTGTGGTACCAACCTAATAATCCAACCCAAGGATGTCAGTTAGTATAATTATATCCGATATATTCTAAGGCTAGGGAGTTTAGACCGTAACCTACCTGTCGTTCGACGACAAGCTGTTGGGACAACAAAATCTAAGCCCGAATCACTCCGAGAAACCCCGAACGATAATCAAACTATCAAAAACATAAATAATACATCAAGGCGAGTCAAACGATACCCATATCGCTACAATTGTAGTCGAGTCGAAATCTGGGTCAAAATCGGGCCTGCGTGGCCCATAACCCAAAACCAAAAACAAAAAAAAGCATGATGACCCCAATGATGCCAAGAAGGCATGCTCCAAAGTTGAGCACAATTGGTCAAGATAAGGGCGCCAAAACAGCCCGATCAAGTTGAGGTTTAAAGATAGAATTTTAAGAATAAACAACGGAAATTAGGCAAGGATTACCTACCAAAATGATGGAATTTAAGCCAAGATGGAGAATCCTTCACACCCACGATCATGCAAGAGCTAGGAGGCAACCACTACAACAAATTCCAAGCTTTGGGTATGAGCAACAATGGTGGATTTTAGAGGAAAACAAAAGAAAGCAAGTTAGGGAAGATGACTTACCAAGAGATGGAGAAGCACAGATTTATGATGAACAACAATTTCCCCAAGGTTAGCACGAGTTTTGGAGCAATTTGGGAGAGTGTATAAATGTTTTAGAGTGAGAAAGTTGGGAAAAAAATAGCTAGAAAAATGAAGAAGGGACTTAAATAGCTGCTGGCTGCTGGTCAAGGGATCCAGGCGCCAAGGCTTCATTATGCTGGCCATCTGCAGGCGCTGAGGCGCGATCGCGCTAGCCTTGGCGCGATTGTGCTGAAGGCCTTGCCTGCACTAAAATCTACAACTTTTTCAAAACTCCACGGGGTATTCCGGGCACAATCGGAAACCGATATTCAAAAACCAATAATTCTAGTAGATTGGAAATGACATTCCTGACTCAATGGAATCGATGAAACTTCTATACGAGGTCATTTTGAAGAAATATTGACCCAAGTCAACACTAACTAATAAGAACCCAAATGCTCAAAATGGGCCTGGCTCACCCGGGACCCAAACCAACCACCTTCCTAACCTAAACTCATCATTCTGGAGCTGATGGAATCATTGGATTTTGAATCCAACACTCCGATCATCGAAAGCCACCCAAAGCTACACTTTCAACTCCAAATGGCCTGAAAACAGAGAAAACAACACAAAACCCACACAGAAAGTTCTCAGGCCTTAATTGAAGGTCCAACTAGACCAAACTCAATGCTCCGGAGCTAACGGAACTATCAGAATTCAATTCTGAGCATGTTAGCTAAGAATGTTGACTAAAGTCAATGATATTCTAAGTTAAAGCTCTAAAATAGGCAAACGACCAAAACGATCAAATGAATGACCAGGGCACCGAACTACCGGTCCCAGCAAGCCATAAATGACTTGGAGCCACTACAGGAAAGATCTAACAGTATAATGAATGCATAAACGCGAAGATGACCGGAAAGGTCATCACAGATCTCCCACTATCCAGGTCATCATCATGAGGAATTTGGGAGCCAAACTAGCACTGGTTTGCCTAGAATCATTCGCCTCTCTAGACAACCACATGGCCTGCTACATCCATTGAGAAAAGGAGATGTTCTGGATTACCTCGACACTAGCCTTATCTACCTCTCATATTTTATAATTCACTAAACTACCCACCATGCTCTCTCCTCCATAACAATCATCTAGAGGGCTCTTCTCTCTCTGGGGTAATGCCAAAGAAACATCCAAGAAACTAAGGTTGGGACCTTATCGTGTAGCATCTGATTTCATTTTTTCTACCTCCTTTCTCAAGAAAATAATGGACCCTTTAATCGTATCAATTTGGGCACATAATTTGCCCACACTATCCAGGGATGACTTCATAACTTCCATAATGGCATTTTGAATCATTATGGGGAGTTCTTTGGCGAGCTTACATAACTGAGCATTATTGTTGCGAGTTAGTTTGGCAAGCTTATAGAGAACACACGCTGAAGAAGCTTGTGAGGAGGGGGAAGGCCTAGGGGGAAATAAATTAGCTTGTGCATTTCTCGACATCGCCAAAAGTAGGAACATCAAACCCAGACTGTGAGGCAGAGGAACCAAGAGTACTAAAGGCCTTTGAAGAACCCAAGCCTAGTGCAAGCTTTCTCTTTTTAGAGGGAGCTTCCTTGTCCTATTTCTTGTCTAGATCAATGAATCCATGACAAGAATTGTTTTATCCAAAGGCCAAAGGCGAGGAGTACCAGTGCAAAGACAAAGAAAATTGATAAGCATGGGAAAAGGCATAGAGATGGCCTGGTGCCTAGATTTTCTCTTGAATTACACAACTATTATTTCACTAATATTTATGTGAATCCCTATCATGATGCAAGAAATAAGAATAGCGGACTCAATGGAGACTTGGTTATTATTCTTCAATGGTATGATCCTTGAGCAAACAAGGTCTAGACACATCTTGGCTTCAAAATTTAGGTCTTGATGATATATCTCACCCCTAGTCATGGCCCAAAGAGCCCTCCCCTCAGCAATAATGTCAGCCACCCAAGAAAACTGTTCATCTTTGGCAGCTATTCATTTGGCACAATCTGTCCTTGACAGTATTGGGTCATCCTTGTAAATAGTGTTGAGCGTTGTAGGGGTAATGTTGACCTTTTTTCACCTCACTAAGAAAAATGACAAATAGGGAAAATCGTCAACATGACCCTTGTACTTCATAACATCTTGTCATGCTCGGTATGAGGCATAAAATTCTTTCAATAACTCTAGAAAATATTGGCCCAATACTACCATGAAAGGATCCCAATCTTGCACATCAAACTACTTTGTCATGTTTGGGAGATCATCCTTGAGGGCTGCCAAGTTAAACGATTGTTCATCTATAATTGCTCGCTTCTCACAGAAGGTGAGATAATACAGCCTCATACCCTCAACAAAAAACTATAGTTGCTCTTCAGTTTGTACAGGCTCGGGGGAATCTCAAGTGCTTTTTCCTTGATCGGGGCCTTGCCCTTTGTTTTAGACTTGGCTTTATGAGCATTCCTATCAGGGTTGGACCTGGTTGAAGATATATTCCTGCAAAATGGTGTTAGTGGCCAAGAAAAAAAAGAAACAAAATCTTTTTGTATTTTATAGTTTACGCAAAAGGAAACAACTAAAAGAAATAAAAGAATAAAAGTAAAAGAATGAAAAATAAAAGGATCAGCAGTGGCTAACTGCCTAGCTCCTGCATGCCACCTCAGTTCTTCAAGTGGGCAGTTGCGGCTTGCAGGTGAGATACAGAGCTGAGGAAGTGGCCCTGGAACTTTTTGGGGCACCTGCACTTCACTTTCATCTTGTAGGTGGAGACTTGCGAGCTGCAAGTGCAACACAAGTGCCAGGTAGTGAAGGGTAACTTTCTGCCTAGCTTTGTGTTGCACTTTCAGTTTACAAGGCAACACCTATATTTCGCAAGTGTTCAAAAATGCAGAGCCATCTTTAAACAAGAATAAAATTAACACTTGACCAAATGTTTGACTAAGACCATAGCCTAACAGGTACTCAGACTTCTCCGAAGAGACTAACCAATAATAAGTCTACCACATTTGACAATTTAAGCACAAGATTGATGATTTTCCTTAAGAAGGATGTCATCCATTATATCATCGAGAACCATCAAGTGATAAGCTAAATCAATTATAGGCATCATAGGATGCACATGAATCAGTCACACTCGACCGAATTGCTCACCGAACAAGATATTCTATCAATCATAAATTGTAATACATAGTAAGAATCTCCTATCAACATTTCACTTTTAGACCAAAAACTCAAATGCAATGAAAATTTTCCCTTAAGAATGACATCACCTAATCTATCGAAGGGCCAAACTATGCATCACAATCAAGTGAGTTTACTCAGACTTAACCTCAACTAAAATTTCAGATCCAGAATTAGCACAAACAATATGCAATAACAATATAAAATATAATCTGCCATTTTAGCATATCCCACATTAGAATAATAGACCCAACATTGAACTTTAATTATAATAAACTAAAGAAAATTGGGAATGGGGGATTTCAACTAGCATGCTTTAACAATGATACTCCCAATAAGGAAAAAATAATAATTTTATGTTAAAGGAGAATATCATAAGAGATTGGAGAAAGTGAAATAGAAAGAAAAATTTGAGCTTGAGCTCTTAACAATGGTAGTTCAAAATGTGCCAAAAAATTAAGGGTGGCTATGACGAGGGGCTAACCGGCTGAGTAGTAGGGGTGTGAATGGAAGTAGTAGAAGGAGATTTGAGAGTGGAGGTATTGAAAATGGAGGTTTGAGAGTTGTTAATTTTGACAATTGAGATAACAAATTAGGGTTTAGAGGGATTAAGAGAAGAAGAGGCGCGGGTCGGCCATCAGGTCATGTTAGTTAACAGGTTAGGTTAAGAATTTAAAAAGCCTTACCTGCAACTGATGAATTTGCATGCGTTTTGCCCAGGTATTCTGACTTGACCTGTGTTACACTTGCGGTCCGCAGGTGACCTCCTGCATTTTGTAGGTATGCGCAAATGACTAATTTTATTATTAATTCCTCCAGGTTTTCTTTTTTGACTTGCGAGCCACCTGCATGCCAGAAGTGGAAACTTGCAGTTCGCAGGTGTAGCACAAGTCCACTCCAGTGGACCCTTCAAACACTTTGTATTTTTTGAAGCTTTTGCATTCCCACACACCAAAAACAACAAAAGTGAAGTAAACAAAATCAAAGAACACTTGGGTTGCCTCCCAATAGCGTTTGATTTAACATTGCGGTATGAAGATAATACCTCAATGATCAGGGACTTTTCAGAGAAAGGCCAAGAAGATCAGCCATTTTCCAGGCAAAGCATCAGATGTACTTCCTCAAATTGGTCACCAAAGATTCTTTTTGCCCTATCTTTAACTCTTTGGAGGTGGCAATTGGGAAGGTGTCGTTAGGACCAAGATAGACATTCTTGTGGTCCCTCACCACTAGCTCTTTACAATTCACATGAAATTTATTTGAGACCTATCCTCCAACTTCTCCTTCATAATTTACCTTAGCCAACTCTTAACCCGATTCAATCATAGAAAAAACTTGAAATTCATCTGGTGGATTCATCAATTCACATAGATTAAAGGTAACCTCTTCTTTGACCATACAAAATATTATCTCTTTGCACTCCACATCAACAAGGGCTCAGCCCGTGGCTAAGAAAGGCCACTGATAAGTCGGTAATCCACATTATTGCCATGCTTTGATGAGATTTAGAGGTACTTATGGCCTTTATTGATATGAATGCAGGTACACATGGACAAAAGTAGAAAACATGGAATTAGACCCAAAAGAGCTCAAAAGGAGTTGAAGTGTAAAGGTGATCAAAAGAGATCAAGATTCTGCCAAGAGGTGCGGCCGCAGCGTGACACGCACAATGGCTGGTGCAGATCGCACCCCTTTGCATAACACCCTACATCGGCTGAAGTCACTGGTCTGCTAAAATAGAGATGTGCGATATGCATAATGGCTTGTGCAACCGCACATCACGCCATACATTGCATCGCACGTCTTCTAAAGGGCATTTTTGTCAATTTTTATGTGACGATTTAGGAATATTCTAAAACCTAATTTGGGTATTGTACTCAACAGTTTTTGATAGTTTTGAATAGTTTTGAGTAGTATTCCATTGAGAGAGGTTCCCAAGGAAGAATAAAGAGTACTTGCTATTTCTCTTCTTCAACCTTGTGAATCCACCATTATTATACAAATTAAGCTTGGATATTGGATAATTAGCTTACAATGAATGGAAATTTGAATTACCCAATTGGTATAATCTCTTATTTCCTTAGGATGAGTGACTAGTTTCCTTGTCTTGGGGTATGTGTATGATGGGTATTTGATATTGGATATGGGTCTTGCTTAATTGTGTTTATAATTGCTAAATTGATATGGGTCTATTGAATTCTCCATGTTTTAACTCTAAAATTGATGGTTGCAAATATTGATTGAAATTACTTGGTTGTGTTCTTGCTTGAGAAAGAGGATCATAATTTTGAATGTAGAATTCAATAGTGGGTACTTGGGATTTTCACTTAGATTGAGGCTAGAAATAGTTCAATCATCGAAAAACACCCATTTAAGAGTCTAAGCTAGAAATAGTGTGACTTTCCCAAGCCTAAATTGGTTGGTTTGTGTTGAAAACATGGTACTCGATTAGAGACCATCAAATAAATGTTTGGAAGATCAAAATATTGACATTCATGACTAAAACCAATGCTACCTATATCGTTTAATAAGAATTCGCATAATTAAGAAAGTACCTTAACCCATGTTTAAGTCCCATCGGAAATATACCCCTAGTCATCCTCTCTCTTGATACAAATTCCTTATTACTTTATTGTTTTATTTGAATTGCGATTGTGACAAATTCCTAATTCCCTGATTTCCCCCCCTTTTTACTTTTCTTATTGTTTGAACAATTACTTTATTAGTGATTGATATACAATAGTCTTATAGGTGACTTTACCAATTCTCTATGGGATTGACCTTGACTCCGGTGAGGAATATAAATTTAGTTTTGCTCTGACGGTCACTATCACTTTCATATGGAGAGTGTTACTTGAGCGTTACCAAAAATGGTGCCATTACTAGAGAATTGGTTTTGAGTAGCCTTTTTAATTGACGTTTGAAATCACCTTGTGAGTTTTTGTTCATTTTTTACTTTGTTTTGATGTTTTTTTATTGTTGAGCAGGCCTTCCATGAGCGAAGTAGGAAAAAATAAAAGTGTTGATGGATTTATGGATGCATCCCCTAAGCCCGATATTTAAGGAGGGGTAGGTGCAATCTGCCTACTTCTCACAATTGGCAATATGGTGTTTCATGTCATGAGAACCATGCTCCACCTCATACAAATGAAAGGATTGTTCATAGGGTCTGCACATGAAGATGCAAATAGGCACATCCAAAACTTTGTTGAGATATACCAGCCATTTATCTTCCATAACATCCCCCAAGAACCCATCCGACTTTGCTTATTTTCTTCTCCCTCATGGGAGAAGTGATGGCATGGTTAGAAGAGCTTACAGAAGGATCAATCACCACATGGAATGGTCTTGTCAAAGAATTTATGGTAAGATTCTTACCTCCCTCAAGAATGAAGCAATTGAGGGATGAAATCACTAATTTTCATCAACTCCAAGATGAACCATTACATGAGGTGTGGCTGAGGTTTAAAAAGAAATTCTTGTTGTGCCCCAATCACAGATTGCTGGATAATGTACTACTCTAAAGCTTTTATAGGGCTTTGAATTCAATGAAAAATCCGTGGCCAACAACCTTGCGGGTGGTACCTTCATGGACCAATAATATGGTATTGCCTCGGCTCTTCTAGAAAGGATGACCAAGATGAATTGTGCTTGGCACACGAGGGAGGTTGATGTTCCCACGGGTGTTACCTCATCTATTTTGACAAATGAAATGCATCATAAAGATGAGGAAATAGATGAGCCTATGGCCAAAATTCTAACTCAAATTGATCTCTTAGCCAAGCACATGATGGGGCCCGGTAATACTAAAAGTGTAAATACTGTGAGTACGCCGGAGCTTCAAGCAAGTGAAGAGGAGGTGTTTAATATTATGGATGGGGAGATTTTCTATTTGTAAGTGGGTTCTCGACCCAGATATTGGCTCCCGAGGGATCAGAATCAAGGTTGGATTAAGGATAAAAAGTGAGATGGCAATTGGAGGGATCGTGACAAAGAAGGTGATAGATACAATCACCAAAGTTCTAACCCTTATGTGCCTCCAAATAAGGTTGATTCCTCTCCTTATCAACCCACCATGAGCAACCCCAGATATTTAAAAATTGAGGATATGATGTCCCGTGTTTTGAAGAAGGTTGGGTCAACTGATAGCGGAGTGAAGGATCTTAAGAGCAAAATGTCAACTCTTCACCAAATGGTGAGCTCAAACTTGGATTCTATCAAGCATCTCGAGGAACAAATAAACCACTTGTCCACCCAAATAAATCCTTGAATGAAGGGGACACTCCCAAGTGATACTATGGCAAATCTGAAAAATGATGGCCATGTCATGGCTATTGTCACAAGGAGCGTAAGAGTGAGTAGTGCGGTGAAGAAGCCTAGTGTGGAGGTTTTTGTAGAGCTGATGGTTATAAGTGAGGCTCAGATTGTGAATGAAAAATATGATGAAGAGTCAAAAGTTGGGGTGAAGCATAGTGCACCCAACGTTCTTGTGAATAATGATGCTTGTGAAGAGGAGTAGGAGGCTGATGCTCCTTGTCAAGTGGCTATAGATATTGAAGAGTAAACTTCTAATGTTCCAAGTTTGATAACCACATTACCTAAGGGGCCTCCTCGATACCCGCAAAGATTGGCCAAAAAGAAGGAGGAGAACCACTTCAAAAAGTTTGCTGACATGTTTAGCAAGCTTTCTAATAATATCCCTTTGATCAAGGATTTAATGTAAATGCCCAGGTATGCAAAATTTATGAAAGAGCTTCTCAAGAAGAAGAGTGTTGTTGATATGGGTACCGTGGAAGTCTCACACAACTGTAGTGCTATGATGACAAGCAACATTACTGAGAAGTAAGATGACCTGGGTGCCTTTACAATTCCTTGCACTATCGGTATATTTGTGTTTCGGAAGGCTTTGTGTGGCCTAGTGGTGAGTTTCAACTTGATGCCCCTAGTTATCTTCAAGAAGTTACGCTTAGGCATGCCCAAGCCTACACCTATGTGATTGCTCATGGCTGATAGGTCCATCAAATGTATGGTAGGGATCCTATTTGATGTATTGGTCAAGGTTGACAAGCTCATCTTACTGGCCAATTTTGTGATCTTGGATTGTGAGGTGGATATTGAGGTATCCATCATATTGGGGTGACCATTGTTGGCTATGGGAAGGGCCTTAGTTGATGTAGAACTCGGAGAGCTCAAATTTTGAGTGGGGAGAGAGGAGGTGACCTTCAACGTATGCCAACCCATAAAGCCACCAAATGAGTTTAGAGTAGTGTCCGTGACAAATATTGAGGGCAAGTTTGTAGATGCCCATGATGAGTTTAGGGAAAAAGAGGTGCCCGAGCCTATATTGTTTCCACCTTGGAACCATGACAATGCTATGAAGATATTTATGGAGTAATTCCCTTGCTTGGTATGGGGCCTCGCTAATCAGATTGGCATAATTTTTGACAATGATTGAGGTACTATCATCGAGCCGTGACATATAATAAGGCACTTCTTGGGAGGCAACCCAAGTGTTTTTACTTTACTTTTGTTACCTTTTGTTGTTTTTGGTGTGTTTTTGTAGGAATGCATGATGAGGACATATGACCAAGTGGAAAAAAAAGAGAAAAAGGGGACGTGCGGAAGCCCATGCAGTTTGCACATGCAGTTGTGCATATTGCAGAAGCCAACGCCCCTTAAACCAAAAAACTGGAAGCAAAATTTTAAGTTAGAGGCGACGTGCGCTGGGCTATGTGTTTTGCACAGGCCATTGTGCACATCGCACCTCCATTGCATCACAAAGCAGAAAGTTGGGCAAACTTTGGGCAAGAATTGGCTGGTACTAAGCAATGTGCAAGCCGCACAAGGGCTTCTGCAAATCGCACGTTGCAGCCTACCAAGATAAGTTTTAAAATTTTGTTTGACCTACCCATTGACCAACCCGACCTGGAGACCAACTTGGTGATCTTTCTTCTTCTTTTTCTTCTTTTAATCTGCCACGCTCCTTTTCTTTTCCATATTACTCCATACTAATATCCATAACTTCCCCTTAAATCCTTAAAACTCCCTTAATTTTCCACCAAAACCTTTTCCTCCTCTCACCCAAATCTCCAGCGCCGTCACCACTGATAGCCGCCATCACCTCTCTGGTCAAAATTATTGGATCTCCATTGTAGCACTTTAAAAAGCTCCAATTTTTGATTTCCCCCCCTCTAATATTCACTTGTGGTAAGTTCCTCGATATTAAATACATGTTTTTATGTTGATTAGGAACTCATGTTGTAAAGCATGCTCAATTATTCTTCCATTTTGATTTTGGGTCCCCAATTTTGGGTTTTATTATTGATTTTACTTAGAAATAACTTGGTAGAACTTGAAGTTCTGATGATACATATTGTTTGTGGTAATTTTAGCCTTAAAAATCTGTGTTTAGGTGAAGTATGAATAACCCACTTGTGTTGGTGCATGATTTGGTCGTATGATAGATTGGGTGACATCATTCTTAAGGGCAAATCGTCATCCTTATGAGGTTTTTGGTGGAATTTGATGTTTGGGGCTAAAATTGTTACTACCATTGTGCCCTTGTGCTATTCTAGTTGATTATGCTTGTGGGTATATGTTTTTGGTGGGGGATATAAAATTGTTGTTGTTGAATGTTCTTCCTAATTTTTCAATTGAAGGCTTGATGTTCCCAATGATAGATGGGGTAACATCCTTCTTAAGGGAAATTGTTAAGCTCTTCTTTTGTTTTAAATGTGTTGAGATCCCGGGGAAGTCTGAGTACCTAGATTATTTAGTTTGGTCATATTAAGTTTAGCCCTATTGTTAGTTTTTGGTGTTTGTGTTTAGTGTCGAGTACGTATCGCATATACGAATCATATCTCTATTCCTCCCTATAAAATGGCTCCCGCGGAACTTAAAGAGTTAAAGGATCAGTTGAAGGATCTTCTTGATAAGGGTTTCATCAGGCCTAGCATTTCTCCATGGGGTGCCTTGGTTTTGTTTGTGTGGAAGAAGGATGGTTCTCTTAAGATGTGTATTGACTACCGTCAGTTAAACAAGGTCACTATTAAGAATAAATATCCCATTCCTAGGATTGATGAATTGTTCGATCAGCTTCAGTGTGCTAGTTTCTTCTCCAAGATCGACCTTAGATTCGGTTATCATCAGCTTCGGGTTTGAGAGTGTGATATTTTGAAGACAGACTTCAGGACTCAGTATGGTCATTACAAATTCATTGTTATGTCTTTTGGTCTAACGAATACTCCTGCAGCCTTTATGGATTTGATGAACCATGTATTCAAAGAGTATTTGGATATGTTTGTGATTGTTTTCGTTGATAATATCCTTATCTACTCTCAGAGTGAGAAGGAGCATGAGGACCATTTGAGAGTTGTGTTGCAAACCCTCAAGGATCGGCAGTTGTTTGCTAAGTTTAGCAAGTGTGAGTTTTGGATGCAGTATGTTGCTTTTCTGGGTCATATTGTAACTAGAGATGGTATTCGAGTTGATTCTCAAAAGATCGAGGCAGTAAAAAAGTAGCCTAGACCCACTTCCCCATCTGATATTAGGAGCCTTTTGGGTTTGGCTGGTTACTACAGGAGATTTGTAGAAGGATTTTCTTCCATTGCTGCCCCATTGACCCGGTTGACTCAGAAGAAGGTTAAACTTCAGTGGTCCGATCTATGTAAGAAGAACTTTCAGGAATTGAAGACTAGGTTGACCACAGCACCAGTGTTGGCTCTACCCGAGGACCTAGATGACTTTGTTGTGTATTGTGATACTTCTAGAATTGGTTCATGTTGTGTGTTGATGCAGCGTGGTAAAGTGATTGCTTATGCTTCGAGACAGCTTAAGACTCATGAAAAGAACTACACTACTCATGATCTTGAATTAGCAGCTGTGGTATTTGCCTTGAAGATTTGGAGACACTACTTGTATGGTGTTCACGTGGATGTATTCACCGATCATAAGAGTCTTCAGTATGTGTTCACTCAGAAGAAATTGAATCTTTATCAAAGGAGATGGCTTGAGCTTCTTAAGGATTATGACATGAGTGTGCCTTACCATCCGGGTAAGGCCAAATTGTGGCGGATGCACTTAGTAGGTTGTCTATGGGTAGTGTGTCTTCAGTCAAAGACGGTAAGAAGGAATTGGTTAAGGAGGTTCATTGGCTTGATCAATTGGGAGTTCGCCTTATGTACTCGACCGAAGGTGGTGTCATTGTTCAGAATGGTTCTGAATCATCTTTGGTGGCTGAGGTGAAGGAAAAGCAAGACAGTGATCCTATTTTGCTTCAGCTAAAAGGTGCAGTACATCAACAAAGGGTCGAGGTTTTCTCCTAAGAGGGAGATGGTGTGCTTCATTATCAGGGATGGAGGCTCACAATTGCAGATATTCTATTCACCCTGGTGCCACTAAGATGTACCGTGATCTACGGGAAGTCTATTGATGGAATGGTATGAAGAGGGACATAGCCGATTTTGAGGCTAAGTGTCCCAACTGTCAGCAAGTGAAAGTAGAGCATCAGCGACTGGGTGGCAAGATTCAATATGTTGACCTTCCTACGTGGAAGTGGGAAGCTATCAATATGGACTTCATCACTGGGTTTCCTCGTACTCGAAGGGAACATGATTCTATTTGGGTGATTGTCGATCGGATGACTAACTCATCCCACTTCTTGGCCATTAAGACTACTAATTCAGCAGATGATTGTGCCAGACTCTACATTTAGGAGATAGTCAGATTGCACGGTGTTCCTTTGTCTATCATTTCAAATAGGGGTACTCAGTTTACATCCTAGTTTTGGAGATCATTTCAGAGAGGTCTTGGTACTCAGGTGAAGCTTTGCACAGCTTTCCACCCACAGACGGATGGCTATGCAGAGCATACTATTCAGACTTTAGAGGATATGTTGAGAGCTTGTGTGATTGATTTCAAAGGTAATTGGGATGATCACTTACCTCTTATCGAGTTTGCCTACAACAACAGCTTTTACTCTAGCATCCAGATGGCTCCTTATGAGGCACTTTATGGCCGGAGGTATAGATCTCTTATTGGTTGGTCTGAGGTAGGTGAGGCAGCTTTAATTGGTCCATATTCGGTTCATGAGACTATGGAAAAGGTTCAGCTTATTAGGGAGAGGTTGAAGACCGCCTAGAGTCGACAAAAATCATATACGGATGTGAGAAGAAGAGAGTTGGAATTTGAAGTTGATGATTGGGTTTTTCTGAAAGTGCCACCCATGAAGGGTGTGATGAGATTTGGCAAGAAAGGGAAGCTTAGTCCCCTTTTTTTGTAGCTCCTTATAAGATTCTGAGAAGAGTTGGTAGCATTGCTTATGAGTTAGATTTGCCAATGGAATTAGAAGCGGTTCATCCGATTTTCCATATTTCCTTGTTGAAGAAGTGTGTTGGTGATCCGACCTTGATTGTTACTTTATAGGATATGGGTGTGAAGGATGGTCTCACTTACGAGGAGGTTTCTGTGGAGATCCTTGATCATCAGATTCGGAGGTTGAGACACAAAGAAGTCGCTTTAGTAAAAGTTCTTTGGAGGAATCAGCTTATTGAGGGAGCTACTTGGGAAGCAGAAGCAGCCATGAAATCCAAGTACCTTCATCTCTTTCCTTCTGATCCAGTTTCCGCTTGAGGTAGTAGTTTACTCATTAGTACATCTATTCTACTCTATTCCATCAGTTCCCCTCATGATCGTAGCATGCATGCAAGTTTTCGAAAGCTAGTTCAGTCATGTTTTGAGTTGCAAGCTTAAATCTCATGTTTATTCCTTGGTTTTCATGCTTGTTGATTGGTTGGGTTGTTTTATCTCCAAATTTCCTTGCTTAGTCTTCATTTGAGGAAGAATGATCCCAAGGGGGAGATATTGCAACAGCCCAAAATTCGATCCAACTTTTAAACCTAAGAAATCTGAAAATTCTGAACTTTCCAGAAATGATGAGTCCAAATCACGGACCGTGGTTTGAACCACGAGTCGTGGAGTGGATCCATGGTTTAAGTCTGCCAGAATCAGTCTCTGGTCTGAGAACCACGAATTGGTTCTATGGACCATAGTTTAGTCTACGGCCCATCCTATCAACTCGTGAAACCAGACCTGAGGACTGGTTGATTCCCAGGAACCACGAGTTAAGACTACGGACCGTAGTTTGAATTACGGATCGTCATGTTGACTCGTGGAACCTGATCAGAGGCCTTCCAAATCCCTTAGAAATGATGAACTAGTTCTACGAACCATACTCCACTTACGGGCCCATCCTGTTGACCTATAGTTTGGCTTCTGTAGCCTGTTCCTTTGGCCAGGAACTACGGATGGAAACCACGAGTCGTGGTTTGGTCTACGACCCATGGAATCCATATGTGCCCCTGAAGGTCGACTTTTTCTAGCTTCTTCCTAATTATGTCCCAGGGGTATTTTAGTTATTTCCCACCCTTTTAACCCCTAAGTGAGGTTGTTTTGGCCATTTTTAGCATGATTTCTAAACCTATTAGCCTATGTCCCTTCTCATTACCTCATTCATCTTCCAAAAAGGAAAAAGAACCACTCCAAAGCTCCAAGTTCAAGTCTCTTTTTCTTTTCAATTTCAAGTGGGTTAGTTTCAATCAAGGTATGTGGGTAATCAACAATGGGTTCCTTCCACCCTTGTGCCCAAAACCCCTAATTTTTACTTTGATTTCATGAACCTTCAAATTAGGGTTCTTACCCAATTCTTATGGGTTTTCCTATAAATTGCCTTCTCATGATTTTATTATGAAATTACTACTAAATTGCATGATTTTACGTGGGTTTTTACATATGAACTCCTATTTCAAATTGAAGGCTAATTATGGCAAATTCTACATGCATAAATTGATTCAAGTAAATTGGGTATTTGATAGATGTTTTCATGAATTTCAAGCAAGTGCATGCCTAGTTCCTATGTTTTATGAAAGTATATGTTATTATGAAATTAAACTAGTGCCATGCAAGTTTTCAAGTTATAAATTATTATGCAAGACAAGACACCCGATGTGCCATCAATGCTCATGAATCAATTTCTAAACAAAGATTCGTGAGTAGTATGAAAATCTGGGTTATGAACATGTTATGAACAAGCTTGACATCTAGATGTTACATGTATGTGAGCCTTATGTTATACGTTTTGGGAGTAGTATTTAGCACCGAGCGATGAGGGTTCTAGATAACCCAAGTCCAAAACTACGTTGCCACTATAGGTTTCCCTCCGTGGCTTATGAAAGGATCCTTATGAATATGGTTCTAACCTTGGCCGCTTAGAAAAACCTTTTTCCGTGTGGGTGCATGACATTGGACTCCATATAGCTCAGCATGGTTTATATCGGTTAAGAAAAACTCCCACACGATTATTTTCAAGATATGAAGTTATATGATACCTTACTTTGAATCTCGACTTTACTTCATATTTTATGTCTTATATCTTGATAATTTCTTATGTTACCTCTTTTTTTACGAACGAGCTCATCTTAAGCATGTTTTAAGTATGCTTTTATCATGATCATGCATATCTCACATACTCGGTACATCCTATAGTACTGACGCATACTTTGCGCTGCATCCTCTTGATGATGCAGATTCAGGTTCCCTCCCTCAGGCACGTGGCTAGAGACCACAGGCTATTCCAGTAAGTGTTTGTGAGTCCTCATTGTTTGAGGGCTAGCTATGATTCTAGCTAGTTTTTGGTTATTTACTTCCGTACCTTGAGTTAGCTAGGGTCTTGTCCTAGCAACTCCTTATGTCATGTGTAAAGGCTTTTCAGACATAGACAGTATTCGAGTGTCTTGTTTCGGATTGTGTTTCATCTTAATTTATCATTTATGTGTTGGGTTGCCTAACTTTCTATTTATGCTTCTGCCATGTTTCCTTTATGAATGACTGAGTATGCTATGACTAAGGGTTAGTCTAGGGCACTTGTGCCCCGGATCCCGTGTTACGTCTAGGGGGTAGCCTCGGGGCGTGACAAGGACAATAGTTATGCTAATTCATTTCAGTCTTATATTTCAATTTTCAGACTTTTAGAGTTAGCTGGGGGCTTATCCAGCAACTCGCTTCAGTTAGAGATATAGCACTAAAATCAGCTTTTGGGTTGTCAGTTTTACTTTCAGTCTTACTACACTCTTAGATATTTATATATACATATATGCTTGGATTATATTTCCAACCTTCTTATTTAAACCAGTTTAGCTTCCACACAGATTGTATTTGATTCAGAAATACCTAAATATGCCACACCATGGGTTAGATTGGGGTATCCCTTAGGAAAAAAAGGTAGCACCGAAGAAAGGAAAGAGAGAGATTGTGGTTTTTGTTGTTCCCGCAAAGCGAAGATTCACTTGTGACACTAAGCATCATGTTGCATCTAGGGGGTAGCCTCAGGGCATGACAAACTTGGTATCAGAGTATAAGGTTCAAGTATCCTAGGGTGTCTAAAAGTCGCGTTGAGTAGAGTCTTTTACATGGGTGTGAAGCACGCCACACTTATGAGAGAGAGGCTATGAGATGTTTTTAGGAAAACTTCCCTTCTTTCTATTCCATCTCGAGCTATAGAGTATGGACTCTATTTAATCTCCTTCTAACTCATGTTCTATGTGTTACAGAAAATGCCTCCCATAAGAGTGAACACAAGAGGGATAGGAAATAGGAATGGCAACCAACAAGCACCCCCAGCTCCAGCAAACCCTCTGAATGAGCAAGTCACTCATGTAGAGTTCAGGGCTGCCTTTTAGGTGCTTGCTCAGGCCATGACTGCCCAGTTCAATCAGTAAGTTGTGGCACCAGCCCTACCACAGACTAACTCTGCAGTAGCTAGGGTCCGAGACTTCACTTGGATGAACCCTCCAGAGTTCCATGTTTCCAAGTTAGAGAAAGATCCCCAGGAATTCCTGGATGACATCTAAAAGGTAATGGAGGTTATAGGTGTCACCCCGGTTGAGAGTGCGGACTTAGCCACTTTTCAATTGAAGGGAGTGGCTCATGTATGGTACAAACAATGGAAGGATTCATGAGGTGCTAATACAGGCCCAGTGGATTGGAATTGTTTCCAAACTGCATTTCTGGATAGGTTTTTCTCGATTGAACTCAGATAAGCAAGGGTTCAGGAGTTCATCAACTTGAGAAAGAATGATATGAGCGTGAAGGAGTACTCTCTCAAGTTTACTCAATTATCAAAGTATGCTCCGGCAATCGTTGATGACTCTAGGGCTCGTATGAGCAAGTTCGTATTAGGTGTTTCAGATGATGTGTTCAACGAGTGTAGGACTGATATGCTGGTGAAGGACATGGATATCTCTAGGTTAATGACGCCCAACAGATTGAGGAGGAAAAGATCAAAATAAGGGCAAGCAACAATAAGAGGGCTAGGACAGGTGACTTCTGTTTCTCTCAGCAGAGGTCAAATGGTGGTACGTTTCGCCAAAACTCTTCAACTCCAGCCCCATCTTCTGCTAATGCCCCAGTGCCTAAGTTCAGACAAGATCAGCGGGATAGGGAACCAGGCTCTAAGTCCCAAGGTAGCGTCACTAGTGGGTGCACTCATCTAGTTTGCAACAAGTGTGGTAGGAACCACCAAGGTGAGTGTATGGCAGGTAGTGGAAACTGTTTTGGGTGTGGCAATCTGGGCCACAGAATGAAAGAGTGCCCAATGACTTCTCAGAAGGGCAGGGATAATCATCTGCAGAATCAGGCTAACTCTACCGCAGCTCCAGCAGGTCGCTCAACTTAGCAGGGTGCCTCATCTAGTGCAGGTGGCGGTCAGTGCCAAAACAGATTATATCCCCTTCAGACTCGACAGGACTAGGAGGATTCTCTCAATATGGTCACGGGTACGTTACAAGTCTTATATCTTGATGTTTATGCATTGTTAGACCTAGGGGCTACACGTTCTTTTGTAACCCCATATATAGAAGTAAATTTTGGTGTTAGTCCATAAACCCTCCAAGAACCTTTCTCAGTCTCTACTCTAGTTGGTGACTCAGTCATAGCTAAGCGGGTATATAGAAATTTCCCTATCACAGTTTCCCAGAAATGTAATTTCAGTATGTTCCTTCTACCTCAGTTATTACAACACTCTACTCATGTCTTGCATGTTAGCGCCATGATCAAAATCATATTTATCCATTTCATGCAGATGTATGTCCACTCTTAGATTCCTAGAATGAGAAGCAACTACTTTAGACAACAATTCCAGTCTTACTCTATTATTCCATGAATTCCAACTTTATGTTAAAAGACTCATTATATGTAGGCTCATCTTTTATAGCATGCTCAGTTCTATATACTCAGTCCTCAGATACACCTTAATGACTAGTAAAATCATGCTACATCATGTATGTTCTCAAATCAGATCTCTTGAACAAGTTTGTTCATAATATACCTTACTCCTTAGGCCTCAGTTAAGTGTCAAGGTTATGAAAATCCTTAAGTCAATACTTCACCGTATCCCTCTTATTCCAGATCCTTACATTCCATTTCTTCAGTGACTCGCCTTATGCTTTGATGGGGATGTCGATGGCAATTGAGTGATAGTCTTGAATTATTTTATTGATATACCTGCAAATAAGGACTTATGATGGTTAGTGACTCCTTGATTAGAACTTAAGGTTGATTGATTAAGGCGGCAAGAAGAAGTGTATTAATAAAGGTGATAGCTCCTAGTGGTTATAGAATATAGGTTCCCGTAGTTGAGTCCAGTATAGTCATTTTAGTGGTAGTGCTTTGTATTTTCAAGTTAGGCTTGAATAGAGTAAGAGCATGCAGCTAGACTTAGCCTCTAGCGGCCATATGTAGAGTACCTCATAAAGAGATAGAAGTTTCAGCTAGTTAAGTGTAGTATTTTTGTAAGAAGGAGCATGGTTGAGAAATGTTGCTAAGTTGGAAAGTTATTTGTCGCATTGCTTAAGGCATAGTAGTCCTATCCTTACTCTCTGCTCTAGATGCCTGATGAGAGGCTAAAAGTACGCTTTTATACGATCATTCGCCTCTCATTTGTCCTCTTTTTGGTATCGTCTTGAGCATAAATATTATGAATTACATTTATATTTTGTGTTTTGTTTATGTAGGAGTATTTTGAGGTATTTGGAGCTTAAAAAAGAGGAAAAAGAGCACCAAGGAATCAAAAGGAACCAAGGAAGAAGTGACACCGCAAAGCGATGAAAAATAAGTGAAAATTGGCTAAGGGTGTTGTGCCTTGCACCACTGACCCAAAGCGGGAAGTGGCATGAATTTAGCAAGGCTTATGAAGTTGTCCAGTAGCAGAAGTTGCGCCACACACCCCATAGAGGGCAGTGGCACAGATTTTGGTAGCGTTCTGAAGTTTTCATTGTTCCTTGCGCCACTACTCTGCTTTTGGGCAGTGGCGCAAGCGAGTACTTATCCTAACCCGATTGGGATTGGTTTTCTTAGTCCTAAGGGTTCCTAAACTCTATAAATACCCCCTCCCACATTTTATATCAACAACAACTGATTTGGAGGAAGGCAAAACCTACGGCAAAGCTCAAGAACAAGTTCTAGTTTTATTTCTTTATTTTATTTTCGACTCTTTTCTTGTGACCTCATGAAATCTCTTCTTCAAAAGAGATTCATGAGTAGCTAAACCTTTAGTATCTAGGGTTGTGGTTAAATACATGAAGGTTGACATTTAATTATCATATTGTTTAGTTCAAATTTCCATTATTGAGTTATTTATCTTCCTTTGCTCTTAATTGTTTGTTAACTTGATCACCTAGCAAACACTATCTATGGTGCATAAATTGGACTAGGAATAGGGTATTTATGTACGCAATAAGGGAAGGTAGGGCTTGGTTGTGAACTCTATAGGGAAGGGGGAACGATTTGCTAACGTGGATAAGAATATACTCGTTAGCCTTAACCAGTTGATACAGAAGAGAAATCATATGCCCTTCACTATCGACCGACGACTATAGGAATATAGACATTAGGAACAGTCGAGGAGATCTAGAGTTGTTGGAAAAATGCTCAACATGGTTAAAATCAACCCGCAACTAGTAACTCAGGAAATCAGCTAAACATATGGTTTGAGAACTCAACTGGATTGTCGAAATACCATAACCCTGGAGCTTTTCCCAAATCTGAATTACAACCCATTAAATCAAAGCTTGTCACCATTTGTTATTTATTTTCTTTCAAAACACACAAATCACTTTATTATTGGTTACCTACTGAATAGCTCGTATAAGAATTCAGCCTAGTTAATCAATTTGTCAAATCCCTTGGGTATGATATCTAGACTCACATCCTATATTACTTGTACGGCCGCGTACACTTGCATATGCAAAAGGACGCTATAAGTTTTTGGTGCCGTTGCCGGGGATTTGATTTGAAATTGATACTACTTTGGATCTTTGTGGAACTATTCAGATTTCACTTTTGTTTGTTGTTGTTGTTTATTTCAGGTCACAAGTTAGTTTATGCTAAACACTCAAAGTCAAGGCAATCCCTTGATTCCCATTAATCACGAGCTTGAATGCACAATCAAAGTTCTGAGAGCCACGGGTGACCACGTGAATGACCCAATTGATCTGAATAATGCTAAAAATAGGGCTGCAGTCCAGCGCGCTGCTCCACCACATGTCCCAGTGCTTAACTTTGCAAGGCCGAATCAAGAAAATGCCTCTAAAGCAATTGTCAAGCCAACCATCACAGGGAACTTAGAGCTAAGAGAAGACATGGTGCGACTAGTGCAGAACACTTGTCAATTTAAGGGTAAGCCACATGAAAACCCACACAAGCACCTACAAGAGTTTGTTGACATGAATGATAACTTCCACTACCAGAATGTGAGTGATGAATATGTGAAGTTAACGTTGTTCCCTTTATCATTGATTGGAGAGGCAAAGAAGTGGTTGCATAGTGAACCTGCCAGTTCTATCACATCATGGGATATATTGTCTAAAAGGTTCCCCAACAGGTTCTTCTCATCTCGAAGAACAAAAGAGCTCAGAGGCAGAATTTCTGGATTTGTTCAAAAAGATGTTGGATCCCTTCCCAAATCTTGGGAGAGATACAAGGGATATTTAAGAGATTATCCGCACAATCAGTATCCCAAAGAGATCATTGGGAATAATTTTACTGAAGGGCTAAGGCCAGACTCAAATCACTTCTTGATACTATAGCTCAAGGTCAAATCTTGTCCAAGAGCTATAATGAAATAGAGGCATTGCTTAACCTTATATTTGCAGGGCATAGAGATTAAACAGAACCCAACAGAATATTCACCGCGACTCAGAAGACACCGGGTAAACTTGAATTAGATGATGTAGCTTCCATACGGTCTGATATTAGTCGGCTGGTCAACACGGTAAACAAATTGATCACCAACCCAAATATGAGCCAGGTTCAGCAAGTACAATAGGTTCAAGCAGTTGTATTGTTTTGTGAAAAGTATGGTGAGAACCATTCTTATTCGGGATGTCCATTGAACCCTGAGTCTATTTTCTTTGTGGGGCAGCAGAATTATAGAAACCACCCAAACTTCTCTTGGGGTGGAGTTTAGCAGGGCCAGAGACAACAGCATGTACAATAGGGTCCACAAGTGAGTAGTTCTTTATAGGAAACTCTAAGGCATTTTATGACCCAACAAAAGCAAGTTCAACAGGCACAGACAAAGGTTAATATTGAGACAAAAAAGGCTATAATTGAATTACAGATTTAGATGGGGCAACTTGCCACCACACTTCATGATAGGCCTTAAGGTACCTTGCCTAGTGATACAGAGACGCCTAAGCAGGTCATGGCTATTACCTTAAAGAATGGGCGAGAGTTGCAAGAAGCAGAGCCCCCAAAAAGGAAGCTAAGAAAAGGTCAATGGGAAGAGGGGCTTGAAAACAATAAGAATCCACCTCCATTTCCACAAGCATTGAGTCCTGCACCAACTCCAACACCAACACCTAATCAAGAGTTAGAGAATGCACTAGAAAAGTTAGTTGAAGAAGTGACTATTGAGCTTGAGCAGCCTGAGATGGTAAGAGAGAGACCTCCACCACCATTCCCCCAAAGGTTCCAGAAAATCAGGAAAGATTCTAACTACAAGAAGTTCCTTGATATCTTCAAGCAGCTTCACATCAACATTCCTTTGATCGATGCTTTAACGGACATACCAAAGTATGCTAAGTACTTACGAGATGTGGTGGATGGAAAGAGAAGGATGAGAGAGTTTGAGATTGTTGCACTCACTGAAGAGTGTAGTTCGAGGGTATTGGGCAAACTTCCTCAAAAGCTCAAAGACCTTGGGAGCTTCACCCTCCCCATACAAATTGGTGAAGATAAGTTTGGGAATGCATGGTGTGATCTTGGGGAGAGTATTAACTTAATGCCTCTACCTATTTTCAAGACATTAAGCTTGGGAGAGCAACGCCCCACCACTATCTGTCTCCAACTAGAATATCGGTCTCATGTATATCCAGAGGACATAATTGAGGATGTGATCATCAAGGTGGGTAAGTTATTCATTCATGCTAACTTTATTATTTTGGATTATGAAGCAGATGAGCAGGTAATGATTATCTTGGGATACCCATTCCTTTCCACTAGTGGAGCTTTGATAGATGTGCAGAAAGGCGAATTGAAGATGAGAGTTTATGATAAGGAGGTGACATTAAAGGTATATAAGTCACTCTCCACTTCTTCACACTACAGAAAATTGTGCATGATCATAGAGGTGGTCAAAAATAAGTGCGGGGTGGAAAGAATGGGTTTGAAAAAGTTGAAACTTTGAATATTGCTACTGAATTGTCTGAGGTGCAGCAAAAAGAATCGCTCAAGTTGTTGAGGGAACATGATCATTTGTTTAGATGGTTGGACAGTGACCCAAAAAGGGATATTAAGACAAAGAGGAAAGTGAAAGAAGAAAGTGATCTTCCAAGTGTGAAAAAGAGGCAAAAACTCTATCACAAGGGGAGGAAGAGATAAAGAGAAATTGATTTATTTGTGAATTGCATCGTGCCACGACGTTAAATCAAGCGCTTATTGTGAGGCAACCCAATTTTGTAATAGTTTAGCTTTTTATACATATATATATATATATATAATGTCACTCTTTGCTTTTATTTGTGATTTTGTGCTGGTTTGGGAAAGTCTGAGTACCCAAATTTGGAAGCTATGAAGCATGGCTGAAGTTTAAGTGTGGGGTCATTTACCCCTTTGATTCATTCTGAAGAAGCATGCTGCTACCTAGGCCCTAGAGGGCCTCAGGAAGTATTTTTAACCCGATTTTTATCTTATATATTGCTTTGGGGATAAAGCATGACTTTAAGTGTGGGGTCAGTGGGATATCTTCTGATATTTGTTAAGGGTGAAGTATGCCATAGGTTGTTAAGTTTTTATTTTATTTTGCTATATTAAAAAAAATTGAAGAAGTCTAAAAACACAAAAAGATATTTTTTCTTGAGTTATGATAGTTTTTAGCTTTTAGTTTCTTTTTAGAGGCATACTTCATCCACTCCTTGATTTTTCATTTTGGTTCTTTTCCGAGGTGAGCCCTTTGAACCGAGTATCCTTTTTATTTTTAATTTTAGGAATAGTTTAGGGAGAATGGATCTTCTTGATGATGGATGGTTGACGACCATCTTGAGGGAAGAGTTAGTCATTAGGAGTTAGAGAGTCTTTAGGACCAATTAAATGCTAGGTGCTCTTGTTAGGAACTATAATTGACTGGATGATGCAAGTTGGTTTTGAATTTGAAAGCATGCTGTGTGAAAAATTGAATGACTTGTTTTGAGACACCTAGGTTCTTTTACTTGGCTCTTATATGACGTTTGGCCTAAATTTGAACTCTTGTTGTTTGCTTGACTGAGAGTTTGTATGGATCCTTCTGGAGTCAAACATGTGCCATGTGTATTAGAACTTTGTGATATTCCATGCTTTCATATTGATGTCTAGAACTTGTCCGGTGTGTTTGCAAAATGAAATAAAGAATGTTAAGTTTAGAAGATGATTTAGGCGTTTCTTTGATTAGCCAATTTTTATCCTATGCTATACCTACCCTTAATTGATGTTCCTAGTTAGCCCCGTTGAGCCTTTAACCTATTTATTTGGTAGCCATATCTAAAGCTTAATCCTTTTGTTTCAATTGACCTTTAATTTGATCCAAAACTCCTAAGCGCTTTAATTAAGAAATAAGAGTTAGAGGGAGTAAGAAAGAAAAAAGGAAAATAGTAGAGGATGGAAGCCTGTAGAAAAGTCTAAGGGTGCAAGAAAGAAAAATTCATATACTTTAGTAGGGAGTAGAAAAAGAACAAAGGTGCCTCAGGGTCAACTCTAAGTCATTCCTATTCTATGTACTCGGATCAGCAGACTAGGATGCTCCCTCTGTAGGGGAACCAACCCCTGTAGCCCGGAACGGTTAGTAATAGGCCACTACCTAAGTGAAGCACGCAGAATCAGAAAAATAAGCAAAAGAAGGTAAGAAAGCAACCTGAATATATATATACAGAATACTATGCCATTCCATGACCTGGTATCACAAGTACATGAGCCGCTACTAAAAGATACAGAGTACAAGAGAGAGCAAAAGCAAAAATATACAACTGTCTCTGAATATACAAAAGAGTCAACTATCACGCCCCGAGGTTACCCCCTAGATGTAACACGGGACTTGGGACCACAAGTGCACCAAGCTAACCCCTTGGTCATAGCATACTCAAGCCTAACAATAAATAAGAGCAAAAGCATAATAAGGAAATCCAAGAATAGATAGCATAATAGATAAGGCTGGGATTCACATAGGAATACACAATCTAGAAAGAACTTCAAATACTGTCAATGTCTGAAAAGCCTCTACATAACATAAGGAGTTGCTAGGACAAGGCCCTAGCTAACTCGAAGTACGAAAATAGGAAATTAACATAACTAAAACATATCTAGTCCTCGAACTAAGAGGACTCACCAATAGCTGACAGAAAAGTGGCCTGGAAGCTCTAGCCACGTGTCTGGAAAGGAACACCTGAATCTGCATCATTAAAGGATGCAGCGCAAGATATGCATCAGTACTATAGGATGTAGCGAGTAAGTGAGAAACGCATGAATCATGATAAAAATAGTTTAAAACATGCTTAAGAATGAACTTGTTACTTAAAGAAAGACCATAAATAAATATCAAGGTATAAAACATATAAAACATGAAATAAAGCTTATGTTTCATAATATAGAGTCATATAACTTCATAGCTTGAAAATAAACATGTGGGAGTTTCTCTTAACCGATAGTAAACCATGCTGATCTATATGGAGTTCAGTGTATTGCACCCACACTGAAAGAGTTATCCTAACCGACCAAGGTTAGAACAATTTCATACCAGAATCTTGTCGTAATAAGTCTCAACACGGGCAACCTACGGTGGCAACATAGTTTTGGACTTGGGTTATTTGAACCTTCGTATCTCGGTGCTAAATACTACTCCCAAAACATAATAATAACATGAGCTCATATACATGTGACATATCTAATGCCAAATTTGTTCATACTTGTTCATGACTTATTCATAGTTAATCATACTTGTTCATGACTTGTTCATACTTAATCATGCTTGTTCATACTCTGGGTCATCATACTACTCATGAGTTTTAGTTTAGAAAATGGCTCATGAGCATTGATGGAACATCGGGTGTCTTGCCTTGCATCATACTTCATAACATGGAAAACTTGCATACTTCATGACTTGTAAAATTTGCATGGCTCTAGTTCAATTTTCATAAAACATATACTTTCCTAGAATCATAGGAACTAGGCATGCACATGCTTGAAAATCCATAAGGAACATGCTATCAAATCCAATTTGCTTAAATCAACTTCATGCATGTAGAAATTTCCATGGTTAAACTTCAATTCATGAAATAAGAGTTAACATGTAAAAACCCATGTGAAATCATGCAATTTAATAATAATTTCATAATTAAATCATGAGAAGATCATATTTAGCAAAACCCATAAGAAATGGATAAGAACCCTAATTTGAAGATCATGAAATCAAAACTTGAATTAGGGGTCTTTGCGCACAAGGGTAAAAGGAACTCATTGTTGATTACCCACATACCTTGGTTGAAGATAACCCACTTGAATTGGAAAGACTTAGGAGACTTGAACTTGGAACTTTGAAACCTTGAGCTTGGGGAATTCTTTTCCTCTTTGGGAGAAGAGTGAAGTAATGAGAAGGAACTTAGGCTAATAAGGTGAAAACCCTACTGGAAATAGCCAAAACGACCTCACTTAGGAGTTAAAAGGGTGGGAAAAGACTAACATACCCCCCGGGACTTAATTTAGAAAAATTGTTAAAAAGGGTCGACTTCAGGTTCCACGGGTAGAGTCTATGACTCGTAGACCCAACCACGACCCGTGGTTCCTTCTCGTGGAAACTGCCCAAGATTTTAGGTTGCTGAAGGTCTTCTACGACTCAACAGGATGACTCGTGGAAGCTTCCACGAGTCGTAGAACTGAGTCGTGGAAGTCAGGGGATTTGACCACTCTCTGTCTGAATTCTCCAGTTTGGTTCCACGACTCGTGAAACCCTTCACGAGTCGTAAAATTGACTCGTGGTTCTCAGACTTGAGGATGGTCTACAGGACTGGAATCACAAGTCACTTCCACGACTCATGGAACCACCCACAGCTCGTGGACTTGACCCGTGTTTCCTGAAACTTTAAAATTTCCTGCAAGTCTGAGTTTAAAAACGGGACCTATTTTCGGGGTGTTACAATATCTCCCCCTTGGAATCATTCGTCCTCGAATGAAGACTAAACAAGGGAAAACTGAAGAGAAACATCCCAACCAGCAACAGAACAAGGAAATCGAAGAGTAAACATAAAACCTGAACTTTTTAACTTGAAAACATAATAAACTAACTTCGTAAAACATGGATGCATGCTAGAATCATGAGAGGAACTGATGGAATAGAATCGGAAAGACATACTAAGGAGTAAACTAGTACCTCAAGCTGAAACTGAATCGGAAGGAAAGAGATGAGGATATTTGGCCTTCATTGCCTCTTCCGCTTCCCAAGTAGCTCCTTCAACAAGTTGATTTCTCCAATGAACTTTCACCGAAGCGACTTCTTTGTTACTCAACCTCTGAATCTGACGGCCAAGGATCTCTCGGGAACCTCCTCATAGGTGAGACTATCCTTAACGCCCACATCCTCCAAAGGGACAATCAAGCTCGGATCACCAACGCACTTCTTCAACAAGGAAACATGGAAAACTGGATGAACCGCTTCCAACTCCATTGGCAACTCCAACTCATACGCAACGCTACCAACTCTCCTCAAAATCCAATAAGGACCTACAAAATGGGGACTAAGTTTTCCTTTCCTGCCAAACCTCATCACACCCTTCATGGGTGACACCTTAAGGAAAACCTAATCATCAACCTCAAATTCCAACTCCCTTCTCCTTATATCCACATAAGATTTTTGTCGACTCTGAGCGGTCTTAAACCTTTCCCGAATAAGTTGAACTTTCTCCATGGTCTCATACACAAATTCTGGACCAATCAAGGTTGCCTCACCAACCTCGAACCAACCAATAGGCGATCTACACCTTCGGCCATAAAGTGCCTTATATGGAGCCATCTGGATGCTAGAGTGAAAGTTGTTGTTGTAAGCAAACTCGATAAGAGGTAAGTGATCATCCCAATTACCTTTGAAATCAATCACACACGCTCTAAATATATCCTCCAAAGTCTAGATAGTACGTTCTGCCTGATCATCTGTCTGAGGGTGAAAAGTTATGCTAAGTTTCACCTGAGAACCAAGACCTTTCTGAAACGATCTCCAAAATTGAGATGTAAACTGAGGACCTCTATCAGAAATGATAGACAAAGGAACACCATGCAATCAGACTATCTCTCGGATGTAGAGTCTGGCATAATCATCTGTTGTATCCGTAGTCTTAACAGCCAAGAAGTGGGATGACTTAGTCATTCGATCGACAATCACCCAAATAGAATCATGTTGCCTTCGAGTACGAGGCAAACCAGAAATAAAGTCCATATTGATTGCTTCCCATTTCCAAGTGGGAAGGTCAATATCTTGAATCATGCCACCCAGCCTTTGATGCTCCATCTTTACTTGTTGACAGTTGGGACACTTATCCACAAAGCCAGCTATGTCCTTCTTCATACCATTCCACCAAAAGACTTCCCGTAGATCATGGTACATCTTAGTGGCACTCGGATGAATGGAATATCTAGAACTATGAGCCTCATCCAAAATCTGTTGTCTCAACCCATCAACATCTGGCACAGACAAGCGACCCTGATAGCGAAGCACTCTATCTCCCCCTTGGGAGAAAACCTCAACTTTTTGCTGATGAACTGCACCCTTATGCTGAAGTAAAATGGGATCTTGGTCTTGCTTTGCCTTCACCACAGCCACCAAGGATGATTCAGAACCATTCTGCACAATCACACCACCTTCGGTCGAGTCCATAAGGTGAACTCCCAACTGAGCAAGTCTATGAACTTCTCTAACCAATTCCTTCTTTTCATCTTCAATAGAAGCTACACTTCCCATGGGCAACCTACTTAAAGCATCCGCCACAATATTGGCCTTACCCGGATTGTAAAGCACGCTCATATCATAATCCTTAAGGAGCTCAAGCCATCTCCTTTGTCGCAAATTCAACTCTTTCTGAGTGAACATCTATTGAAGACTCTTATGATCGGTGAACACATCGACATGTACACCATACAAGTAGTGTCTCCAAATCTTCAATGCAAAGACCACGGCTGCCAACTCAAGATCATAAGTAGGATAGTTCTTCTCATGAGTCTTAAGCTGTCTAGAAGCATAAGCAATCACCTTACCACACTGCATCAAAACAAAACCCAAACCAATCCTAGAAGCATCACAATACACGACAAAATCATCTAGGCCCTCGGGTAGGGTCAACACAGGAGCGGTGGTCAATCTAGTCTTCAATTTCTAAAAATTCTTCTCACACAAGTTGGACCACTGAAATCTTACCTTCTTATGAGTCAATCGGGTCAAAGGGGCAGCAATAGAAGAAAATCCTTCACAAACCTTCTATAGTAACCAGCCAAACCCAAAAAACTCCTAATATCATACGGAGAAGTAGGTCTAGGCCAGTTCTTTACTGCCTCTATCTTTTGAGAATCAACCTGAATACCATCTTTAGTCACAATATGACCCAGAAAAGCAACAGACTGCATCCAAATACTGTTTGAACACACGGTTCATTAAATCCATAAAAGCTGCAGGAGCATTTGTTAGACCAAAAGATATCACAACAAATTCATAATGACCATACCGAGTCCTGAAAGCTGTCTTCAGAATATCACACTCTCTAACACGAAGCTGATGATAACCGAATCTAAGGTCGATCTTGTAGAAGAAACTAGCACCCTGAAGCTGATCGAACAAGTCATCAATCTTAGAAATGGGATACTTATTTTTCATTGTGACCTTGTTTAACTGACGGTAATCAATACACATTCTAAGAGAACCATCCTTATTTTGAACAAACAAAACTGGGGCACCCCATAGAGAAATGCTAGGTCTGATAAAACCTTTATCAAGAATACCCTTTAACTGATTTTTCAACTCTGTAAGTTCCGCGGGAGCCATTCTATAAGGAGGAAGAGAGATAAGATTCATATCCGGAAAAAGATCTATCTCATAGTCTATCTCCCGCTCGGGAGGGACTCCGGGCAAATTCTCGAAAAACACTTTTGGAAACTCATTCACCATAAGAACAGACTGAAGGGATGGGGTCTCGAACTCCATGTCCATAACCCGCACTATGTGATAAACATACCCATTCAATATCATCTTCCTAGCCTTAAGATAAGATATGAAATGACCTTTCGAAGAAAGGGGGACTACCTTGCCATTCTAAAATGGTTTCATTAGGAAACTTGAAACTGACAACCCGAGTACGACAATCAACAGAAGCATAACATGCATACAACCAATCCATGCCCAAAATGACATCAAAATCAGTCATCTCCAACTCTACTAGATCCGCTGAAGTGACTCTATGAAGGACTGAGATAGGACAATTTTGGAAGATTCTTTTGGCTAGGACTGACTCACCAACAGGGGTAGAGACACTAAACAGCTAAAAGCAATTCGGAACAAACTTCAAACTTGCATGCTATATAAGGGATCAAAAAAGATAAGGAGGCACCGGGGTCCAACAAAGCATACACATCGAAAGAAAAGACTTTTAACATACCAGTAACAACATTTGGGGAACCCTTCTGATCCTGACGAGAGGATATAACATAAAGGCAGTTCTGGCGTGGACCACCAGAACTAAAAGTTGTGCCCTATTGGGCTGGTCGACCTCCTGAAGCTGCTGGGGTAGACTGAGTCCTACCACCTTGCCCTTTTTATTTGAAGGATAATCTCTAAGCAAGTGCCCAGTTTGTCCACACCTATAACATGCACCCGAGCCCAAACGACACTCTCCCGGGTGATTCTTCTCACACCTGGTACAAATGGGGAAAGAAGGCCCCTTAACAACACTCCCCTGAGACTGGGAATAAGAACCAGATTCTCTACTACCCTGATCATGACAGGGCTTCTAAGCCTAGGTAGGGGCACTAGCAGAAGAATGAACGGATCCTAATCACTTCTTCTGGAAAGAAGAGCGATGTCCACCTCCGAACTTGTGATGACAAAAACCTGATCCCTCGGATCTAACCCTCTTGTTCTCTCTTGCAATTGCCTAAGCTTGTCACCCTCAATCTGATGGGCATGAGTCATGAGTCGAGAAATATTCATATCACTCAATTACAAAGTAGACCTACACTCTTTCTTCACCACATCAGAAACCCCATATATAAACTTGCTCATTTGATCATGCGGGTCCGCTACCATGGAGGGAGCATACCTAGACAACTGAGTGAACTTTAGACTATACTCTTGCACCGATATCGAACCTTGTCTCAAGTTCACAAATTCCTCCACCTTCACTTGCCTCAACTCTCGGGGAAAGAACCTACCAAGGAAGGCCCTCTCAAAACACTCCCAAGTCGTGGGGAGCCCGTCCCTCACTCTAGCCTCCTTCCATTGAGTGAGCCAAATGTGAGTCACATCCTTGAGTTGATAGGATGCAAGCTCAACACAATCAACCCTAACCACTTGCATAACTTCAAAGATCTTCTTCACTTCATCAATAAAGTTGAGCGGGTCTTCATTCACTTTTGAACCCTAAAATTCAGGTAGGTTCATCCGGACAAAGTAAAAAACTTGGGCTGCAACCCCACCTTGAGGATGAATGGGGGCAGGAGCCTGTTGATTGGCCTGAGTGGCTAAAGTCTGGGCTAGCAAATGGATGGCATTTCTGAACTCCTCATTCATGACATCGGGAACTGGAATGGGAGGAACATCATTCCAAGTGGCTCGGGGAGGCATAGCACATCGAGGAGGCATAGTCTAAAATGTACAAGATAAGGATTAGAGGAACATAAGAGTTAAGCTATATCGCACGACATGATCAAGAAGGAAGTGAAGTTTTCTAAGACATCTCGTAGCTTCCCTCTCATATGTGTGGCGCGCTTTACACACATGAAAAAGACTCTACTCGATGCGGCTTTCAAATATCCTAGGAATCTTGAACCTGAGGCTTTGATACCAAGTTTGTCACTCCCCGAGGTTACCCCCTGGATGTAACACGGGACTTGGGACCATAAGTGCCCCAAGCTTACCCCTTGGTCATAGCATACTCAAGCCTAACAATGAATAAGAGCGGAAGCATAATAAGGAAATCCAAGAATAGATAGCATAATAGATAAGGCTGGGATTCACATAGAAATACATAATCTAGAAAGAACTTCAGATACTATCCTACCTCCACTGACTTGGGAGTAGTTCCATGCATTGTTTCTAGAGAAGTACGTTCCCCGTACTTTGAGGGATCGGAAGAAGGATGAGTTTCTAAACTTCGATCAGGGTAGCATGTCGGTCTCAGCTTATGAGGCTAAGTTCCATGTGTTGTCTCATTTTGCTACACAGATGTTGGGTTTTGAGGAGGAACGGGTCCAGTTATTTATCAAGGGTCTGAATAGTGATCTGTAGGTACTGTCAGTGCATATGAATTTTTCAGGAAAGGGTTTTAATAATGTGGTGGATTATGTGAAGAATATTGAGGGAGTTAGGCAAGCGGGGCAGGCTAAGGCTTTAACCAAGAAGTCCCGGAATGAGGGAAACTATAGTGGTTCATACTCCCGGAGCCAGCATCAGCAGGCTTATCCGGCCCATCCTATTCAGTCAACTCTGCCAGCTACAACAGGTGATCGTCAGGGAGCTCAGTCTTCAGCTCTAGAGGCCAGGGAGCATCCTATACATTAGCTAGCAGACCTACTCTTGATCGTGGTTGCTTCCATTATAGTGAGTTTGGCCACTTTAAGAGGGAGTGTCCACATAGACAGACAGGTAATCAGGGTCAGTAGTAGACTAGAGCAGTGGTTCCAGCAGGCAGAAGCGGTAATGCTTGGGATCGCCCACATGGTAGGTGAGGTAATTATCAGGGAGGCCGGGAGACAAAGGGAACATTGGCGCAGGCAGGGATGCAGTGCAGTCTGCCCGGGAAGTTGCTCGGATTGATGATCGGGCACACTGCTATGCTTTTCTAGGAAGGACTGAGGTGGAAGCCTCAGATGCGGTGATCGAAGGTACTCTTCTTGTCTGTGATAAAATGGCTTCGGTATTATTTGACCCAGGTTCTACATATTCTTATGTGTCTGTGAGTATTGCTTTGGGGCTGGGTTTGACCTGTGATATCCTTGATTCCCCTATCTATGTTTCTACCTCAGTGAGAGAGCCGATGGTTATGACTAATGTATATCGTGACTGTTCTATTATTTTTGTGGGGTTACATACTTGGGTAGACTTGGTAATCCTAGATATGGCTAATTTTGGTATTATTTTGAGTATGACCTGGCTATCTTCTTATCATGTTGTGTTGAACTGTAACACCAAGACTGTGGCTCTAGAAATTCTGGGTAAGGATAGACTAGAATAGGAAGGTGTGTACAGGCCTAAGCTAGTTAAGATAATATCGTTTGTCCGGGCTAGAAAGCTAGTGGGGAGGGGGTGTCTAGCCTTCTTGGCTCATCTCCGGGATGATAGTGTGGAGTCTCCTCCAATTGAGTCAGTTCTAGTGGTTTCTGAATTTTTAGAGGTGTTTCCAGCGGACTTGCCTGGCATGCCTCCGGACAGAGACATAGATTTTTGTATTGATTTGGAGCCAGGCACTCGTCCCATTTCCATTTATCCATATAGAATGGCTCCGGAAGAGTTAAGGGAACTTAAGACTCAGCTGCAAGAACTCCTAGATAAGGAATTTATACGTTCCAATGCTTCACCTTGGGGTGCCTCGGTCTTGTTTGTAAAGAAGAAGGATGGTAGTATGCGGATGTGTATAGATTATAGGCAGTTAAACAAGGTGACCATCCGGAATAAGTACCCTCTACACCGTATAGATGATTTATTTGAACAGCTTCAGGGTGCATCAGTGTTCTCAAAAATCGACTTGAGGTCGGGGTACCATCAGCTAAAGATTAGACCTGAGGACATTCCGAAAACTGCTTTTTGGATCCGGTATGGGCATTATGAGTTTCTAGTAATGTCATTTGGTTTGACCAATGCGCCGGCAACATTCATAAGTTTGATGAATGGGGTGTTTAAGTCCTACTTGGATTCTTTCATTATCATGTTCATCGATGATATTTTGATCTACTCTAAGAGTAGGGAGAAGCATGCTAATCATCTTCGTATTGTGCTGGATATCTTGAGGCACCAAAGACTTTATGCAAAATTCACTAAGTGTGAGTTTTAGTTGACTTCCATGGCATTTTTGGGGCATGTAGTGTCAGAAAAAGGGGTGATGGTTGATCCCTAGAAAATTAAGGCAGTCAAGAGTTGGGTTCGGCCTAAATCTGTGACCGAGGTGAGGAGTTTTGTTGGGCTCGCGGGGTACTATCGGAGGTTTGTTAAGAATTTTGTTTCTATTGCTATTCACCTGACCAGGCTGACACAGAAGGAGGTACCATTCGTGTGGTATGACAAGTGCGAGGAGAGCTTCCAAAAGCTCAAGACACTTCTGACCACAACCCCTATTTTGTCCTTGCCGGTTGAAGGTAAAGACTTTGTTGTTTACTGTGATACTTCACATTCTGGTTTGGGTGCTGTGTTGATGCAGGACAGGAATGTGATAGCCTATGCATCCAGGCAGTTGAAGGTGCATAAGAGGAATTAACTAACTCACGATTTAGAGTTGGCAGGGGTGGTTTTTGCATTGAAAATCTGGAGACACTATCTTTATGGTGTCAAGTGTGAGATATTCACAGATCATCGCAGTCTGCAGCACGTTTTCACCCAGAAGGATTTGAATCTGAGGCAGAGGAGATGGATAGAGTTATTAAAGGATTATGATGTGACAATTCAGTACCATTCAGGTAAGGCTAATGTGGTGGCAGACGCATTGAATTGGAAAACTGTTAGCATGGGTAGCTTGGCTTATTTGGGGCGTCCAAACGACCATTGGCTAAGGAGATTCGGGATTTGGAGGCCAAGTTCATGCACTTGGGTGTTTCAGATCAAGGTGGGTTGTTGGCCAACATTGAGGTCAAGGCCACCCTCATAGAGAAAATAAAGGCGAAACAGTTTCAGGATCTGAAACTGGTAAATTAGAGGCAAGGCAATATCCGGGGAGTCCAGAGATGTCATGTTAAACTTTGGTGGAGTGTTGCATTTCAGGGAGAGGATTTGTGTTCCTCGGGTTGACGATATAATTTAGAAAATCTTAACAGAAGCTCATGGTTTGCGGACTCAATTCATCCGGGTGTGACCAAAATGTACAGGAACTTGAGGCAGTGTTACTGGTGGCCCAGGATGAAAAAGGACATAGTAGATTTTATGTCTAAATGTCAGAACTACCAGCAGGTAAAGTATGAGCATCAGAGACCTGCAGGACTACTTCAGAGAATGTCAATTCTAGAGTAGAAGTGGGAAAGGATAGCCATGGATTTCGTGGTGGGTCTTCCCAAGACATTGGGGAAGTATGACTCAATTTGGGTCATTATTGACAGGCTGGCCAAGTCCGCTCATTTCATTCCGGTCAGGGTAGATTAAAATTCTCAGCAATTGGCTAAGATCTACGTGAAGAAGATTGTGAGACTGCATGGGGTACCACTGTCCATCATTTCAGACAGGGGTACGCAGTTTACTTCTAAGTTCTAGGGCAACTTACATGAAGAGTTGGGTACACAACTCACTTTTAGCACAGTGTTCCATCCTCAGACTAATGGTCACTCAGAGAGGACGATTCAGGTACTGGAGGACATGCTGAGAGCATGTGTAATGGACTTCGGTGGTCATTGGGACCAATTTCTACCATTGTGAGAATTCTCATACAATAATAGCTACCACTTCAGTATCGATGTGGCACCGTTTGAGGCCCTGTATGAGAGGAACTGCAGATCACCAGTTGGGTGGTTTGAGAAAGGTGATGTGAAGCCTCTAGGCGTAGATTTAGTGAAGGAAGCGCAAAAAAAGGTAAGGGGCATACAGACTAAGTTGTTGGCTGCTCAAATCAGGCAGAAGGAGTATGTAGATTGCAAGGTCCGGGATATGGACTTTCAGGTTGGTGAACAAGTATTGCTAAAGGTATCACCAATGAAAGGGGTTATGCGATTTGGTAAGAAGGGCAAGCTTAGCCCTCAGTTCATCGGTCCGTTTGAAGTGCTTGAAATTGTGGGGCCAGTGGCTTACAAGTTAGCACTGCCACTTAGTTTGTCGGGCGTCCATCCGGTATTCCATGTATCCATGCTCAAGCAATACCATGGAGATGGAAACTACATCATCAAGTGGGATGAAGTACTTTTTGATAAGGATCTTCGTTATGAGGAGAAACCGATTTTGATTCTTGTTTGGGATGTCCGGAGGTTGAGGACAAAGGTGATTGATATGGTAAAGGTTCAGTGGAAGCATTGTTCGGTTGAGGAAGCCACTTGGAAAACCGAGAAAGACATGCAGGACAAGTACCCTCAATTGTTTGAGGATTCAGGTACTACACTTCCTTCCTTTTATTCCATAATTTTGGGTTGATCGTTCAGGGATAAACATGGGTAAATTAGTATCTCTTGTAACGACCGGGTCCATCATTACGGGTAGTTCCATCATGCCATATTTTAGAGTTAGAAAACTCCAGGTTTGAGAGTTTAAACTTTTGGGCTAGGCTAGCCTCGGCCAATTTTGAAGCGAGGTAGAGTCTAGGGAAATTTGAGTAAAGATGGGTTAGGGTGTCTTGGATTGAGCTAGTTTTCCACTTATCTAAGACATAAAGGAGTCCGAGGGACATTTCAGAATCGCATTTGGGTAAGTAGAACTCCCAGAATTGTGTTTGACGTGAAAGGGTTATTTTAGGACGTCGAGGGAAACATGTGTGTTGTGAAATGGCCAAAACTGGCAGATTTCCAGAATTTTTGTCCATGACGAGCACGGTCACGCGCGATAGCAGCCACCACTATAGCGGTAGAAATTACCGCTATAGAGGCGGTCAAAGGGCGGTCAACCTACTTAAGACCGCTATAGTGGAGCGGGGACCGCTATAGCGGGCCGACATGTTTTTAATGCAGAAATAACTCCCAAAACATTCAGTTTTTCTCAAGTTCGTTTTGGGAGAAGGGCTAGGCGATTGCAGGCGTATTTCTTCCTTTCTCCTTCAAAATTCTTCCCTAAGGTAAGGTTTTCATTCCCCAATCTTTGTATTACGTTTCCTATACGGTAGAATTTCTAGGAGGGAATTTATGAAAGGTTAGAATAACCTAGGGATGGTGGAATTCGGGGAAGGAAGGGGATTCCAAGCATGTGAGTTCTTGGGTATGTATTAAAGTACATTATTATGATCATAGGTTATTTAATTCTCTGTTTTATCCGTAAAAGATGATAGAACTAGGAGAATTAACGATGGAAAAGCCCGGGAAAGGGGTGAGATGATCATGGGTGGCCTGGGGTTTGGGGATTTAGTATAATCCGGGTAATGTGCAGGCCTTGGGTGTTAACTATATGTCCTGTGTGTTGTTTTTAGACCAAGAACGAGAGAAATCTGGAACACGGGAAAGCTCAGGTCGAATAAAGCTTGGAACATTTCGAGGTAGGTGATGGCTTATGATTTTCTGTGAATGTGTATATTCATGTACTTATGTCTAAGTGATTGTATGCATTACAGTGCTTAGGGAAATTGTGTGGAATGTCTAGGTTCCTGTTTACAGTTTGTGATTGAATGGTTTTACTTATTGGTTTTACAAGTCGTGTGTGTTCATATATTGATTGTGGTTTGTTGACATTCGATTGGCTTGAGTACCATGCCTGGTACGGGTATAACACATGGTTGGCATGGGTACCATGCCTGGTACGGGTATAACATTCGGTTGGCACGGGTACCACGCCTGGTATGGGTTTACTTTATTGCATCCTGCATTATTTCATTGACTGTTGTATTGCATTGGTTAATATTGGTTCCGTGAGTGGACTGGGTTGTTTTAGTGAATGTGATACTTGGTATTGGTTCTATGAGTTGACCGGGTTGTCTAGTTAAAGGTGCTATTGTTGGTGGTCCTTGAGTGGCCGAGAACTTGTTTAACTATTGTGTTGGTCTTGGTTTAGGCCGGGTTGAATCATTACTTGGTATGTGTCTAGAGGGGATTTCAGGGTGAGTTCGGGCTATACTGAGGGTATAGTCAATGGCTCATGTTTATGGTATAGAACTGTAAGAGATGTATTTCATGCTGGGACAAGGTAGGTAGAGATTTGTAGTCTAGGGCCTGTATACTTGTTGCATGTTTTCCATATATTTACTTGTATATGTTGTACTGTTATATATATTGTTTACTTGGAAACTGGCTGATGATCCTACCAGTACACAGTGGTGGTGTACTGATACTGCACTTATCTTTCTTTTGGTGAGTACAAGAAATCTACCAGCGACTGAGACGCGACCTCGCATCTAGCACCGGCGATTTCTGACTTTCAAGGGTAAGCTACTTGTTTCGAGCTACCTTGGGTTATCTTAGAGTTTCAGTCCATTTGTTTCGGACTTAAACCTATTTTATTTTGTCTTGTGGGGTTGCATCCCCATATTCTAGATATTTGGTATTGATGTTTGGTACAATGACTTTTAATTCCTAGGAGGAATTTTCCGTAGGATAATAATTATGTTTAGTTATTGAATTGTTTGATTGTTAGTTTACTTTTCACTTGCTGGTTTTAGGCTGTTAGTCTAGGCAAGGGTTGAACTCTATTGGTTCGCTCATTCGGGGGTTGGGTGGGTACCACTCACGACGGGTTGGGTCATGACAGTGGGAGACACTACTAACCGACATACCCCAAGCTGAGCCAACTATGAGGCCAACCTGTGACCCTGGATGGGAGGGTGTTTATACCTTGCCAAGGGTACGAACAAGTATGACGTAGATGCACTACTGATGTCCACAAGGGACAAGGAGGTGCAACCTAGTATGACAGCTGACTCCTTTAAACCTAAGGTGGCGCCATAGTTTTGGGACTTGGGGACTGCTGCTAAAGGTCGTAGCCTAAACTGACAGCTAAGCCCTCATCCCCTAGTCCGCTCGGTACTAAGTCTACTCCCACTGAATGTAAGAACAACATACTGAAATGAAAGATAGCTCAAAATACTGATAACTAACTGGGAATGTAACATCAAATACTGAAAGATATAGCACTCAATTTCTGAAGTATGAGCATATAATCTGCCTAGCAAGTCAAAAATCATGAAATACTAGAATATCTACAAGCTAGGGTTTCTGAGCATTTTTCATGAAACTGTACTAATTTTCCCAGAACATGTGATTAATGCCATAAAAACTGTAAGAACTGAATTTCAATAATTTCCTAAGAATTGAGAACCCTAGGTCTGAAACATGCTTAAGGAAAACTGAAGATTTTTTCTGGAATCTAGGGACCTAATGGGTGAAAGGAACCCACTAGTGAAATCCCACATACCTGGTGAAGAATCTATGGAGAAATCCCTACAAGAATTCTGGAGTTGAAGCTTGGAAGAAATAACCCTAGGCCTGGAACTTGGAGAAGAAGCTCTGTCTGACTTGAATCGCCTTTTGAAAGTTCTTACTTTGTTTTGGGGAATTAGACCTAATAAAATAAGCCTAGGACTATATATAGTTGGAGTAAAATTAGAAAGGAAAGGTCTAAAATACCCTGAAAAATTTATAAGAAAGACTGCTGAAATTCGCGACTCAGGGATCACGACTGAGTCCTATGGCTCGTGGAAACTTCCACGAGTCGTGGAAGCATGTCGTGGTTCCCTGGTCCTGAGAGTTGGATTCTGGGTCTGAGTCCCACGAGTTGGGTTCACGACTCGTGAAAACTTCCACGTGTCGTGGAACCCACTCGTGGTTCCTGGGGACCATCTGCATGGAGGATTCCACGGACGAGTTCCACGGTTCGTGAAAACTCCTACAGGTCGTGGACTCAAGTCGTGGAATGAACTTTAGAGGGACAGACCTCTGTTCTGAGTTCCACGAGTCCAGTCCACGACTCGTGGACTGTTGCACGGCTCGTGGAAGTGACTCGTGGTCCCTGACAGTTGGAAAATTTTATTTTTTCTAGTTTTCTGAGCTAAGTCTGGGCTTGGAAGTTCTGAGGTGTTACATAGTTGGTCCTTGAAGGGCCGGGTTAGTGTGCTTAAGTGACAAGGTGGTTCTTCTGTGAATCGGGGTCGCATGTTATTGGCGTAGATGATGTCCTAGGGATCCTTATTTGGTCAGGGTTATGTAAAGAGGTTATATGTTGTTGTCACTAAGAATTGTCTAGGTCGGTTAGACTTATTACGTGCGGTTGATAAGCTAAGGGTGAGACTTGTCGTCTGGTTATGATGTTGGTTGTTGTTACTTGTTGAGTCATAACGGTTGACTTGGATAAGAAAATGATAGTCCGGGTATAGGCATAGATGTTGACAATGGTAAGTGTGACTTGGGAAGTCTAGGTGATAAATGTGACTTGGAAAGTCTAATGGTAAGTGTGACTTGAGAAGTCTAGGTGATAAATGTGACTTGGGAAGTTTAACGGTTAATGTGACTTGGAAAGTCTAGGTGTCAAGGTGACTTGGGAAGTCTAAGAGTTAAAGTGACTTGGGAAGTCTAGGTGTCAAGGTGACTTGGGAAGTCTAGGTGACAAGGCGACTTGAGAAGTCTAAGGGATAAGAAGGTTGGTCCCGAAGTGGGTTTCGATAATGGTGGATGTTGACGGGTGGAAGTACTTGACTTATGTATTTACCTTGATTTCTTATATGATGGTAGGAGTGGATTCGGGTCGACCGATGATGCCTATCAGTACGTGTGTGTGTACTGATTCTACTCTTGCTATACCTTTTTGGGTATAGTTTGGTTGCAGGGTTGGTGATGTTTCACAGGTTCAGGATGACAGTGATTCTCCAGCAGCTCCTACTTCTTGTTTCTATGGTGGGAGTTGTGTCTTCTTTATTTTTATATCATCTTGTAGTAGCTCTTGTATCGGCTTAGACTAGGTTCTAGGGAGGGCTGTCTCATATTGTAAATATTTTTCGCAAGTTCTTTAAGTCGTTTATTTTTCTGAAAATTTTGTAAAGGAAGTTTCATGTATTAAAAATGATTTTATTTCATGATTTATGTTCTTTTCCGCTATGCCTGTTGGTTCGGGTGGTAAGGGTTCTCATATCTAGGTGGATTAGAGTAGGTGCCCGCACGGCCCGATAGTTGGGTCGTAACATTTTGTAAGAACATCATAGACGAGATCTTTGATAAAAAAAATAATATTTATAAACATAATACTATAACATTATTCAAATATTTGATAAAAAATTCATCAAATGTAAGCGAAAAATGAACAACATACAATGTGAAGAACAAGTCAATAGTACTAAAGCAAATAAATTGAATTTGAAAATATATTTTAAATCCAAAATCCAAAAAAATAAAAAAAATAATTAACATAATACTCTTATATCAAATTTTAACATAATATAAAATAAATTTTAACATAATTTAAGTAGATACAATTCAAAAGAAAAGAAAAACATAAATTTGTATACCAAGTTCAACAACGAAATTCTACTTTAATAACATCACTTATTATATACCAAGTTTGTTAATGGCTCATTCCTTCTAATATTAAGAGGTGCAGTTTCAAAAACTAGAATAATAACCCAATTATCCTAAAGAAAAAAAGAAATAGAAAAAGTACGAGTAATTACATGAGATCACAAGAAGTAAAGGTTGGAAAGTGAGAAAAAAAAAGAAACATAAATAATATAAAAAGAAAAATATATTTAAAATTAAAAAATAATTTAAAGCGTAAAAATAAAAAAAATAAAATTTAAATAATAGAAATGAGAAAAGAAATTAAAATAAAAATAAAATGAAAGAAATTAAACCCAATTCTCACCCCTCTCTTGAGAATTGGAGAGCGTAATTACCCCTCCCAATTACACTCAAATGCAGTTACCATGTGACCTTCCAAACATGTCAAACTATGTAATTATATTCAATTACACTCAAATTCAATTAACAAGTGGCTTTCTAAACAGGCCCTAACATTGACTAGCAAAAAATGTGCTACTAAAAATGAAAGTAGGTCTTTTTTTATCGATTTTTGCCGTGCTTTTTGATAGTCACTTTAGTTTTTAAGGTCATTTTGATAGTTGGACCAAAATGCTCCACTTTAATAAATTGATGGGATTTAAAATGCTTAAGATTATATTTGAAGAACCAAAATAAACTTATTAATTTTGACCAAAAACTCCTTTTTTTTTAGTTTTAGTTTTTTCATTTCCAGAGGATGATTTGGCTCTAGTGACCACCCAAACCCTCGACCTTTTCTTCTCCGTCACCTGTCCCCGACTCGCGCATCTCTCTCTGCAACAGTTATCATCAATAGCTGTCCGAACCCTAAAACTCTCTGGCTTGTGCTTCGCTCCTCGAATCCACGTTCACTCTTCACTTGTCTCATTTGACTCTTCCATATCACTCTCTCCCCTTCTTCTCCAATTCATTTCTGTGTATCGATCCTCTTTCTGCCACATCTCGACAAGGCCATGGCAGAAGGAAATCTTGATCTTCCTGACGGTCTCCTTTCCTCTAAGACTTCCGATCAGTCCTTGACCACCAAAGGTTTGTTTCCTTAAATTTTACTTTCTATTGTTACTTTGTATTTAATTTTGATTTGTTTTAATGGACGATTGACTAACCGTAGTTTAGGGTTCATTGATCTAATATTTGAATCTTCAAGTGTTGTGCTTTAATTTAGACGCAACTTGAATTCTAGGGCTTCAGATCAGGCGCTATGTTGCAATGCTCTTTATCTTTATTTGGTTGTGTGGATTTGCTTTCTTTGAGATTCCAGTCTGTCGAGAGAAGGAAATTGATATAAGTTCTTCCGGTTGCGAACTCAAAATACTTGAAAATGCCGCATTTTAGCAGACAGTGTAGCAGTGAGCCTTTGGTCAATGTTAATTTGACTAATTGACGAGGGGTTACTTCTAGATGATGCTCATGAATATTTTAAGATTAATATTTTATTTGTCTGTAGGAAGTTGTTGGTTTTCTCACTAAAATGTCATGTTCTTCTAGTTTTTGGATCTACACATATATAGGTATATTCAGCCCAGTAGCTGCAAGTAGATTTTCACTATCCATCTTGAAGTCTTTTTTATTTATTTACTTCTGGAATAAGATTTTGGTTCCATTTTGGCATGTTTTACAGTTGCTAAGAAACATCTGCAGGTAATGATGACAACAAGCCTTTCATGGGACAGCTTGATATTTCCAAAGGTAGATTGTTTTCGTTTTTGATTTTGATTGCATGCGGGCTGCGGATCTTCTTCTGATACTTTTTACCTTCTCTTGTAATTCTCCTATCCTTGGTTGGCGTTGCTTTAGATCAAGCAATGGTGGACAGCAGCATTCCTTTGTCTCCACAGTGGCTTTATGCTAAACCAAGTGACACAAAGGTGGTGAGTTTTTGGTCAAATTCTCTGTCAAGCTTACTTTTCAGAGTAACTGTTTTCCCATTTCGGCTCTTTAATGGATACAAACTATCCTGGAAGCGGCAGGTTAAGTCGAATTCGAAACTTGACATAGTTATTTTTGGACCCTAAGATCTGCTGTTGTGGCACTATCTAACACAACTGATTTTCATACTCATTCTAGTTCTTGTTATTTGCAATACTTGAGAGATGGTTTGCAGTTTGAGAGAAGAAGTCGCAGGTTCTCGTCAGACCAGTTGAGATGTGGACGTAACATAAATGTAGCCACTGGAGCCATTCTGAAAAGGAAGAAATTAGCACTACTTGGTGAAATAGTTCTTTTAGAATCAATTTCAAAACCATCTGCCAGAGGTTGTAACAATCCAAACAATCCTGAGACTCTACCCATCTAGAACATAGATGGGGTATATCTCGCCAAATTGGATAAAGCTATTATTCTGATCTAGACTCTAAAAGAATTGGATTCTATCTCCTCTTTTTTTTTCTCCTCTTGTTCGAACGAATTTGAATACGTAATACATATTCGAAAGGTAAAATTGGTTAATTGTTGAAAGGCTCAAAAGTCGAATCCGAATCTAGGGGGGTTGAAATAGACAAGATTCAGCTCAGATCCAAAGAAATAGAATCCGATATTCTCTCATTTCTTTGTCTTTTCTTTCATATTCGATTTCTTCATTACGGATTTCTCCATTCCTTCCTATATGCCTTTCTAGAACCCGTCTAAGTAATGTGCGCAATATAGAGAGCCCGTTTGGATTGGATTATTTTAGGTGCTTTTAAGCATTTTTATAGTGTTTGGTTGGATTGAAAAATGCTCTTAAACACTTGTTTTTAATCAAAATAACAAAAATAAGACATGACTTTTGGCTTTAAAAGCCATAAGCTATAAGCCCATCCAAACCGGCTCAAAGTTCATGATGCAGAACTCATTTGGTTCATCCGATTGGTATGACCCATCCGAAAGAAGTATATTCCAAATAAATGTGAGAATTCCAGTGAATCCCTAATTGTCATAGCCCCTCCCGGAGTTTCAACATCATCTCGAAATCAATAGATCATATAAAGTCATTGTCACCTTTAAATATGTTTTTTGTACATGATTGAGACTTTTTACTTGCTTTCTCTATATGGGGAGTCTTGGAGTAACTGGTAAAGTTGCTGCCAGACCAGGAGGTCATGGGTTCAAGCCTTGGAAATAGCCTCTTGCAGAAATGCAAGGTAAGACTGCATACAATAATAGACCCTTGTGGTCGGGCCCTTTCCCGGACCCTGCGCATAGCGGGAGCTTTAGTGCACCGGGCGACCCTTTTTCTCTATGGTATGATGAATTGCACTTATTAGCCAAAGCTAAAAAGGACATAGCTTTTTCCATCTGGAAATGCTCCTTTCTAAGTATACAGGGAACCCTTGATTCTCCTTTCTAAGTTTACAGGGAACCCTTGAGAATTAAGTGTTTTGTTGTTGAATTAAACTGTTTTTGTGAAATCTTGTCGGTGTTGGCATCAAACCATTTGACATAACCAAGATATTGACTTTGATGTTGTAGTACCCAGAGGTGTTGACTAAGTGTGTTCGGCCAGTTTAAGACAGAAAATTTCACCCCTACCACACTAAGCAATTGGTGTAGAAGAGTAACAAAAGTTTTTCTTCGTTAATCCTGTGATTTTTTATGGTATTTACTGCCCATGACCACAGAGGAAATACATCTGTCATGAACGTCCATTACTTGTGGCTTCATAACAGTTCTACGTCTTATACCTGAGATTTAGAAAGTCACCGTCGATCCAAGCTCTTCTTTTTGATCTAAACAAAAAAAGCTAGCTTGGAACAACCCAAAATAACTTTTCCTTTAAACTTTGCCCGAGTTTCTGTCACCTTGTAACATTATTTCCTCCTAGACTTTCTACATATGAAGTTCTTGAAGTGTCTGTTATCATTTTCTGCTGCAATGTTAAACAGAACCGAAGAAAATTTTCCTTCATGTGCGACCTTCATGTTGGGTTTATTCACCTGTGATCTTTTTAAGATTTGAATTCCATTCTTCTCTCTATACATATCTCAAGTGCCAGATCTTCAGATGTTACACTTACCCATATTTCTTTTCTACTGCTTGAAGTTTGTAGTAAAATATTTTCTACCGTGTTTTATTCATCATAGGAAACGCGCCCACCAAGCTCTCTGTCACTTGGAAGTTCTGTTGATTCAATTCAGAAGGAGGCTTCACGTACAGATGTACCTGAGGACAAAAAGGATTGGAGAAGAACGACAGTGGAGACTGAGAGTGGCCGCCGGTGGCGTGAGGAAGAGAGGGAAACTGGCTTGCTTGGTCGGAGAGAACGAAGGAAAACTGATCGCCGTGCTGAGCATGATGTCAATAACCGCAATTCCGGGCTTGATACAAGACGTGATAACAAGTGGTCTTCTAGGTGGGGTCCTGATGAGAAAGAAAAAGAAAATCGCAGTGAGAAAAGGATAGATGTAGATAAGGAAGATGTTCATAATGATGGTCAAACATTTGTGGCTAACCGTACTGTCTCAGAACGGGAGTCAGATTCTCGTGACAAGTGGCGTCCACGCCATAGAATGGAGGGCAACTCAGCGGCTCCAAGTTCCTATCGAGCTGCTCCAGGCTTTGGACAGGAGAGAGGGAGAGTAGAAGGGTCAAATGTGGGATTTAACTTGGGTCGTGGGAGGTCTACTGGAACTATTGTAAGACCTTCCTCTGGGGGTGCAATTGGTGCTTCACCATTTGAGAATTCTGTTGCTGGAAAATCAAGAGTCTCGACTGGCATATTTTGTTATCCAAGGGGGAAAACTCTTGACATATACCGCAGGCAAAAGCTTGGCTCATCTCTTTGTAGCATGCCTGAAAATATGGATGAAGCACCCTCAGTTACTCAAGTAATTGCTATTGAACCATTAGCTTTTGTTGTTCCTGATTCCGAGGAGGAGGTGAGCTACATCTATTACTTCATTTATTCCGACTTGTAGGTTTTCTAAGTGTTTAAAAAATATTTGATGCCATAAAGTTGCTTGATCAATCTTATAGGCTGTCCTCAGTGATATATGGAAGGGTAAAATTACCAGTGGTGGCGTTTCTTACCATTCTTTTAGAAAGGGTCAATCAATGGATAATGTCACAGGTAATTGTTTCTTGAACACTATGTACAGATGCGGTACTGAGTGCTACTCCGATCCTGTCCGTTGTCTTTTTGTTGGAGTAGGATATGGGATTCTCTCTGAATTTGTTTTTGTATTTTCCAGAAACAGGGGATACGGAGCCCAACAATACTAAAAGGGGTGCTCCCTCCGCTGATGGCACTGAAGAGACAGTTGATAAGTTACTGAAAACTTCAATAGGTGTTGAAGAAGCCAATAACTATAGCTTTGCTTACGAGAACAGTGTCAAGGTCAAGTTGGATGGTGAGTAAAGTATTACCTCTATTTATTTGGAATATTATCAGCTCTTCTCATCAAGGTAGATTTTCCTGTTGACTTCTGACAAAGGAACTTGTTTGCGATTCAGGAGGAGATAATCATGAAGGACAGAAAGACGAAGTTTCTGAAGCTATTGCTGTGGATGGAAGTTTGTTGACCAGGAAGAGAACTGACAATAGAGACTGCTTTAAAGACATTAGTGGGTCCCAACCTGATATTTCTGCGCACAGCTTACCAAATTCCGGAGTAACCAGGACTCCTATCTTTGAGAACAATCAACAACATGTTGCTTTTGATGGCAGTTCGAAGGTTTCTGATGATTCAAATTCTGTATTTGTGAAGTCCTCTTCCGAAATCTATTGGACCAATCTTCTAGGAAGGGGTATTCCACCTGAGGAGTTGAGTTTGTACTATCGTGATCCTCAGGGCGAAATCCAGGGGCCATTTCTTGGAGCTGACATCATTTCATGGTTTGATCAAGGATTTTTTGGTATGGACTTACCAGTTCGCTTGGAAGATGCCCCTGAAGATTCACCTTTCTTTGAACTTGGTGACATAATGCCACATTTGAAATTTGAACATGAGTATGTTGGTAATGCCAATCTTTCCCAGGCAGAACCATCTGCTGTACTAGAGGGGAAGTTGGATTCTGGATTACGTAGCTCAGCTTCTGTTTCTGAGATGATTGGTTCTGCTGCCCTTGATGGCTCGAGCTGGCCGCCATCTGATTTTGATGGCCTTGGTGGACATCGTATTCAGTCAATACCTGACCATCCAGCTCGTCAATTTAAAGCTCCATATACACAAAGTGAAGACTTTAACGATTTTGTTGCTCAAGATGAAGGTGAGTTAGCATTTTCACCTTGGATCCTTATTGCGTATGTCAATGCATAACCTCTTGTTTCTTTGGAGGTGGGAATGTAGCCTCTTTCCTTGCAAATAGGCCATCATGATCATGGTCATTGACATTTAATGTGGGTGATCTTTTTATGTTGTTTTGCTATTTAATTCTTTAAGTTTCCATCTTCATTTGCAGAAATTGTGTTTCCAGGAAGACCTGGAAGCGGTGGCAATCCTATTGGAAAAACTTCAAGAGGCCTTACGGATCCTTCAAATATGCACCGTGCAATTCCAAGCACAATGTCTGAGGGTGGAGTTCCAAATCATGAAGAGACATTGCACCCACTTGGTTTATTATGGTCAGAGCTTGAAGGAACTACAGGAAAGAGTGGTCCTATCTCAGATGTTCCTTTTAGAGGAAGTGGCCAGGATCAAGTTCTAAACCTTGGTGCTGCCAGGGTTGGGCTATTTGGTGCCAAGACGGACTCAACCTCTGCTGTGGAGACATGGACTGATGCTTATAGAAGAAATGCTGTATCTGAACCCAACATATATCAAGATACTATGGATGCCAGCCGCTTGTTGCACCAGGACCATGAACTGAACCGGTTTGAGTTTGCAGACAAGCTGTTTTCCCAACAACTTCAGCAACAACATCCTCATAATTTGATGTCTTCTCATAATAGTCACTTCAATGAAGCAATGATGGAACGTGGGGCAAATCATAATTCAATACACCAACCACAGTTGGCGAGTCAGACTGGGCAGGATCTGGAACACTTTATGGCGCTTCAGCTGCAACAGCAGAGACAGTTACAGCTTCAACATTTGCAGCAACAGTTCCATCAACAGCAAATGCTAATGAAAGAACAACAGTCCCACGCTAGGCAGCTGGTTCTTGAACAATTATTGCAGAGTCAAGTACATGACCCAAGTCACACGCAATCACGTCTTGATGCTATTAGGCATAGCAGTGCTCTAGAACAGGTGCTGATAAAGCAACAAATTCTGAGTGAACTGCAACAGCGTTCGCATCTTCCGCCAAGACATGCTGAACCATCTATTGAGCATCTCATTCAAGCAAAGTTTGGTCAAATACCGCATCAAGGGCCTCAAAATGATTTAATGGAGCTCCTATCACGGGCAAATCATGGACAGTTGCACGCTTTGGAGCATCAAGTCCTTCAACAAGAACAACAAGCACATGAGAGGCTTAGGCAACGTTTGGAAATGGAGGAAGATAGACAGATTGGTGCTGTCTGGCCAGTTGATGAAACTGGTCAGTATCTAAGAAATCCAGGTGTTGCTCGTCGATCAAACTCTGGATTTGGTCCATTAGATATTTACCAACAGCAACAGATACCACCTCCTGAAGAACATGTCAGTCATCTGGAAAGGAATTTGTCAATGCAGGATAGACTTCGGGGGGGTCTCTATGACACTGGATTTCTGCCCTTGGAACGGACGATGTCAGTACCTGGTGGTGGTCCTGGTGTTAATTTGGATACTGTAAATCCTCGAGTGCTTGTACAAGGTTTAGAAATGCAAGATCCAAATTCAAGGATGCACTCAGGTGGTCATATGCCTGGTTTCTCGACTGGCATCCACTTGCAATCTCCTCACCGTCCTCTGTTTTCCAGTCAATTTCATTCTCCGAATGCAGATACAATTGAAAGTTGGTCTGAAAGAAATGTTCAGTTACCAGCTGAATGGATGGAAACTAGGATGCAGCAACTACATCTTAACGGTGAGAGGCAAAGAAGAGATTTTGATGTCAAAAGGGCTTCCGAAGATCAAAGTATGTGGATGTCAGCTGGTGCTAATGATGACAGTTCAAAGCGATTACTAATGGAACTGCTCCAGCAAAAATCTGTCCAGCAGTCAACTGAGCAAGTAGAAATGACCCGAGGGATTTTGTTTGAGAGGGACTTCCGCTCTGGTCACTTTTCTGCGACAAATGCTTCAAACCGTTCGTTCAGCCCTCTTTTGGACCAGGATACGAGTCTAAACCAAGCTTTTACTGTTGGGTCATATGGTTCTAATTCAGGTTTGCCACCACAGAGAGATCATGTAGATGAGATTGCCGGTAGTCTTGATGTTGGTGAGAGATTGCCCTTGAAATCTCATTCTCTAGCTTTAGCTGAAGCTGAACCTGTCTTTTCCAGCATCAATGATGCCTCTCAGGTAATTTACAAGATCCCGTACATAGGCATCTTATATGTGTTGGCATTGAAGATGTGCTCTTACATGTCCGATGGTTATCTGTAGCTACATCTAGAGGCTCGCGAAAGTATCGTCAGGCAAGCTGGCACGGCGATTGTAGAAGGGGAAATGCCAGTTAACTTGCTCAGCAGGCACACTCTACTTGGGACTGGAGGTTACTCTCCTGATATATATACAAAACACATATATAGAATACCTATGTTGTGTATTATATAGAAATACTTATATATATGAGTGTCTCTGCTCGTATATCCTTGTATTAAAAGAAGATTTTATTGTTCGACAGATTGTAATGTTTTCAAATCATCTTCAGGTGGAAGTCTTGACTTCTATAATGACAAGAGTGATAGAGGGGATTCGGCTGCGGAGGAAATTCCTAAGGAACGGTATGTGCTGTCTTCTGTTTCTTCATGGAAAAGACTTATTTTTATGTATGTCATTCTAATGGGTGTAGTTGGTAGTTTGGGAAATGAAGTAAAGTTTGTGCTTCAGTTGCTGCAACAATTTTATTCATATAAAATTCTTTGAAAGAGGAAATCATTACTTGTAATTCCTAGAGTATTGAATTTATTGCCAAGATTCTATTACAAAAAGAATGTACTCTAATTATAGAAGTAGGTTGGCTTACTAAGAAACTGAATTTTTGCTTTAGGGTTGGTTTAGAAAGCCACCTGGTAATTGGAATTGGTGTAATTACTAGGGTAGTAATTACCAGCCAAGTAATTACGCAACCTAGTAATTAGATGACCTATTTGTTTGCCACAATGTAATTACAGTGTAATATAAGTGTACTGTTTGGTTGCACAAGTGTAATCGCATGACTATATTAAATTTTTAAAGAAAATTAATTATCAAAAACTAAAAATTTATATTTGACAAATAAAGGCCTTTATAAATGATATTAAATTAAATATTTAAGATATATGTATTGTCTTTTGAAATGTATTAATTAATAAACATATGTTCTTAACTAATATTATAAAAAAAATAGTAATTGATTTATATTTTTCAAATTAGTATATTTTAGGTAAATTAATCATAAAAATTTAAAGTACATGATTTTTAAGAACATCATGAGATGCATGTTTGACAAAAAGATTAATATTATAAATATAATGTCATAAAATTATTAAAACATTTGACAAAATGATAATCTATCAATTTTAACTTAAAAATGAATGGCTTGCAATGTAAAATATCAAGTCAATACTAGTAAAACAAATAAATTGTAACTCAAAATATAACATAAGTTCAAAATTTAAAATAAAAAAGTTAACATAATACTCTTATGTCAAATTTCAACATAGCGTACATAAATATGATTCAAAAGAAAAGAAAAACCTAAGTCTATAACCTTATTCACAATGAATTTTACTTTAATTTAAAAATTAGAATACTAACTAAATTATGCTAAATGAAAAAAATAAACATAAAATAAATATAAAATAGATAATACGAACAATTGCATAGAATCACAAGAATTAAAGGTTGGTAAATGAGAAGGAAATGAAATATAAATAATATAAAAAATATATTTTTTAAAAATATTAGAATAATAAAAATATAAATAATATAAAAAATATTTTTTAAAAAAATATTAGAATAATAAAAATAAAAAAGAATTTAAAATGATAGAAATAAAAAATAAATTAAAACGAAAAAAAATAGAAATAGAAGCACGAAATTAAAAGTAACCAGCTTGTAATTACACCATGTATTTACCAGCAATTCACAGCCCCCCCCCCCCCCCCCCCCCCGTGAATTGGAGAGTGTAATTACCCCCTGCCAATTACACCCAATTACCTGCTGACCAAGTAATTACCTAGTTAACCAAACATGCAAACTGTGTAATTACACCAAATTCAATTATCAGGGTGCCTTTCCCAACAGGCCCTTAGAGAACTGAACATTTCGGTTATGATATTTCATTCACTTATCTACCATCTTCATTTACTGATATTTATGTCGTACATAGTTATTTTTGTTTCGATCAGATGAGTACTAAACAGTTTAGTATTGCAGTTCTTCTCCTATTTACTCATATCATCCAAAAAATCCAAAACGTTTGTCAAATTTTCTACCATGCAGACCTTACACCTGTTGTAAATGCATTTTTTGTTAAGGTGCCTCTTAGATAATGATGTACCAGAGAAGATCGGCATTGTGACTACCACTAGGTTTCAAAAACTTTCTCCATTCTGTATGTTTAGTCTAATCACTGTCATATATTGAATTTATTTTGTTGTAGTTGTGTTATCATCCTGTAAAACTGTGTTGAGCAATGTTTGATCGTAACTTTACATGGTGCAACTTCTTCCTTGCTCAAAAAAATTTGTTCCTTATCTTTTTCCTTTCAATGGTTAATTCTTTAATCAGTGATCTTTTTTTTGTACAAGTCAATGGAAGAGTTTTGCCGACTACCCTGAATCTAGGACTAGCTCCTATCCCTCAATGAAGATTATGTTGTGATTTTGCTTTCCTGATATGCATCTGGATTTTGTTTCTATTTGGGTAGGATGGCTGTGACATCAAAAAGGCCAGACAACATCTTGCCGAAGCGTCCGCCTGTCTTGCGGGTTTCTTCAACCCAGGAGGGTCTATCTGAGCTAACTTCTGATACCCTTGTGAGAGGCAAAAATCCTTCAGATGCGATGTCTTCTGAAGGTAGGATGTCTTTCTCCTTTTTGTTGCTATTGCTGTCTTCATTGTGTCTTGATATTACTATATTTGCTAGCTATTTTGCACCTTGAAGATGTGAGAGGAATATACTACTCCCTCCTTCCCAATTTATGTGTCACTCTTCCCTTTTTGGTCCGTAACTTTAAACTTTCCATTTTATCCTTAATGAGATGATTTCTAGCCACACAAATATCTCTGACTTATTTTGGATCACAAGTTTCAAAAGTCTTTATTTCTTTCTTAAACTCCATGCCCACCCAGTCCTTCACATAAATTGGGACGGAGGGAGTAGTTAATTTGATGTCTGCTATTCCTTTGTGGCTTGTAACAGTTAATGGCCAATCCCCTTGCACTACTCTCATTCTATCCATCCTAATTGCAAACTCATCCTTGTATTAATTCTGTCACTAGGGGGTAAGAGGGAAGCGGGAGGTAATGCAGCAAATCAAGTTCCTGATGCTGTGACGTCTGGAAAGAAAGACGGGCGCTTCCGACGAACTGCATCTTGTAGTGATGCTGATGTTTCAGAGACATCATTTAGTGACATGCTTAAGAGTAACGCTAAGAAGCCAACAGCTCAGGAGGCATATGCACCGGAGGCATCGGATGCAACACAGTACGCCCGTAGTAGTAAGAAGAAAGGAAAGAAAGGAAGACAGATTGATCCTGCTCTTCTCGGATTCAAGGTTACAAGCAATCGCATCATGATGGGTGAGATACAACGGATAGAAGATTAGTTGCTGTACAGTTGTAACTTGTTAGAGTCCAATTTGTTCTGCTGTACAGATTCGAGTCACCTGTAAAATTTTCCCTACACATTTTCTTTACTCCATCTCATTTTGTGTAGGGATGGCTGTTGAGATGTAGTAAGCGTTAGGTAGTAGCCAATTAGTTTAGTGAACTTGGGAAAAACTTGTATCGATTGAATCATTATAGATACAAGCAATCAGGTAGAGCACAGGCACATCCTAACCGAATGTTTTCCTTTATCCATCTGATTTGCATCAACTGATGGCCTTAGATGCGATAAGAGCAAAAAAATATGCTCATTCGAAAGAAAAGAAGGTGCTTCTTGCAGTGAAACCCACTTTTCACGTCATGACCTCCATACGTCCTCTGCATTTTTAATTTTTACCTGTCATCACTCTGTTCATCTCCATATTTCTCTTACGTCAATTCCTCTCTAATTCAGTCACACACTGGAGACTTTTTCCAATAACATTTACTCTCCTACAAGTACAGGAGTGGGAGTAATTATGTTCAAGATCCATCACAATCTCTCATGTTATCGTAATTATCATTTTCCAAAGTTTTGTTTTCTCATCTGATCGTGCGTCGTTGTAGATTTGTGCCAGCAGTTGAGAAAATCTTTGTTCACTCAGAACTCGAAACTAACTTGAGAAACATAAATAACAAAACAAAAAAATTGAATAGTAACCTGAACTTCCTAAAGCCAACATCTCAAGAACCCTCTCTTCAGATACACCAACAGCATTGTTTTAAGTGTTAGGCACTATATCGTATAACTATTTTCCCTTGAAAAAGTTGTGGGTATCATCTGCTGCTTCATGCATACTAAGTCTATTCAATTTCCGCAATTCTTCAACCTGCTATTGTTAAATCAGGCGAGGGTAAAAAATGCCCAAAATCTAATGAAAACAGTTTAAATTTGTCTTCCTTCCACCTATGGGTATTGAATCTATTGATTGCTCTTAATGTTAATTTTTAGGTTAAAAATGTCCATCCTTTCAAGGACCCCAATTTTTTCTTAGGTTAAAAATGCATTCCCTTTAACATAATTGTGAGCTGGCATGTGGGCTTTAATTAAATAGGTGGTACGGATTAATTGATCTACGTGGGAAACTCAACTCATAAATAACTTGATCCGTCCGAATTTTTGTTCAAAATTGTTGGGGCTGGATCTATAAGAATCCACCATTATTATAGAAGAAGAAGTTGAGTTGAATCAAGATTTGAAATCGATTAGAGCTTTTTTGCACCGATTTTGAAGCAAAAAGTTGCAACTTCAAAGAAAGAAGTCATTGTTGTCGCTCGAATCAATTCAGTCGCAAAATGTGAAGCATCAAAAGAACTATATATGAATAGATGATTTTTAATTAGTTTGGATCAACACCAATGGATTTGGTTATTTATGGTTGGAAAAATGACATCACATATTGTTTTAAGACTTTAGATTACAAGTTATACATGTACTTTTTCCTATTTACAAAATCAAGCTTTTAATTACAATTCATACCAGTTTAGGTAAAAAAATATATTTTTACTATATTTTTTTAAATTTTTAATGAGAGAAAAAAATTAATTTTACTTAATTAATGGTTAGGATATTTAATAGAAGAGAGATAAAGGGGCAAAAATATCCCACCAATTGTTTTACACATTTTCAGTAACATTGAAGAGTTTTAAATGAAGAAAAAAATCCCTTATTTCTCTCTCTCTCTCTTAATTGTCCTACCTTGATTATTGTCACCAAGGAATATGATTTCAAATTTGGTATCAACAGAATATTAATTCATATTCTATTCATATTGATTTTTATACATTTTTCATACAATAAATGATAGTCCAAGTACATTTCTTATTAATGATTTTTTGTGTGTGAATCTGGTATAGATGAAATATTAACACATATTCTTTGTTGAATCAGTTTTTATATCATTTTCATACACTAAATTATAGTCTATGTATATTTCTATTAAAATATTTTGTGTTTGAATATGGTATTAGATTTGGTATCAATGGAATAACGAAGACGAATCTGCTAATTGACGATGAATTTTATTTATCTGGGTAACTTTGGGAGAGAATCTGTTTGAAATCTGAAAGAGTAAAAAAAAGAATAAATGTTGTTGGAGAGATATGAGTATGATTGATATCCTTATTTAACTACCAACTATTTTTTAGAGATAGTTGTTAAAATTTGTTCTAATTTATTAAAATATGGATCTGCGTATTAAATTCATTGTAGTTTCCACTTTTATTGAAATACTTTAATCATTATTATTGTGTTGATATAATTTGTTAAAAAACTATTGGTATGAATTGAAAACTAACAAATTATGGTATGACTTGTAATAAAGAATGTTACATTGTGTATACATTTTTTTCCCTTTATAGTTTAGGCTATGTGGATCAATAAAGAGAAAATTATCCTAGATATGTATTTAAGAGTCCTTATTACACTAAATACATCACCTTTTTCCTGATTACTAAACTACCTATCTAATTACGAGTCATACCAAAATTTAAAAACACAAGTTATTTTTATTTTTCTGTATTTAAATTTAAATTTACTTAATTTTATTTAATTAGGAAAAAGTTACCTATAATAAGATAATTAAAGAGTTATTAATTGTGCAATAAATTCTGAATGGGTCTCACTAAATCACACATTTCAATCTGTCTATTAAAATACATTGAAGATCTTCACACTCTCTTTCCAATCCCTCGATTCTCTCCAATATAACAAAAATTTTTCTCCATTTTCTTTTCCAAAATATCTCCACTCCAATTTCAGTACCGAAAAATTGATGAGTAATTTGAGTGTATGAAAATGATAAAATACTGCTACTCTGTTATTTATTTTGACTGATAATTTCATAGAATTTTTATATTTTTGCATTAACATCTAAATTTAAACATTGTATAAAATATGGTGTATCTGTCATAAAACTATCATAAATTTTGTATAAAATATGATGTACTTATATTAATTTATTCACTCTAGTTTAATCCAGTTTATATACATGAAATTTATGTTATAAGTGTAACACACAATTGATACTTTATTTGTTAACAAACGTGTACTAAAATGATATAAGACAGTGTACCAATAATTTGGTAATATATGTAAAGCATATTAAACTTCTATAAATTAAAATTTTCTATTGTTTAAGATTGATTAGTTGAATATTTTAAGGAAATAAACGTGTATACCTGACATGATAACAGAAAAGGAGTAAAACAAGGAAATTAAGTTATAGGAGAGATTGTTGGGTTGATTAATATCCCAAAATATTTTTTTAGGGAATTTGTTCTCCCTGAATATTTTTTTTCCATTTTTTCTTTTTTTATTTGTGTTTATTAAGTTGGTAGGTTTTGTAAGAAAATATATGGTAGGTATTAAAAACTAAAATCTAGTGGTATGACTTGTAATATTATATCTAATATAGTATATATGAGTTTTTTTCTCATCAATAAATCAGTGCCACCTATTTAACTAGATGTCTGATGCCCATGTTGCATACGGGTCCAACACGTGTTTGGAGTACTTATTAGTTATTACATGTTTGGATCAAAATCACAGAGATGCAAGAAAGGAAATTATGAACTTATTGATCTTGAAAGGACAAACGAAATTATGAATAGACAAAAGAAATTACGAATCTACTTGTCTTGAATGATGTTGCAATCAGACATAAGCAAGATAAAAATGTAATTTTTTTGAAGGAATATTGAAGAGAAACCTAATTAAACAACTATACTCCTTAAGTTGTATATTGGGATGCAAAATGTATTTCAAACTTCATTAGATGAATTCAAAACGGGGCCTTACTCTAGTGAACAGTTTCCACTGTCAATATGTCTCTGCATACTTGCAATTTAAACAAGGGATAATTTTAAATATGTACAATAAAATAATTAGTTTACAATAAATATAGCTAAGTTTTCTTTACAAAAAAAATAGCCCAAAAATGAACTAGCCACAAAAAAAATTATATAAAAAAATAGCCGCATGTATATATAATGTATATGTAATGTATCGATAGTGTATAAAAGTTATGTAATGTATCAAAATTATATAAATAGTGTATAAACTTGTATCGATATTGTATAAAAGTTATGTAATGTATCAAAATTATGTAAATAATGTGTAAACGTGCATCGATATTGTAAAAATAGTGTATAAACATGTATCGATATTGTATAAATGATATTTAAATGTGTATCGATATTGTATAGATAATTATGTAATGTATCAATATTGTATAAATGGTGTATAAACAAGTATTTCTATTATATAGAAGAATGATAAATGGGACGACCAAGGGTAGTTTTGAAATTTCATTATTTTTCAAGTCAAATTTGCCATTTAGCTCAAGAACAAAAGAGATATTTATCTTTTTCTCAACATTTTCAGAAGACTCTGTTCTTCATCTCTTTAGTTCCAACAATGGAGAAACATTCACTCCTTCACAAGTGTTCAAAATTCTCTCTTCTTCAAACTTTGAATGTCTACTCTTTAACTTCATATTCTCACCTGGGTGTGTAATTTTAGGTCAGCTTTTGTCTCAATATTTGTCCTAATTTCGTTTGGTTCTCTTTAGATTTCTCAATTTCATAACTTAAATTCATAGCTACTGTGGTTATTGTTCTTACGCAATCACTCAAAGCTCATTCCGACTATCTCAAATTCTAGAAGCATCAATTGTTTGGTCTCTCTTATTCCATCAACAGATAAACACGATTCCTTTATAAGCTTTCGCTCTCACTTCTCTTTGATTTTTCTTGTATTGCAAATTCAAATTAGTTTTTTCTCTCAATTTTTTCCTAGTTTTCTCCCGGTTCTGTTTATATTTTTCAATTAATGGGTTAAATTCATGCCTGCTATTATTATTTGTTCTGCCTTAACTCTCTCTTTAATGTTCTTCCACATTCATTTGCTTCCTTTGGATATTCATTATTGCTTGTTCTCGCAATAGAGAAATTGATATTTACTCTTTTAATGGACTTCATCTATGTGATATCAATATGGCAGTTTGTAGGTGTGTATGTTGATGATGATGATGTGAGAAGTGTCTAGCGGAGAAGTATGGAGGGAACTCTGTTACTGAACTGAAGCAAAAGGAAGAGTTGAGAAATCATATCATGAAAAATTTATCTTGTTGTAGGTGTTCACAACTAATCCAGTTTTGCAGAAAAGCTAAGAAGAAGAAATTATTAATAGAAGAGAAAAGAAGAGAAAGAAAGAAAAGAAGAGAAAGAAAGAAAAGAAGAAAGAAGAAGGGAAAAACAGCGAAAGGCATATGACCAAATGGTCAATTAATGTAATAAATGGGTGATAATTTTAAAGTGGCTATTTTGGATGTAAATAAGTTTGATGGGCTGAATTCTCCTTAATTTTCCCTTTAAACAAATCCAGTGAGAATGGTGAACAAGTAGGATGCCTATTTTAGAAACAAACACCAAATATTTAAATGTAAGTTTTCATGAAAGGGAGTAAGAAAAACAAACATAGAAGAAACATCAATAAAAATAATAAGAAATGTACCAGCAAAAATAATAAGGAATTGAATATATCCATTTACTCAATATTATTGTAATAGTTTCATTATTTGAGCTGAATATAAGGAGCTGGGAGGTATACTGTCGAGTAGGGGTGAACAAGATCGAATCGCAAATTGATCCAAATCGTAAATTGAATCAAATCAAAAAAAAAATTTGATTAGTGATTTGGTTTGACTTGATTTGGTATTGAAAAAAATTCGACTTGTGAGACCCTGTAATTTTTTCGTATAATATACGTAGTGTGACGTGAGTGTATGAGGTGTATATGATTTGGTGTGGACGTCAGGAGAATAAGGTTGCAAATGGGTAGTAATATCAAATAATTAAACTAAGTCTTAGGTCAAGGAGAGCCCTTAGACAAAAGTTTGAGTTAAAGAAATGCCTCGTGTAGCATCTTGCTCGTTTGAAAATTTCAAGCTAACCTGTAGCTCGGGATAAGACTAAGAGTATATGATATGCTAAGAAGTATGTGTTATGAGGTATTATAATCGCTCAATGTCATATGTTAAGTTTGGAAGTCAAGCAAGTTGCGAAATAAAAGTCGGCAAAAGTTACCGTAAGTTTCTTTAATAAATTTTCTGAACTTTGGGTCAAGTGTCTTGGAGCTTTTCTCCCAATATATGAAGAGTTAGAGGGCCTCCGACCTATCAAATTGAAGGTCTACGAGTCTAGTTTTTAACGCACAAAACCTCACGTCAAGCCGATCTCGGAGTAAAAAGTTATGACTATTTTATCGCGGACTGTCTGTGCTAAAACCAGGTGACGAACCGGGTCGGGTCAAGATTAGAATATATATGTCTATTGACATTTTAAGTCGTAAAAACATTCTAAAAACAGTTCTGAAACAGGGAGAAACATAGGAGAGGGTTACAAGGCAGTTCTTGAGCGATCAAGGTGTGTTTTTGGTGATTTCTATCGCTAAAGTTTGCCCCCGTGCCTAGAAACGTGATCTCTACGCGTGACAACCATTTTCTCCTTTGATAAGTCACGTTTGGAGCTGGTTTCAGCAGATAGGATTTGGTATTTCTTGGTGGTTCTTCAAGCTTTACACTTGGTTTGCTAAGGTAATGATTTGAGGCCAAAAATACCTATATTTAATCATTATTTACCTTATATTTAGTCTTTTAATTATCGTTTTTAAGCATTAATTTTATGAATTATTCTTATGTTGGATATTTTTATTTGTAGGTTTAAAATGATGAGATATTGAAGAAATTTGGAGAAGAAACGAATTTAAAACGAGAAATTATATAAGGAAATCAAGCAGGCAGCTTAATAGATTAAAACGAATATTATAATATATATATATATAGATGCAAAGTGACTGAATGCAATTGAATTGCAATTCAACTAATTGGGACACGTGTCCCTTTTTAAAGACCAAAGCAGCGAATTGATCAGGCGAGCAATATGATTTACGGCGGTGGTTCTCCCAATTTAATTGGATTTTGATTTCTTAATTTATTTTGACTCAGTTATTTTATTTGAGATTTTTCCCTACACCTATAAATATCCCATAAAAATAATTCTTCTATAACTTTTGACCTACGAAGAGCTAGGAGCCGCCGTGGAGGCCGGAGAATATTGGTTTCATCTTTTTTTCTCCTTTAATTATTTATTTTACGTTTTTCTTTGGATGATTTGTTGTAATTGCTCCATGTCTATATGGAGTTAAACTTCTCGTTCTAGGGTTATGGTAGCTAACTACATGATTATTTAGTAGACGATTGACTTGATTATTTGTTCATCATATTAGTTGTTCTTATATTCTTGTGCTTACTATTTTAATGCTTCGCGACCATTAAAATAAATGTATAATCTCTTTGTGAACTCGGAAGAAGAATCATTAGGATAGAACGAAGAATATAGGGAGCAAGACCTCTCTTTTGTAACGTAAAAAGTAGGTTCACGACTAGGATAGGAATATACCTAGAACGCCTTATTTGATTTATACGGGAAGATATATAAATGCGTTCAGAATAAGATGTCACATCCCCGCTCAACGATGTAGTTGTGATGCTATTCTGGATAGGCAACTAAAGGCTCGGAAGACCATAATTGTAAAATCAACCCCGAAATCAGAAACTAGATAAACAAACAAGTCAATGAAATTGCTTACTTAACATGATTGTTAGCGAATCCATAATCTTAGATCGATTTCATCATATTGATTACGTAAAATCCTGCTCTTTATTTGGTTAATTGTTCATTAGTTAACTTCTTCTTTTTACTTTGGTTAACAAATATTCTTTTGAGATTTACTGCTTGAATAAATAATTAGAACTAGTTCAATTTAGTGAATAGTTAATCGACAAGTCCTTGTGGGTACGATATCTGGACTTACAATCCTATAATACTTGTACGATCGCGTACACTTGTGTGTGCGTAGGACGCAATAAATTTTTGGCGCCGTTGCCGGGGACTTAGAAATTAATTATTTATCTATATTAGACTTTTTCTTTTTATTTATTTAAGTTTTTGTATATATTTTTTTTTCTTTTTTTTTCTACTACTCTTCTTAACATGACATCTAGGGATAAATATTGGTTGAATGATGAGTACTATTCATATGTTGGTAATCCTTGTCAGTACTATGGAGGACTCCACCTGGGTATCAATTGCCATTATATTCAAGAGGGCGGGTGGTGCGCACCTACCCAACCTTTTGAATTTAATGTGTGTCGTATATGTGGTGGTTAGGATGACCATTTGAATGGTTGTCCTAACTCTTATTCCCCTTCTCCGAGCCCCTATTATGATTCTTCTGTTGTTTGTGATATTGGTAGGGGTAATGAAGTGGAGGATGTGAATTATGAGGCTCATCTCATTGATATGCTGAAGCAAATACTAGATAAGAAAGAAGAATTGAGGAAAGACACAATCAAATTGAGGAAAGACACAGAGAGGATAGGTTCCCAACTCACAGAGATACAGGCTATGGCTGAAACTTGTATTGATCAGCAAGTTACGGTCCTAGCCAATACCCAAGATGAACCCTTCGTAGAAGAAAAAAGTGAGTCTCTACTAGGAGAAAGCTGTGAGGAAGTAGACATAGTGAACCAATCTTGGCTAAAGGAACAAGAGAAAAAGGTTAAATTCCATGAGTTTCTCCGTGATAACCTCACAAACATGAAGACATAGCTGATAGAAGGTAGAGTTGATCTCAGACAAGAGATAGACCAATTTGGCTCATATATCCATTACTTGGAGGATCACTTGAAGAAAAAGGTTGAGGCGTCTGATGCCCAATCATCAATTGTTGTGGATATTGGCCAACTAGGGAAACAAAAAGAAGAATTCCATCCATTCAACTATGCTTTATTCATTAGTGCGGATGTTGAGGAGATGTATGAAAGGGAGCATGTCATAAACAATGCAAGTTTGAGATTAGGTACTGTTGGACCTCATTCTAATCACTTTTCTACATTGTGTTTGGATGATGACATGAAAATTGAGTCATCTGAGCTAGTGGAGAAGTGTGTAGATGAGTAACAAGGTCCTTACATTCTAAAATTTGTCACACCAAAGAGATAAAATGACATTCCTCACTTAAGGGCCAAGAAGTGCAAGATGTGACATTATTTACTTGGTTCCTTCATCTTTATACCATCGCTCCTTGAGCGGAGCAGAAAATTTGATGCAAAGTTAGGGGTACAATTCATAAGTTCTAAGTGGAAAGAAAAGTGGTTAAGTGATGGCGTCATGCCGCAACGTTAAATCAGGCGCTTGTTGGGAGGCAATCCAATTTGTAGTGTAGCTTCTTATTTTTTTTTATTTTTTATAGTGTTACGTTTTTTTCTTGTTTTTGTTTTTGCAGATTAGGGGAAATCTGAGTACCCAAATTTGAAGCTAAGGAGCATGATTGAGCGTATGTGTGGATTGCACAACCCTTAATTAAAAAATTGAGAAAACATGCTGCTAGTTAGGTCCTAGAGGGCCTCATGAAGTATCTCTCACCCTTCTCCTTCTTCATCTTTTTCTATAAATTGCTTTGGGGACAAAAACATGATTTTAAGTGTGGGGTGGGAATTCTTTCAATATTTGTGAGTTTAAGGGTGAGTATGCCATAAAATTTTATTTTACTTGAAAAAAAATACAAGAAAAAGTTAATATAGAAAAAAAAAATACAAAAAGATTTTTATTTTTTTATTTTAGTTTCTAAGCGGCATATCTCATCCACCCCTTGGTTTTTCTTATGGCCTCGGTTCTTTTCCGAGGTGGGTTCTTTGAACCGGGTAATTTTTTATTTTTTAGAGTAATTTTTTTTTTAAACTTTTTTTTTAAATTTTTTAGGAGTATTTTTTTTTTTGGAGAAAAAAAAGAAAAGACCTTTTGACTTGTTTGATACTAGCAATTTAGGCTTGAGTTTGAGTAGTACTTTCCTGTGAGTGCTTGAGTTTTAATAAATTAACAAATCTTTTGACACCTAGCCTCATAGTAGTGACTCTATATATAACTTATTCTTATTTTGTAGTTTGCTATGACCCTGTCTGTCTTAGAAGTAGAATTGATCCATCGTGATTGAGATTTGTGCCATGTGTGGTGAGGATTTCTTGCATATTCCATGTTTTGCATCTTAGTCTAGAACTTGCCCTGCATGTTATTGAAGCGAAATAAAAAGTGTTGCTCTGGTTAGAAGATGATAACAGGCTTTCTTTGATTTGTCTTGTAACATTTAGCCTTTTCAGATATTATATCACTAGTCACCCCTTTGAGCCTGTAGCCTTTCATTTGTTAATCATATTTTTGCCTTGATCCTTTTGTTGAATCTCTAGTTTTTGCACCCTGCTTTCTTGAGCACTGTAGCATAGACTGTAATAAAATTATTAAATCTAAAGAAAAGGGATGATTGAGTGTAAAAGGTGACCAATGATAGTTACTTGTGAAGAAAAAAGGCCCTCTTAGAGAGAATGTGATATGAAAAAAAAAGAGAAAAAAAATACTTAAAAAAATGATGATTGAAACGTTCTTGATAAGATGAGAATACTAGTGAAAATAAATTGAAGAGATGGCTGGAAAAAAAAGTGATGAAAATAATGAGTGATGAAGTCTAAAAAGTACAAAGTGCAAAGTGCTTAGGAAAGTGTAAGTCACTATTATATAGTTTTTCTACCCGTCCCCTAGCCAACATTACAACCCATTAAAGTCCTATTTGATTCTATAGGAGCATGCTTAATTAGTGGAGATATACATAATGGGCAAGCCTATGATTCTTTGTGCATACATCTGAATTCTTTTGTGAGTGTGAGAGTTGATCTTTGATGCTAAGTCCTTAATTTATATTCGATTCTTTAAATTGAGTGTGTGGACTATTTCTTGTGAGGGCACTTGTTTCATGATAGATAGGTGATTTTATTAGTTTTCTTTGATGGAGTAGGTGAGCAAATTTAAATTGATGAGTTAGAGTCCGTATTTGAGGTTAGGAGGTTAGAAGTTTATTGTTTATTTGTATATCTTGCATAATGATCGGGAAGTGTACTTGATGTTGTGATTTGTTACATGGCCTAATAGTTTTTATCAACCAAAGTGGTGGTATTCCTAGTTTGATTTTTTTGAGATGAACTTAAATGCTTGCTCGAGGATGAGCAAAAGTCTAAGTGTGGGGTGGTGATGTGAGGCCAAAAATACCTATATTTAATCATTATTTACCTCATATTTAGTCTTTTAATTATCGTTTTTAAGCATTAATTTTATGAATTATTCTTATGTTGGGTATTTTTATTTGTAGGTTTAAAATGATTAGATATTGAAGAAATTTGAAAAAGAAACGAATTTAAAACGAGAAATTATATAAGGAAATCAAACAGACAGCTTAATGGATTAAAGCGAATATTATAATATATACATATATAGATACAAAGTGACTGAATGCAATTGAATTGCAATTCAACTAATTGGGACACGTGTCCCTTTTTAAAGACCAAAGCAGCGAATTGATCAGGCGAGCAATATGATTTACGGCGGCGGTTCTCCCTATTTAATTGGGTTTTAGTTTTCCAATTCATTTTGGACTCAGTTATTTTATTTAAGGCTTTTTCTTACACCTATAAATATCCCATAAAAATAATTCTTCTATAACTTTTGATCTACGAAGAGCTAGGAGCCGCCGTGAAGGCCGGAGAATATTGGTTTCATCTTTTCTTCTCCTTTATTATTTATTTTACGTTTTTCTTTGGATGATTTGTTGTAATTGCTCCATGTCTATATGGAGTTAAACTTCTCATTCTAGGGTTATGGTAGCTAACTACATGATTGTTTAGTAGACGATTGACTTGATTATTTGTTCATCATATTAGTTGTTCTTATATTCTTGTGCTTACTATTTTAATGCTTCGCGACCATTAAAATAAATCTATAATCTCTTTGTGAACTCGGAATAAGAATCATTGGGATAGAACGACGAATATAGGGAGCAAGACCTCTCTTTTGTAACGTAAAGGGTAGATTCGCGACTAGGATAGGAATATACCTAGAACGCCTTATTTGGTTTATACGGAAAGATATATAAATGCGTTCGGAATAAGATGTTACATCCCTGCTCAACGATGTAGTTGTGATGCTATTCTGGATTGGCAATTAGAGGTTCGAAAGACCATAATTGTAAAATCAACCCCGAAATCAGAAACTAGATAAACAAACAAGTCAATGAAATTTCTTACTTAACATGATTGTTAGCGAATCCTTAATCTTAGATCGATTTCATCATATTGATTACGTAAAAACCTGCTCTTTATTTGGTTAATTGTTCATTAGTTAACTTCTTCTTTTTACTTTGGTTAACAAATATTCTTTTGAGATTTACTGCTTGAATAAATAATTAGAACTAGTTCAATTTAGTGAATAGTTAATCCACAAGTCCCTGTTGGTACGATATCTGGACTTACAATCCTATATTACTTGTATGACCGCGTACACTTGCATGGGCATTGGGACGCAACATGTAACCATCTCGGGGCTCTTTTATGATCATTTTTACGAAGTTTTACGGACGTTTCGTCAAGTTATGATCCTATAGCAAATCTGCCGATTTAAGCTTAATTATAAACTATTTTTAGGTGTGTATAAGCTGCGTATAAATAGCATTTGCGAAGCTTAGGATGTAAGGAATAACTCCCGTGAAGGAACTACGGGAACTCAGACGTTCATTGGAAAGGTATGTTATGTCCTTCCTTTGAGCACGAACTTTAGAAAATTTCTAAATCATCAAATGCGATATTTTACTATTCTACTGCTAGAAAGAACTTCCGTGAAAGGCAATGGGATCCCAACTGAAGTATTTTCATGATATTATTATGGTGATCTTCCACTCGTTCGGTTATATAGGATATCCGACATCTATCTGTCATTTTGTCGGCTTCCTTAACTATATGTTTATATGTAGGAGTTCTTATTCTTCTTTGGGTGTTGTGACTTAAAATGATTGCAAAGGAACATTAAGAATTCGCAACCATCCCTCCTTCCTCGCTAAAATGATTTTTGGAAAACTTTAAAATAATACGTCGATTTTCAAAACTCTCAAATGTAACTCATATGTTTAAACTACCAAAGATTCAGTTTTTTAAGTACCTTCTTTTACGAACTATTAGGGAAACATATATAGAAACTAAGTGAAGAACATTAAGCTCTTTATGAACATCCTCACGTTTAAGTTACCTTTCTAAAGTCGATTTAAGTGTTCAAATCTATTCTAATAGCACATGAGGTTCTACGAGGCACTTACATGTTATACGAAAGTAATTACGAGGTTAAGAGAATAAAGAGTACCAGCAAACCAAGATTGGCAATATAATTATGATGACATACGTGCATTACACATCTATGACATGACATGCTATACATTCAACTCTCGATCTATAATTGAGAGGTATGGGGCCTATCACCTATATTAATATGTATGAGACACAGATGGCCACGAGTTGGCAGGTATGATCCCGGTTAGCTACCGGAAGACACCACCATTGCTAGCACTTGGTTGTGTACGACATGCATTTGCATCTATATATATGTATTTACGACATACGATTATGAGAGCATACCATGCATATTTGATTTTGTAATGACCGGGTTCGTCATTACGGGTAAACCTTTCGTGCCAAGTTTGGGGTTAGAAAACTTCCGAGTTTGGGAGTTGAAAATTTTGGGCTAGGCTAGTCTCGACCGGTTTTGGAGCGAGGTATAGTCTAGGGAGATCCGGGTAAGGATGGGGTAAAGTGTCTTGACTTGAGATATTTTACCTTTTATCTAAGACATAAAGGAGTCCGGGGACTTTTCAGAATCGAATTCGGGTAAGTAGAACTCTCGGTATCAAGGTTGACGTGAAGGGGTAAATTCCGGAATGTTGGAAAATCAAGTGTGTTGTAAAATGGGGCAATTGGAGGGACTTTATGACTTTTTGTCCCATGTCAACTGCCGTAGCGGTTGACACACCGTCATAGCGACCTCTGCCATAGCAGAGAAAATACCATTATAGCGGAAGTCAACGTCGATCAACCTCCGCCATAGAAGTCGACTCTACTATGGCGGTACCGCTATAGCATAACAGACTGCTATAGCGGAGCATGACTGGATATAATGCAGAAACTTCCCCAAAATAGTCAGTTTTCAACAAAGACGTTTTGGGAGAAGGGCAAGGCGATTTTGGGCGATTTTCCTCCATTTTCCATCGTTTTTCGTCCCAAAGGTAAGGTTTCTGCTCTCCAAACTCCATTCTATATTTCCTATGCTATAGAATTGCTAGGGGTGGACTTGAGGAAAGGTTTGGAATGACCTAGAAATGGTAGAATCCGAGGAAAAAGGGGATTCTAGAGTTGTTGAGTCTTGATCATTGATGATGGGTGATGATCACTTAGCCATAATTGTCTAAAGGTATCCGTAAAAATAATGAATTTAGGTGAATTAATGGTGGGAAAGTCCGGGAATAGGCAGAATAATCATAGTTTGGCCTGGGGATTGGGATTTTGTATAATCCGAGTACTTTGGGTCAGTAATTGATTATAGATTTTGCATATTTGTTTCTAGACCAAGAACAAGCAAGGGATCCTGAAAAGGGGAAAACCCCGGTTCAGTAGAGCTTGGAATAATTTAAGGTAGGTGTTGGTTATTGATTCCCGTATGCATTGTATATTTGTGTACTTTTGTCTAAGTATTATATGAGTTGCATGCTTAGGGAATGATTAGGAATGTCTAAGGGTCCTGTTATCAGTCTTGTAAAATGAACTAGGTGTTATTGCTTGTTGGTTTACAAGTATTGATTGTTCATTATTTGCGACTGTGGATTTTATGTGACATTCGATTAGCTCGAGTACCACGCCTGGTATGGGATAACAAACGGTTGGCTTGGGTACCACGTTTGGAATAGGATAACTAATTGGTTGGCTCAGGTACCACGCCTAGTACAAATTTACTTTATTGTATTATTGAATTTTAATAATGGTTCCATGAGTGGACCGGGTTGTGTTTATGATTGTGATATTGCATATGGTCCTTGAAAGGCCGGGTTGTTATTTTATTGATTTGTGAGTTTGGTCTTGGTTTAGACCGGGTTGCATGTTTAACACTTAGGTGTTGTTTAGGGGGATCCCAGGATGGGTTTGGGATATTAAAATGGTATATTTATCGATTATTATTGATTGTTGATCATGGTTATAAGGGTGGGTTACATGTGGGAACAAGCTAGGAAGAGACTTGTAGTCTAGGAATACTTGTTGGCTTGTTTACATGTTTCCTGTACTTTTACTAGGCTATTGTACCATTCATATATTGCTTATCTGGAACTGGCTGATGATCCTACCAGTACACAGTAGTTGTGTACTGATTCTGCACTTGCATTTCCTTTTGTGAGTACAGGAAATCTTCCAGCGGCTGACACGCGACCTCACTTGTAGTCCCAGCGCTTCCATACATCAAGGCTGAGCTATTTCGGTCGAGCTACCTTGGTCTCTTTCATTTCTAGTATGGGCCACTTGTTTTTGAGCTTAGACTCTTGCTTATTTGGGGTTGCATCCCCACATTCTAGATTTTTGGTATGTTTTAGTAAGATGACTTTCAGGTTCTAGGGAGGGATTTCTGCAGGTTTATTTATATTAGTGTTGATTTGGTTGATTATTGCTAGTTTTACTTATTGCACACTAGTTTTAAGCCGTTAGAATGGTTAAGTTCTGGGTCATTGATGGTTCATTTGCCCGTGGGTTGGGTGGGTGCCACTCGTGGTGGTCTGGGTAGTGATAAAGATGGTATCGAGCCCTAGGTTTGTTGATCTCATCGTACCAAAATAGGTTTAGTAGAGTCTTGCGGAATAGTGTGGAGACGTTCGTACTTTTCTTCGAGAGGCTATAGGACTTTAGGAAAACTATCTCTTCTTTCTTCCTTCGTGCTATAACTTGATTCCAATTGGTATCTGACGATACAAATTGGTATCTGGCTCTTTCACTGTTCTGTCCGCAGATGGGTAACACAAGGAACAATAGACCAAGATCAGCGGTCCCAGCCACGAGCCCAGTGGTCAGAGGTAGAGGCAGGGGTAGGGACAGAGGTCGCGGCAGAGCCATACCCGCTAGGGGTGGAGCTCAAACGGCAGTAGGAGAGCGAGAAGCAACCCCTCCCCTACCTCAAGAATAAGTTGTCGAAGAAGTGGAAGTTGCTGTTGAGGATGGAAGGGCACATGAGGAGGCAGCACCGACTGGAGGTGCGGGCCTTCCCCCTATGACACCCGAAGCATTTCAGCAGGTTTGGAACTTCTTGAGTGGTTTGGTTTGTGCCGGAGCCACCCCTGCGGGTGTTGCAGATCAGGATCTAGGCACTCAGCCAGCAGTTACTATAGATCCTAGGATGGATACAGCTTCAGGCACTGGTGACTTCTTCAGGACAATGCTAAGCCCGGTAATGACAGGGAATGGACATGATATGCTGACTAAGTTCTTCAAACTGAAACCTCCTCTATTTCAGGGTACTGATAAAGAAGATGCTTATGAGTTCATCTTGGATTGCTATGAAAGGTTACACAAGCTGGGTATCATGCGATAGCATGGGGTTGAGTTCATGACATTTCAGCTACAGGGTGATGCTAAACAATGGTGGAGGTCTCAGGTGGAATGTCGACTATCGACCTTGCCTCCATTGACTTGGGAGGAGTTTCATACTCTCTTCTTGGAGAAGTATGTACCCCGTACTTTAAGGGATAGGAAAAAGGATGAGTTCTTGAATCTGGAACAGGGTAGCATGTCGGTCTCTACTTATGAAGCAAAATTTCACGCCTTGTCTCCTTTTGCTACGCAGTTGTTGGGGTCTGAGAAGGAGAGGATCCGATTGTTTGTGAAGGGCTTGAACACCGATTTGCAAGTATTATCTGTGCACATGACTTCAGCAGGGAAGGGATTCAATGAGGTAACAAATTATGTTAAGAAGTTAGAAGGGGTCAAGCAAATTGGGTAGGCTAAAGTGTTATCCAAGAAGCCCTGGAATGACGGGAACTTCAGTGGATCGCACTCCAGAGGCCATAATCAGCATGCATATTCAGCCTGTCTTATTCAGTCAGCCCTGCCAGCTGCTACAGGTGGTCGTCTGGGATCTAATTAGCAGCTTTCAGCTCCTAGAGGCCAGGGAGCTTCTTGCACATCCGCCAACAGGCCTACACTTGATCGTGGTTATTTCTATTATGGTGATCTGGTCCACTTTAAGAGGGAGTGCCCTTACAGGCAGACTGTTAATCAGGTTCAGCAGTAATCTAAGGCTATGGTCTCGGCAGGTAGAGATGGTTATGCTAGAGGTCATCCACACGGTGGGTAGGGTAACTTTCAGAGTGGCCGGGGAGACAGAGGGAACGACGACGTAGGTAGGGGTATGGTGTAACCAGCCAAAGAAGTAGCTCGGATTGATGACCGGGCTCAGTGTTATACATTTCCAGGAAGGTCCGAGGCTGAGGCATCATATGTGGTGATCACAAGTACCATTCTAGTCTGTGATAGAATGGTGATGTGACGCTAATTTACGTCACTTTCGACTCCTTTTTACTAAGAACAATCGTACGTTTTCAAGCAAACATTGTTGTTTTTGATGTTTTTATGTTGTATTTGTAGGAAATGGAAACAAACACGGAAACAGACGGAAATACGCGAAAAAGAGCAATCTGCCTAAGAGTGACGGCCTGCGTGACGGCCCGTCACATGTGTGACGGTCCGTCACTGGGACCGTCACTCCAAGGCAGCAAAGGGGCAGTGCCACTGCCTAAGGCTGACGGTCCAGGCGACGGTCCGTCAAGGCAGTGACGGTCCGTCAGCCTGACCGTCACGCTAAGGCAGTAGCTTACGTCGGCGACCCGCGTTTTGGGGATTCCTAGCCCGTTTTGGATTTGGTTTCTTTGACTCCTATAAATACCCTATGATAGGTTTATGTAATTAGAGTACACCCAATAGTTTTAGAATAGTTTTTAGTCATTTTTTGAGAGCAACAACACGTTTTCGGATTCGTGAATTCGTGTTCTTGAGTTCTTGGTTGTTCTTGTTCTTGGATTATTGAAGAGTATTTTCATCATATTGTAAGAATCTTCTTTCCTTTATAATGAATTACTTCTTTTCTTCTTCGAGCATGAGTAACTAAAACTCCCGCAACTAGGGTTGTGGGAGCCATGGCAAACGTAGCAATATAGATTCCGGGTAGCGTTGGGTTCGATTTATGTATTGTCACGTTGTTAATCATACATTATGTCACGTTTTCTAGTGGGTTGCAAACATTAGAACATGCCTAGGTTTAATTTGCTTGAGAAATAGATTAAAACCGGGAAACTTGATTGACAACAAGGATTCGAGACTACCAACTCTCGTCTTAAAGATTAATGCCGTAACTGGATTAATCTACTTGATGTTAGGATTGAGAGCTAAAAAGCACATCTTTTTGAGATCGAGAGAAGATAAAAGGAAATTTGTTTATTTGGTCGAGAGACGTTTAGACGATACAATTGACGCAATCACATCGTGACATTCATATAGAAAGAACCCGGTTAAGCCTAGAATCGACATTGTTACAACGCCATGGTAACCACGTCCCTAGTTCGCATTCTCTCCTACTGATTATTTCTCCTACGTTTATTATTGTTTTGTTTACAATTTGATTACAAAACCCCCCCTTTAGTTACTGGAAACGATTGACAACTAGTCACATACTTCACTAAAGTCTTAATCATCACCATATTCTCTGTGGGATTCGACCCCAACCTTGTTGGGTTATATATTTGACAACGATCGCATACGCTTCTTAAATTGAGGTGTAGTTTGAGCGTTATCAAAAATGGCGCCATTGCCGGGGAATACGGTTTTTGATTAAGTCTAGTGTGTTTATCTGACTCTTAGTCATAGTTTCCTGCTTTTATTTTGTGTGTTGTTTTTGTCGTTGACAGGGTACATAGTCTGTGCATGCCAAGTACCCGGAGCTCGGGTGTAAGCGTCTTTATTTGTAAAACCTAATCAAAATAAAATATTTTTAGTTACATTCAGATTCAGTGCATATCTCGAATTTCATGATTTGATTATAGCTTATAAATTATAATGTTAACTAAACGAATTGTTTAATTACTCCACAACACTTTATCATATGTATTTAGCCAAACTAATATTGTCCCTCCTCTTAGGGCTTGACCGATGAAACTGACTGAATATCCTATCGGTAGTACTTAGCCCATTTAAATTTGCTAAGTTGTGTAGGAGGTGTTGACGACGTAGGAGTCGAGGCCTATAGATAGTCCTAGACTTTGCTGATTCAACTTCTACCTCCGTTGATTTCTCCAACGATAGCAAATTCATTCCACATCTTTCATTTATTTTTAGATATTATTTTATATCGAGAGACTCAAAGTCTGTGTGTTCATATCACAATATTAGAGGCTTATGACTTAATATTGGGTCTAGTTTATCAGAAGTTTTGGCATACATTCTTTATCCAATTTGGTAGGTGATGTTTAATAAGAATTTATCGATTTTGTAACACCTCAGATTTTTATGATTGTCCTTCGTGCCATGTTGAAGGCTTATGAGCCTAAAATTAAGAATTTTATTAACACCACGCGTGCTTCAGGATATTTGATTTAAATTAGAATTTGCTAAGTAGTATATATATATATATATATATATATATATATATATATATATATATATATATTATCTTCCTAAAATGTCTTAAATATTTATGAAAATATATTTGATTATGATATATTGGTGTATGTTATTATTTTATAAGAGTTTTATAATTTATTAATATTTCAACAGAGATAGTAAGTCTAATTATATTGAAAAATTATTATTATATGAGATAGGCTTTATTCAAAATAATTTTTTATTAATTATAATATTTATAAAAAATTATAAATATTTTATCACAAACCTATGTAATACCCGAGTAGATACGTGTCATGAACCTCAACAAAGAGTTTAATAGATAAGTAGGGGTGGGGTATTGACACCATCCACCCCACGTGAAAGATGCTCAAAGGAACAATAAGGTGTAAGTATGTGTGGCTAACTTTTACCTCACTTATTAATAATGTTATTACTTATTCTTAATTTTAATGTTGGCAAAGATTTATTTTTTATCGTATATGTATATCCTCATATTCATACTTTTTATTTTTTATTTGTTTGTTGTAGACTCACAACGTAACATCTATATCTTCTTATATACGTAGAAGAGGAAAGGCAGTAGGAAAATATTTTGACGCGATATTCGATCATCAAAAGAAAGTCAATTATCGATATCAAGTTATTCGAGCTCAGATCCTAGGTATGTAAAGGCTATTTCTTTCCTTTTTTGGTATGATTTCATAATTTTTTTTGTTTTTTTGGTCTAGTGTGCTATCGAAGAGTTATTTGTAAATCTCTTAATTGATATTGGTATCCTTTTTGTTAAAAACTCATATGCGGTGATGTCGATTTCCTGTCAAGTTGAGGAGTATGAGGTGGTGTATATATTATTATGTTTATTAAATTTTTGTAATAGCTAGGTTAATCATGGTATTATGATTGTGTTGAGGGTCATAGTTAGATATGTAGCTTGGGGTCGGCTATGGGTATATGTGGTTGGTTGATGGTATGTCGTAGGTTGTGGAGCTTGAGTGATGGCCTTGTTTTGAGTGTTGTGGATTGTTTTATTATGCTTGCATATAGTCATATGTTTTGCTGCATATTATTGCACGTACTGCCTTCGAGGCTTTGAGAGAACCTGTAAAGGCCATGAGGGTGTTCAGTAGGATCGGGCTCGTGGCTTTGAAAATACCTGTAAGTAGGGATGACAATGGGACAGAGTAGGGTGATTGTGGGGTGGGTTGAGCTTAACCTACAAAAATATCAACCCATCCTGCTTTGCATGGTAAAAATTTTCATTTTAAGCCCGTCCCGCATAGACTCGCCCCGCATAAACTCGCCCCGCATAAATTCGCCCCTGCATAAATTTTTAAATATTATTTTAACTGTGTCTATAATAAAAATAAAACTCATAAAAAATTTAACAATAGCTATTAACAATATTAGGGATCCCATAATTTTTTATTTATTTTATGTTTAACAGTAGCATTAACAGTGGCAGAACAAAATTGTTTCATGTTTGACAGTGGCATAATTTTTTTTTGTTTCATGTTTGACAATAACGTTAAAAGTGGCATAATTGTTATTTCTTTTCATGTTCAATAGTAGACACTATATATATATATATCAAGTCACCCTCATTAATATTCTATAAGAAACTTTTCAAATTTTAAAATATTTTAATCGTATATTCAATTGTATACCCTAAAATTGATTTAACTCGTAAAATATGTTAACATATAAATATATTTCTTAAGAAACAATAAATTCGTCATGATATTTGTGTATTCTTACACGCAAGGGGTGCTTTATCACTTTTATAACATATAAAAAATCAAAATAAAGTTTAAACCCGCATAAGACCCGCAACCCACACCATCTCGCATTAATTTTAAAAATAATTATTTCAACCCTCCCCGTCTCACCCCATCCCGCATAGCCTTAAATCGACACCCACCACACAAAGTCTAAAATTTTCCCCTCCCCCATCCCGCCCCGCCTTTCCCCATTGTCATTCCTACCTGTAAGGCCGTGACTGTTTTCAGCAGGGTTGCACTTGTATTTTTGCTAGCTTGTAAGACCGTGATTATTTTCAATAGGGTTAAACTATTGTCCTTCCTTAGCCTGTAAGGCCATGACTATTTCTGGTAGGGTGGAACTTGTGTATTACTTTGCATTATATAGTATTCATATGCGGACTTTGCATTATATTGTATTCATATCATGTGCATTTTCTGGTTAGTTGTGTGTTAGGTTTCGGAGGCAATTTGTGACTGAGGTTGTGGTTATTGTGGGGTCTAGAGTAGGGGCAGGTAAGATAGTATTGGGCTGACGTTATTCCTGTGCAAGTTGTGGATAGAACATTGGTATTATTTCTATTTCAACTTTTGTCATATTGTGATTTCAGGTTTGATTATGATGTTTTTGTTATTGTGTTGCCTTACATACTCGGTACATTATTTTGTACTGACGTTCTCATTATCTAGAGAGCACTACATTTACGCCTGTAGCTTATCAGGTAGACAAGGATCCTTGTTGCGTGTGGTCGAATTCAGCGTATTGTTGGTACACTCCGTTCTTTCCGGAGTTGCTGAGTTTGGAGTCCTTTTTTGGCTTTGTATAGGTAATGGGTATGTCGAAGCCCTATCTCAACTAGTGATTGGCGGTTCTTCATCTTAGAGGCTTGTAGACGTCTGTTGTAAGTCTGGTAGTCAGCTGTGACATTATTGACCATAGTGTTTATTGTGATTTTCAAACAACAACCTGGTTATCCTTGTATTATGTTTTTGTTATATTCGAATTATTCCTTGATGATAATTGTTGCAGAGAGAGATGCGCGAGTCGGGAACAGGTGATGGAGAAGAAAAGGCTGAGGGTTTGGGTAGTCACTAGAGCCAAATCATCTTCTCAAAATAAAAAACCAAAAACTAAAAAGAAGTTTTTGGCCAAAATTATCCTTTATATGAGAATAAGTCTATTTGGTCCTTCAAATATAATCTTAAGTATCTTTAATCCCTTAAATTTATTAAAGTGGGGCATTTTGGTCCAACTATCAAAATGTACTTAAAAACTAAAGTGACTATATCAAAAAACACGACAAAAATCAATGAAAAAAAATAACCGACTTTCATTTTTAGTAGCTTTTTTTGATAGTTACCGTTAGTTTTTAAGTCCATTTTGTTAGTTTAATCAAAGGGGTTCGAATGTAGCAATTTTAAGAGACTAATAATGCTCAAAGTTATATTTAAAGGACCAAAATAGGCCTATTTGCATAGATAAAAGAAAGTTTTGACTAAACACTCACATAAAAAGGTATGCTATATCTTCTTCTTTATTCTTTTCCCCCTTTTTTTTTTAAAAAAAAATATTACAAGTATACCTCCCAACACAACACATTGAAGTTTATGTAGTTATATTTTTCGTGCACATATAATCAATTTATTCTTTTTGCAATAATGTTTATGCACTTCTATACGTTATTTATACTCATATATAATTACTAGTTCGGAAAAGTTCATACTAAGCCCGAACCTAAGATCAAGACATAAAGTACTTCATAATGGTTTTAATTGAAAAAATATAATTTGTGTTATATTTTTAGGCACATTTCTTTTAAGATGGTCGCTTCTTAATCATGTATTATTCATTATACGGAAAAGGGTCAAATATATCCTTGTACTATTAGAAATGGTTTAAATATATCCCTCGTTATACTTTGGGTTCAAATATACCCTTTTCGTTATACTTTGGGTCCAAATATACCCCTGTACTATTAGAAATAGTTTAAATATACCCCTCGTTATACTTTCAGTTCAAATATACCCCTCCCGATATACTTTAGGTCCAAATATACCCCTCTCATTAAACTTTTATGCTGATTTACCCTTATTTTGACACTTTCAATTCCCTTCACTTTAAGTTCTTTTCTTTCCTCGTAGTCTTCTATTTTTTTAATGATCCGCTTCTCATGAATCTAAACTCCTTAAAGTCTTTGCTCCACCTATTTCTGAATACTTTCTCGTTGACATTAGTGATCCGTTTATCAGATATAGAATTCTTTTTCCTGCATTTATATATGGTAATCTTGCTTAGCTGATCATTTCAAGTATAAGTTTTAACATCTGATATTAGACCAAAAGATGATGGCAGAAAGAAAATGATTTTTCTTATATATTGGAACTTCAAAAAATTTCCGTAAAGAAGTTTATTCACTGTGAGGCCAAGGAAAGGTTTAGTTGATAGGGGTATAAATTGTGAATATGTGTATTATTTTTGTATGAATAGAAGGAGTGGGTAGGAGATGAATTAAATAGGTGAGTTTGTAAGGTGAATCACGCAAATATTTACATTTAGTGATGAGTTATTTTTATTTTGAAGCTCATCACGTGTCCGTTTATAAAAAAAAGAGAGAGTAAATCGTCTTTTTAAAAAAAATAAAAATGGGAGGGTTAAATCAACATAAAAGTATAATGAGAGGTATATTTTTAACCAAAAATATAATGGGATGGGTATATTTGAATCCAAAATATATCTGGAGGGGTATATTTAGACTGAAAGTATGACGAGGGGTATATTTAAACTATTTCTTATAGTACAAGGTTATATTTGGACCCAAAGTATAACGAAAAGGGTATATTTGACCCCAAAGTATAGCAAAGGGTATATTTAAACCATTTCTAATAGTACAAGAGTATATTTGACCCTTCTCCGTTCATTATATATTATTTAATAAGATCATTAGGCAATTTACTAACAAAATTATTTACAAGAAATCAGATTTCCTAAGGAATAAGTAGATATCAAAGGGACAACGATAACTTGATATTAGTAACATAATTTAAAGTATGCAAAATAATTTCAAACATACTATAATCATAAAGTTAAGAAGACACTATAATATTTTATGAATTTGTGAATATATAATTTCTAGTTAGAATTAAAAATAGATTGGTGTGATGACCCTTCCGGTCATCTTTGCGTTTACACATTTATTGTACTGTTATAGCTTTTCTGTAGCGGACCCAAGTTATTTATGGCTTGCTGGGACCGATAGTTCGTGCCCTGGCCGTTCGTTTGGTTGTTTAGCCCTTTTTCTGTTTTAGAGCTTTAACTTAGAATATCGTTGACTTTAGTCAACATTCTTAGCTAACGTGCTCGGAATTGAATTTCGATAGTTTCGTTAGCTCTGAAATGTTAAGTTTGGTCTAGTTGGACCTTTAGTTGATGCCTGAGAACTTCCAATGTGGGTTTTGTGTTGTTTTCTCTGTTTTCAGGTCATTTGAAGTTGAGAGTGTAACTTTGGGTGACTTTCGATGATCGGAGTGTCGGATTCAAAATCCGCCCATTCCATCAGCTTTGGAACGATGAGTTTGGGTTAGGGAGGTGGTTGGTTTGGGTTTCAGGTGAGCCAGACTCATTTTGAGCCTTTGAATTCCTTTTAGCTAGCGTTGACTTGGGTCAACATTTCTCCGGAACGACCTCGTATGGAAGTTTCATCGATTCCGTTGAGTCCAAAACGTCACTTCCACTCTGTTAGCGTTATTGGTTTTTGAATATCGATTTCCGATTATGCCCGAAATACCCCATAGGGAATTCTAATGCAACTAGTTTTATTGCAGGTTGCAGGCCTTCAGCGCCAATGGCGCCCAGGCAGCGCGATTGTGCTAGCCTGTGGCCAAGCCTTCAGCGCAATCGCGCAAGGGCCAGCGCGATGGTGCTTTGGCACCAGGCCTCCTTCAGCGCGATGGCGCTAGTCTAACATGATAGCGCTGACCAGCGACCATCACATATATATTTCTGGTTGTTCGATTTTCCACCCATTTTCTTTCCACCTTTCTCACTCTAAAACAGTAAATACTCTCCCAAATTGCTCCTATATCAATTCTAAACCTTGGGGAATCATTGGTACGTTGATTATCCGTAGTTCCTCGTCTCTTGGTAAGCTTCTTCCTCACTTGGGTTCTTTGGTTTTTCTCTAAATTCCTCCATTGATGCTCACACCCAAGCTTAGATTTTTGTATAGATTCTGCCTCTTAAGCTGGTGCATGTTCGTGGGTGTGGAGTTTTATCCGTCTTGGCTTGAAATTCTATCTTTTCGGTAAGTGATTCTAGTCAAATTTCTAATTTGTAGCTCCTAAATTCTACCTTCAAACCCCAACTTGAGCAGGCTGTTTTGGTGCCCTCCTCTTGGCGATTTGTGCTCAATTTTGGAGCATGCCTTCTTGGCATCGTTGGGGTCATCGTGCTTCCTTCCATTTTTGGTTTTGGGTTGTGGGCCCTACGGGCTCGTTTTTTACCCAGATTTTGACCCGGCTATGATTATAGCAGTATGGGTATCGTTAGACTCGTTTTAACATTTTATTTATGTTTATAATAGTTTGATTGTCATTCAGGATCTATCGGAGTGATTCAGGCTTGGACGTTGTTGTTCGGGCAGCTTGTCATCAGACGACAGGTAGGTTACGGTCTAACTCCCTAGACTTAGCATATATCGGATAAAATTGTACTAGCTGGCATCTTGAGGTTAGGTTATTAGGTTGGTACCACAGACCTTTACCGCTTTTCCATGATTCTTCCATTTCCTTCCTCTGTTGTGTGTAGTATTCTCAGTAGTTGATATTATCACCCTTGTGGTCCTGTGAGGCCTTATTGACTCTGGAACATAGAAGGTGGGTTATTGGCCAACGTTATGGAAGTTCCTGGATCGTGTAAAATAATAGTAGTACCAAAGACAACACCTTCTATCAAAAATGGAAAATTGGCTATGGAGATTCCGTGCGGTCAGAAATTAATACAGACACAAAGGGCTTCAATAGAAAAGTCATTTTGATCCAATCCATTCTTGGGGTAAAATAAAGATAAAAAAGGATATGTCAGTGACCTAACACGACAAAACTAGGTTATTGGGAATGTTCGCGAGTCCCGGGCACAGAAATATCCTTCTAGGCTGGTTATGCTTGCTGAGTAGCTTTGGAGCCTATGCAGGGCCGTTAGGTTGATTGTGAGTTTCTGGGTGGCTATCCGTGTTGATCATTCATTTCCATGCATATAAAGAGGATTTATCCACATTTTACTACAGTTTTTGGCTTAAGGCCTACTGGGACTATTTTTCTAAACTTTGCATGGCCCCGGGGGATCGGTTTCGATGGAAATGAATTGGTAAATGGTTTGATGTAACTGGTGGATCTTCTTGGGGAAAACAAGTTAAATTTTGATTTTTATCACCAATTTTACTATTAATGCTACATTCGGCAGGGCCGGGGTGCTAGTTGAGTTTTCTTACTACTTGAGATGATTTTTGCCTCGGTCAGACTGAGCACTTGAGATGATTTTCTACTGTTTAGACACCCGGTTACGCACGGGCACCCTTGGAGGGGTTTTTGAGGCATTTTCTACTACTTTAGTCCTGGACAGTGTCTGGGCATACATATTTGAGACTGGGTCTCTATCTTGAACCCGAAGTTGCTTCCGGATGGCATATTTCGATACTGAGTTTTAGTATGGGGTCTGAAACCTCCATGGACCTTTCCGCTCCGGTCCTGGGGCTTCGGTCTACGTGTACCAGAGGGAGGGTATACGGCGGAGTAGAGGTATACGGGCAATATCCTTCCATGGAACCTACCTGCTGGGCCCGATCAGCACCGGAGGGGGTACATATAGAGATACCATTTCACCTGAGATCTTCATGCATCATATCATTCATTGTTTGAGGCTCCACCCTTGTTTGATGTTTGTTAATTGTACGCTCCGATAGTATGGGATGTCGGAGGGTCTGCTTTCACTTGTTTGTGTTCCTCGGTTATATGGGCGGGCGGGGTACTGTAGGTAGACTCTTGTCATTTATTTACTGACTTATTCCTTGTTACGGATAGGTTGTTGGTTTCTGGATTTGAGATTGATATGATTAGTTCAATCTTTGATTTCTGCTTTCCCGAGCATGTCTATCTCTACTCTTCGCCCCCTTTTCCTTACACTTGAGGTTACCGGTAAACCATCCATTTCTAGAACTTATTATGTATCTACTGTTATTGCAAGGATCCCAGGTGCGTCTTTTCTTACTTTCACCTGTGCCTGTGTGTATATATTCTACTTTCTAGCCTTGTATGTTGTTCTGTTGTCTTCCCTCTAGGCTAGTTCTCGTGTACTTTTTCATTGATTTCCTTGACTGCTTGTTTCTATTTTGTCTGTTATTACTCTTTTATCTTATACGTTCCCAGTCAGCCTATGATACCTACTGGGTACCTTATGCTTCGCATTTGGTGCTCACCCTACGCACTACATCTTCTGGTGCAGATCCTAGTGTGAGCCATCGCCGCTAGCTCATGGGAGACTCGTGCGAGGTGCCATTTTGGTGATATTCTGGACTGAGGGTGAGCTCTTGTCGACCAGAGCTTAGCTTTAGTTTATCTTTTTATTATGTACTCTACTTCTACTCTGGGATAGCTTGTATATGTTATTTTAGACCATTGTACTCCTTATGTAGATCCGGCTCTTATACGCTATGATACCATGTTTTGGGTTGGTGTAGCTTCCGCATTGTATATCTATTACTCCCGTTATCTATTTTCTTTATCATGTTCCTTTGCTTCCTCTAAATAAACTGTTCTTCCGCCTATACTGTTAGAAGGTAGCCCATTACTAATCGTTCCGGGCTACTGGGTTTGGTTCGCCTACTGAGGAGTTGTAGGTTCCATCATTACCAAGAAATCGGGTCGTGACAGCTTGGTATGAGAGTCCTAAGTTCACCGTTGTCATCGGTATAGGAGTCAATGTCTAGTAGAGTCCTGCGGATCAGGGCGGAGACATCCGTACTCAATCTTCGGAAGGCTATAGTGATATCTTAAAAAGAATTGGGATTTTCTTGTTTCTATCTCGTGCGTAGTATCCTTGAAAGTTTCTGGAATTCTCACTTATTCTGGTTCACTCTTCCACAAATGGTTCGTACGAGATCTTCAGCTTCTGGCAGAGGAGAGCCTCCTTCCCCTGCATCTCCGACTCCAGCTAGAAGCTGGGGTGGTCACTGGGGTAGAGGTAGGGGTCGAGGGTACCCCAGAGCAGCGACACCTTCTAGAGCTGCTAGAGTTGAGGTAGAGCCATAGTATCATTACGAGCCAGAGTTCGCTCCAGAGCAGCAGCATGTGGACCCGGGGGCAGCCCAGGTGCCACCAACTCCCATACTAGTTCCAGTACCAATTTATGTGCCAGCTTCAGCCCCAACTCAGTCTTCTGATATTAGGGGTTTGCTTGTTCGGCTATTGGGTATGATTGGAGAGAGACCTTCAGAGGTAGCATAGAAATCCGCTCAGGGGGCAGCCCTGGGTGTTCAGAGTTCAGGAGCGCAGCCTGCTACTGCGGCTCCCCGTGCTGAGGTTGTTCCAGTCCCATCGATTTCCCAGCCTCTTGCTCCTCTCCCTACTATGACAGAGACGGAGCATAAGGCCTTGGGTAGGTTTCTGAGATTGGCACCGTCGAGATTCACTGGTACACCAGGTCAGGACCAACATGACTTCATTAACACTTGTGAGGAGATGTTGCATCATTTGGGGTTATTAGAGACTCACGTGATTGGCTGTACTTCATATCATCTGGAGGGTCCAGCGAAGTTATGGTGGAGGGCACAGGTTGTTTGCAGGCCTTATACATCACCTCCCTTGACCTGGTCTGAGTTTTATGAGGCCTTTATGGATAAGTTCTTACCACAGAGAGATAGAGAGCGTCGGAGGGAGGAGTTCACTAGACTTTCTCAGGATTCTATGACTGTCTCAGAGTATGGGACCTATTTCCAACAGCTTGCTCCATTTGGATCCATGATTATGCCTACTAAGGCGGATAGGGTCCGTAGATTTGTTTGGGGGCTACGGAGAGAGTTTAGAGAGCCGACAGATATATTAGTTTCTAGTGGTCAGTCCTTCTAGGTTATTGTGAATTATGCTCGTACCGTTGAGGATTTGCGTTGTCATAACACCGGGGCCAGAGATAAGAGGCCTTGATATCAGGGTGCCTACAGTGGCTCCATACATGGTGGTAGAGGTTCAGGCTAGTGGGGCCAGGGTTATCATCCATAACAGCACCAGGGTCATTCCAGTCGGTCAGTTCAGGCTTCACTTCAGACATCCGGTAGTACTCAATTTGAGCAGGGTCAGAGAAGCCAGCAGGGCTACAGTGATAAGTCATCGAGGGGTACAACTTCTGGGGAATCAAGCTGTGATGGCCATACTGGTTCAGCTGGTTCATCCCGAAAGAGTAGGTCGTTAGGAGCTTGTTTTACTTGTGGCATGATTGGTCATTTTGCTAGAGATTACCCCCAGAGGGGTACAGTTCAACCAGCCGCTCCATCGACAGAGCCATTACGAGTAGTTCAGCCTCCAGCTAGAGGGGGTGGTGGTCAGGCTAGGGGTGGTGCCCTGTATGGCAGAGCAGGTGGTAGGGATGGCGGTCAGGCAGGTGGAGGTCTTCGTAAGTTTTATATGGTCACTGGGAGACTGAAGGTAGAGGCCTCGGATGCTATGATAATAGGTATGATTTATGTGTGCCTTCAGTATGCTATAGCTTTATTTGATCCTGGATCCACTTTTTCATATGTATCTGCCTACTTTATGCCTTGTTTGGGGTTAGCTAGTGAGCCATTATCTGTTGCTAGTTCTGTTTTGACCCCAGTAGGAGATTCTTTAGTAGTGGATTGGATTGTGAGATCCTGTGTGATATATGTTGGCTATTTGGAGACTTGGAGTGATTTGATGATACTTGATATGCTAGATTTTGATGTGATACTGGGCATGGACTGGTTATCCTCTCACCATGCAATTTTGGATTGTTATGCCAAGACCATTACCATAGCCATGCCCGGTGTATCCCTGGTTGTGTGGCAGGGTTTCGTCAGCCGCACACCGTCTGGGATCATCTCTTATCTTCAAGCTAGGAAGTTGATTTCCCATGGGTGTTTAGCTTATCTAGCATATGTCTGAGATGTTAGTGTTGACCCTACGTCTCCTAAGTCCATTCCTGTGGTTGGAGACTTCCTAGATGTGTTTCCTACCGACCTGCCAGGCCTTCCACCTGAGAGAGATATTGAGTTTTCCATTGAGTTAGAGCCGGGCACCAGGCCCATTTCTATTCCTCCCTACCGTATGACTCTTGCTGAGTTAAGAGAGCTTAAGGAGCAACTCCAGGATTTGTTAGCTAAGGGGTTCATTAGACCGAGTGTGTCTCCTTGGGGTGCTCCTGTTCTCTTCTTGAAGAATAATGATGGGTCGATGCGGATGTGTATTGATTATCGGCAGTTGAATAAGGTCACGGTGAAGAATAGGTATCCGATGCCTAGTATTGATGACTTATGTGATCAACTTCAGGGTTCAGCTGTGTTTTTGAAGATTGATTTGAGGTCCGGCTACCATCAGTTGAGGATTAGGGTGGAGGACATCCCTAAGACAACATTCAAGACATGTTATGGCCACTATGAGTTCCTGGTGATGTCTTTTCGGTTGACTAATGCCCCCGCAGCCTTTATGGATTTGATGCATAGGGTGCTTAGCCCGTACCTCGATATGTTCGTGATAGTCTTCATTGATGACATTCTGATATACTCGAGGAGTAGGGACGAGCATGAGAAGCATTTGAGGACTATACTTCAGACTTTGAGAGATCATCGGCTTTATGCCAAGTTCTCAAAGTGTGAGTTTTGGCTTGAGTCAGTTGCATTCCTAGGACACGTGGTGTCAAAGGATGGGATTAGAGTTGATCCGGGTAAGATTTCTGCGGTTCGCGATTGGCCTAGACCTACCACTCCTACTGAGGTCCGTAGCTTTGTTGGGTTAGCCGGGTACTACAGAAGGTTTGTTGAGGGATTTTCTTCCATAGCAGCACCTTTGAACATGCTGACTAGGAAGGATGTTCCATTTCAGTGGTCTGATCAGTGTGAGGATAGCTTCCAGAGGCTTAAGGCCTTATTGACTTCAGCTCTAGTTTTGACTTTACCGATTGAGGGTCAGAGTTTCTCCATGTATTATGATGCTTAAGGGGTCGGTCTTGGTTGTGTGTTGATGCAGCAGGGTTGAGTGATAGCATATGCATCGAGGCAGCTGAAGGTTCACGAGCGCAACTACCCCACTCATGACTTAGAGTTGGCGGTGGTAGTCTTCGCGCTCAAGATCTGGAGGCACTATTTATATGGAGTTCATTGTGAGATATTCACTGATCACCATATTCTTCAGTATATTAAGAGTCAACGGGAGCTGAACACGAGGCAGAGGAGATGGATTGAGCTACTGAAGGACTATGATTTCACTATTCTATACAATCCGGACAAGGAAAATGTGGTAGCGGATTCCTTGAGTCGAAAGGCGGTGAGAATGGACAGCCTAGCTTCACTATCAGTTTCTGAGTGACCATTGGCTTTGGACATCCAGTCCTTGGCTAATCGATTGGTTAGGCTTGACTTGTCGGATCCTAGCAGAGTTCTTGCCGGTGTTGAGGTTCGTTCCACTCTAGTTGATCAGATTCAGAGCTGACAGTTTGAGGATCAGAGCTTGTGTGACCTTTGTGATTAGGTAGTTTAGGGTGAGGCCAGCCGAGATACTTTGGGTTCTGATGGTATTCTGAGGTATGATAGTCGACTTTGTGTTCCGAGGGTTCGTGATTTGATTCAGTTGATACTCCGTGAGGCACATTGCTCTAGATATTCCATTCATCCTGGCACAGCAAAGATGTATAGATATTTGAGACAGCTTTACTGGTGGTGTGGTATGAAGCGGGATGTAGCAGAGTTTGTATCTCGGTGCTTGAACTGTCAACAGGTTAAGTTCGAGCACATGAAACTGGGTGGCTTGATGCAACGACTTCCTATTCTCGAGTGAAAGTGAGAAGGTATTACTATGGACTTTGTTGTTTGGTTGACTCGTACTTCTTGGGGTTTTGATTCCATTTGGGTGATTGTGGATCGGCTGACTAAGTCAACCTTCTTTTTGCCAATTCAGACTTCCTACGGTGCTGAAAGGTTGGCTCAAATCTTCATTCATGAGATTGTTCGGTTGCACGGGGTCCCATCTTCTATCATCTCAGACTGTGGCACTCAGTTCACATCTCAGTTTTGGAGAGCTATACAGAGGGATTTGGGCACAGAGGTTTAGTTTAGTACCGCATTCCACCCTCTGACAGATGGCTAGTCCGAGAGGACCATTCAGGTCCTGGAGGACATGCTTCGGGCTTGTGTGCTTGACTTTGGAGGTTCATGGGATCAGTTTGTGCCTTTGGACGAGTTTGCTTATAATAATAGTTTCCATTCGAGCATCGACATGGCACCTTTTGAGGCCTTGTATGGTAGGCGTTGCAGATCGCCGATTGGTTGGTTTGATGGGTTAGAGTCCAGACCACAAGGTATTGATTTGCGTAGAGATTCCTTAGACCAAGTCCGTTTGATTCAGGCTAGACTTAGAGTAGCCCAGAGTAGGCAGAAGAGCTACGCTGATCTTAGACTTTGTGCCTTGGAGTTCAGTGTTGGTGATTTGGTTTTCCTTTGAGTATCACCCGTAAAGGGCGTGATGAGATTTGGTCAACAGGCCAAGCTTAGCCCCAGGTTTATTGGGCCATTTGAGATTCTACAGAGGGTTGATAGTATTGCCTACATGTTGGCTTTTCCTCCGATATTTTCAGCTGTTCATCCAGTTTTCCATGTCTCGATGTTGCGCCGGTTTGTGCCAGATGAGTCTCATGTGTTGCATTGGGATTCAATTCAGTTAGACAAGAGTTTGTCATTTGTTGAGGATCCGATAACTATTCTGGCCAGAGATATCAGGAGATTGAGATCTAGGGAGATTCCGATTGTGAAAGTTCAGTGGAGGCACCGTCCGGTCAAGGAGGCTACTTGGGAGACCAAGAGTGAGTTGCATGCTCAGTATCCACAGTTGTTCGACCCTTCAGGTACTCCCTTCTTCTTGACTTTCGAGGACGAAAGTCTTTTTAGTAGTTTATGTTATGATTATCCTTCCGTTCATCTTCGCATTTACGTATTTATTGTACTATTAGAGCTTTTTTATAATGGCCCCAAGTCATTTATGGCTTGCTAGGATCGATAGTTCGGTTCCCTGGCCGTTCGTTTGGTTGTTTTGCCCTTTTTCTTGTTTTAGAGCTTTAACTTAGAATATCATTGACTTTAGTCAACATTCTTAGCTAATGTGCTCGGAATTGAATTCTGACAGTTATGTTAGCTCCGAAACGTTGAGTTTGGTCTAGTTGGCCCTTTAGTTGAGGCCTGAGAACTTCCGGTGTGGGTTTTGTGTTGTTTTCTCTGTTTTTAGGCCATTTAGAGTTGAGAGTGTAACTTTGGGTGAATTTCGATGATCGAAGTGTCAGATTCAAAATCCGACGATTCCATCAGCTCTGAAACAATGAGTTTGGGTTAGAAAGGTGGTTGGTTCAGGTTCCGGGTAAGCCAGACTCATTTCGAGCCTTTGAGTTCCTTTTAGCTAGTGTTGACTTGGGTCAATATTTCTCCAAAACGACCTCGTATGGAAGTTTCATCAATTCCATTGTGTCTGGAACATCGCTTCCACTCTGTTAGCTTTATTGGTTTTTAAATATCGATTTCCGATGTTGCCCGGAACACCCCGTAGGGAATTCTAGTGCAACTGGTTTTATTACAGGTTGCAGGCCTTCAGCGCCAACGGCGCCCAGGCAAGGCTATCGTGCTAGCCTGTGACCAGGCCTTCAGCGCAATCACGCAAGGGCCAGCGATCACGCCTCAGTGCCTGCAGCCGGCCAGCACGATTGCGCCATTTTAGCGCGATGGTGCTTTGGCGCTAGGCCTCCTTCAGCGCGATGGCGCTGGTCTAGCGCGATAGCGCTAACCAGCGACCATCAGCTATATATTTCTGGTTGTTCGATTTCCCAGCCATTTTCTCTCCACCTTTCTCACTCTAAAACAGTAAATACTCTCCTAAATTTCTCCTATATCAATTCTAAACCTTGGGGAATCGTTGGTTCGTTGATTATCCGTAGTTCCTCGTCTCTTGGTAAGCTTCTTCCTCACTTTGGTTCTTTGGTTTCCTCTAAATTCCTCCATTGATGCTCACACCCAAACTTGGATTTTTGTGTAGATTCTGCCTCTTAAGCTGGTGCATGTTCGTGGGTGTGGAGTTTTATCTGTCTCGGCTTGAAATTCTATCTTTTCGGTAAGTGATTCTAGTCAAATTTCTGATTTGTAGCTCCTAAATTCTACCTTCAAACCCCAACTTGAGCGGACTGTTTTGGCGCCCTCCTCTTGGCAATTTGTGCTCAATTTTGGAGCATGCCTTCTTGGCATCGTTGGGGTCATCGTACTTTCTTTCATTTTTGGTTTCGAATTATGGGCCCCGCAAGATCGTTTTTGACCCGGATTTTGATCCGGCTATGATTATAGCAGTATGGGTATTTATTTATGTTTATGATAGTTTGATTGTCATTTGGGATCTCTCGGAGTGATTCGGGCTTGAATATTGTTGTTCGGGCACCTTGTCATTGGACGACAGGTAAGTTACGGTCTAACTCCCTAGACTTAGCATATATCCGATAACATTGTACTAGCTGGCATCCTTGGGTTGGGTTATTAGGTTGGTACCACAGACCTTGACCGCTTTTCCATGATTCGTCCATTTTCTTTCTCCGTTGTGTGTAGTATTCTTAGTAGTTGATATTATCACCCTTGTGGTCCTGTGTGGCCTTATTGACTCTTGAACATAGAAGGTAGGTTATTGGGAATGTCCGCGAGTCCTGGGCATAGAAATATTCTTCTAGGCTGGTTATGCTTGCTGAGTAGCTTTGGAGCTTGTGCAGGGCCGTTAGGTTGATTGTGAGCTGCTGGGCGGCTATCCGTGTTGATCATTCATTTACATGCATATAAAGAGGATTTATCCAAATTTTACTACGAGTTTTGGCTTCAGGCCTACTGGGACTATTTTCTAAACTTTGCATGTCCCCGGGGGCCCGTTTTCGATGAAAATGAATTGGGAAATGGTTTGATTTAACTGGTGGATCTTCTTGGGGTAAAGAAAGTTAAATTTTAATTTCTATCACCAGTTTTACTATTAATGCTAGACTCGGCAGGGCCGGAGTGCTAGTTGAGTTTTCTTACTACTTGAGATGATTTTAGCCTCGGTCGGACCGAGCACCTGAGATAATTTTCTACTGTTTAGATCCGATTACGCACGGGCACCCTTGGAAGGGTTTTTGAGATATTTTCTACTACTTTAGTCTGGACAGGGTCTGGGCATGCATATTCGAGACTGGGTCTCTATCTTGAACCCGGACTTGATTCCGGATGGCATATTTTGATACTGAGTTTTAGTATGGGGTCCGGGACCTCCATGGACCTTGCCGCTCCGGGCCTGGGTCTTCAGGCTGCATGTGCCGGAGGGAGGGTATGCGACGGAATAGAGGTATACGGGCAGTGTCCTTCCATGGAACCTACCTGCTGGGCCAAATCGGCACTGGAGGGGGTACATACAGAGATACCATTTCACCTGAGATCTTCATGCTTCATATCATTCATTGTTTGAGGCTCCACCTTTGTTTGATGTTTGTTGATTATACGCTCCGGTATTATGGGATGCCGGAGGGTCTGTTTTCACTTGTTTGTGTTCCTCGGTTGTATGGGCGGCCGGGGGACTGTAGGTAGACTCTTGTCATTTACTTACGGACTTGTTCCTTGTTATGGCTAGGTTGTTGGTTTCTGGATTTGAGATTGATATGATTAGTTCAATCTTCGATATCTGCTTTCCCGAGCATGTCTATCTTTACTCTTCACCCCCTTTTTCTTACACTTGAGGTTACCGGTAAATCGTCCATTTCTAGAACTTATTATGTATATACTGTTGATGCAAGGATCCCAGGTGCGTCTTTTCTTAATTTCACATGTGCCTGTGTGTATATATTCTACTTGCTAGCCTTGAATGTTGTTCTATTGTCTTCCCTCTGGGCTAGTTCCTGTGTACTTTTTCGTTGATTTTCGTGACTGCTTATTTCTATTCTGTCTGTTATTATTCTTTTATCTTATATGTGCCCAGTCGGCCTATGATACCTACTGGGTACCTTATGCTTCGCATTTGGTGCTCACCCTATACACTGCATCTTCTGGTGCAGATCCTAGTGTGAGCCATCACCGCTAGCTCGTGGGAGACTCGTGCGAGGTGCTATTTTGGTGATATTCTAGACTTAGGGTGAGCTTTTGTCGACCGGAGCTTAGCTTTAGTTTATCTTTTGATTATGTACTCTACTTCTACTCGGAGGCAGCTTGTATATGTTATTTTGGACCCTTGTACTCCTTATGTAGATCCGGATCTTATACGCTATGATACCAGGTTTTGGGTTGGTGTAGCTTCCGCATTGTATATCTATTACTCCCGTTATCTATTTTCTTTATCATGTTCTTTTGCTTCCACTTATTAAACTGTTCTTCCGCTTATACTGTTAGAAGGTAGCCCATTACTAACCGTTCCGGGCTACGGGATTTGGTTCGCCTACTGGGGGGGTTGTAGGTGCCATCATGACCGAGAAATTGAGTCGTGACAATTGGTTTGGTATTTACTAATTAACTATTCATAATTTTATGTTCATGTGACAGCGATTTAAGCTAGAAAAAATATGGGTATTAAAGTCTAGGTTTAAATGAAATTTAAAAAAACTTAAATTCATTAAAACAAACTTCAAGAATTAATTTAGTTTGTCATTGATTCATTGATGTTTTATTCTTAAAACAAATTCTCTTACCCAATCAATTAAGGATTATATGATTTTTGACAAATTAAATTACTTGTAAGAAAAAAGAATGTCTTTATTTCAACAATATATGACCATCAATAATATTTAATAAATGTGATATTGAGAAACTGATCACTTGATAAGAATTTTCTTTTCCAGCTTTCTATCCCCACTTAATTAAACAAATTGAAAAAATTTTAAAAGTTCCTTTTCTATTATTTTCCAAGATTTTTATCTATTCTAAAAAAGTTTTGAAATTTATTTCTATTATAGAATTGTGTTAAATCATAAATGCTAAATTTATATTTTCAAAATAGTTTTTTATTAGAAATAAGATTAAGAAAAATTTAATGGTAATTTTAAAATTACTACTAAATTAAATTTTATTAACGGAGTATCCTCTTAATACTAAATAAGTTCTTCAACGTTATTATTATCATAATTTTAGATTATGTTTGTGTACGGTTATTTTTATTAGACGACATCATCACTGGTCACAAGTATTTCTAAAGGGCTCAAAGTTAAGTATATTTATCAAATTAAATATGATAATCTAAATAAAATAAATAAATAAATAAAATAGGGTCAAATACGACATAGAATACAAAAAATTAGTCTAGGGGGATAAGTCTATGTGTTCATATCATATTATTAGAGGCTTATGACTTAATATTGGGTCTAGTTTATCAAAAGTTTTGGCATATATTCTTTATTCAATTTGGTAGATGATATTTAATAAGAATTTATCGATTTATTTATTATTTTTAAGTTCAATTCATACATTTAACTAGTTAGTCTAGGGTTGTAATAACCACTCATTAGATGACTCTACGTGAACGCGAGACCACGTCTGCAATCATGATGGTTAGTGTGGACTTTGCCCCTATCACGATCTAAGAATTTGGGCTTGTAATGACACCTATCCCAACTCAATCGTAGTAGGTAAATCATTTCTCAACAATCACAAATAACTTAAGTACAAGTGAAAAAATAAAGGATCAAGACAAATTTCTTAAATACGCTTCATATACTCATAATAAAGGATAACAATGTACAAAACCAACCCAAGACTCAATTGTCACGCGTACAAGAGCGACCTCGACCTCTATATTGAAGGGTCAAAACTGCAATGCATGGTTGTCTAAGAAGTAATCAAGGCAGAAATGAAAGATAGAGGAAAACTTGGTCAATCTCTGAACATAGGATCTCACCACAACATCGAAATTAATAACTACGCACGATCAAGGATCGCGCTGATAACTAATACTGAATTTGCATAGAAAAGATGTAGAAAAGTAGAGTGCACACAAATCGCTAGTACTCAGTAAGCATCATGAATCGATCGAGCTCAAGTAGTTGCTATATGGGATAAAGAATGCAAAAAAAATAATTCTAAGCGTAAAAAAATCCAACAGTTCAATAATATAGTCAATAAAAAGTACTTTGAAGCATAACAAAAATAAATGAATAATGCAATTCAATGAAATGCGTGTAATTCAATGGTCAATGCCTACCGATATACACCTCCTCACAGTGGCATGTTACAAAGTGGGACTCATGAAAACTCGTGAGGTCCCTATATCCGCCCATAACCATTTTTCTTCGAGCCGATATTAGTCAAGTACCCAAAATTATTTTCCTTCGGGTTTTACATCACAATCACCGTCCAAAACTATTTTCCTTCAAAAATAAAAAGAGAGCATTTTCTTTCAAAAATAAGATTTTCTCTCATAATACCATATCCATGATCAATGAAAATGAATGAATATGCATGAAAAATACTAAGACAAACACACCACAATAGACATTGATACTAAGTACGCCTCAGCTTAAACATAGGCTACAAGCCTCAATTCGGTACAATATCTCAATCTTGCCAATAGGCCATAAGTCCTCATTACTCCCATTTACTTTTCATATCGAGCCCATCATAGCATTTCACCCCTCATATAATTAATAATGCATGAATCAACCCACAACATAATATACAAAATAATATGTCCAATTTCTAAATTCATTCATCAACATAAGCCTCCACAAGGGCATCATGAAATCAAATCATCTATTATAGACACTTTATCTCTGTCACGATCTGATTTTTCAGGTCATGATAGCACCTGCAACCCCCCAGTAGGCGAACCAATTCCCGTAGCCCAAAATGGTTAGTAATGGGCTACTACCTAACCAATATGCACAATAAGCAGAAACAGAATATAAAGATATGGACAAAGCGGAAGCAACAACCTGAATATACACATAATGAAACTACACCAACCTCAAGACTTGGTATCGATAGTACAGAAGCTTCTAATAGAATACAAGTGCTAGAAGTAACAAAAGATAAGTTCAACTATCTCCGAGATGTGGTCAAGCCCCTGTCGGCAGGCGCTCACCCTAGTCTCGAAGATCCAAAAGTTGCACGAGTCTCCAACGCGATCAATGGCAAAGGCTCAACTAATATCTGCACTAGGAAGATGCAGAAGTATAGTATGAGCACCAATTGCTAAGAAACGGGTACCCAATAGGCATTATCGATCGACTGAGTGCATATAATATATAAAAATAGTAAATAGCAGATAGTAAGAAAGCAGTCACCGAAGCAATAGAAAAAGCACAAGGAACTAGCACAGAGAATAGACAACCAAGAGTTATAAGCATACAATGCTAGCACAGAAGATATACATAACACAGAAACGCAGGTGTAAGGAAGAAGAACGCACCTGGAATCCTTGCAACAAGAGTATAAATAAAGAGAGAGAGAGTTAGGAACATGGTGGTATACCGGTAACCTCAAGTAAAAAGGGAAAGAAAGAAAGAAATCCAACAGTCAACTAGAAACCATAAAATAACGAAAACATACTTAAAACCACAAACTCTCAAGATAAGCATAAAACCAGGATCATTCTCACAACTTACAACCTAGAATGGAGTAACTAAACCACAAGGACCAAGAGTTCTACTCAGAATCAAGATAAGGAAAAACACCTGATAAATCACAACCGATCAGGAGGACACACAATGGAGCCTCAAAGATATAGGACTCACTAGCTCCTCAATACTCAAGCCCAAAACTCAGAACCTCAACAGGCCAAAACTTACCAATTAACAAAAACCAAGGACCACAACTAGGTCTATGAGATGAGAGGAGTAATATAATCTACCTACAGTCCCAACGGCCACCCATACAACCGAGGCTTTTTAGTAAACTGATGGGGGGATGTGGAGCAATAGGTCGAGGAATGCAATCAAGTAAAAACAAAACCCTCCAGCCGCCCATACAATCAGAGTGTACACTGCACACAAAGCAAACAAGGGTGGAATTCGAGTGAAATATGCATGATGATGTGATATGATGAATCTGTAACCAAGTGTGATCGCAGTGTTGTATGTTACCCCCTCCGATGCCCCAAAGGTCCAATAAAGGCGGAATCCATGGAAAGACTTCTCCCAAGTACCTCTCTGACGCCGTATATCCCTTCCCTCAAGTCACCATCGGTCTGTAGCACTTGGTCCGGAATGGTAGGGTCCCTGGAGGTCTACTCGTAAACCACATACTAACACAAAACTCAATATATCTCAACAATCGAGATCTTATCGTACATGCTTAGATTTAATCTGAGTCTAAATCAGTAGTAGTAATCTCAACAACCCCCACTAAGGGTGCCCAGAGCATATCCGGGTCTAAAGCAGTAGTCATATCGTAATAACCCTCATCGAGGGTGCCCAGAGCATATCCGGGTCTAAAATAAAAATCAAGTATCAAAATTCCTAAACATGGTGCCCGGCTCGTATCCGGGTCTTAATCCGTAAAAAATAATGTCTAGTGCTACGGCCTAATCGAGCCTAGTATCAGAATGAAGACCAATAACCAAATCATCATAATACCCTCTCTACTCCGAGAGGTTTCTTAAAAGTCAGTTTAAATGTCCTTTCCAAAGTCATGTACCGAAAATGGGCCCTCAAGGGCATGCAAAGTTTAGAAAATCAATTAAGTAGGCCTGAAGCCAAATCAATAGTAAAACATGCAGGGAAAACCTTTTCATGTATGATATGCTCGCAAACAATAGAGTGGCCCAAAATGGCTCACAAACATTCCTATCGTCCCTTCACAGGCTCAACACCTCTACATCAGTCATAACCAACCTAGAAGGATATCTCTATGTCCGGGACTCACGAACATTCCCAAATAACCCACCATCTATGTTCCAGAGTCAATACAAGGCCACACAGGACCACAAGGGTAATATACAATACTGATACGATTAATACAATTAACCTATGAAATAAACGGACAGAAAAAGTGGACAAGGTCTGGGGTACTAACCTATAACAACCCACCCAAGGATGCTAATTAATGCAGAGTCAAGGTAGATAAAGCCATAATCTACCTGTCATCTGATGACTAGCTATGGGAATGACTTTGTCCAGGCTCAAACTGCTTCGAGAAGCTCCAATTTGCAAAAACGCTATCAACACAATAATCTACACATCAAAACAAATCTAACGATACCCATAATGCTATAGAAATAGCTGGATCAAAATTCAGGTCATCGGTGAGATCGTGGGACCCACAACCTAAAATAAAAAATGGAAGGGCGCGCCATGATCACCACACTCCTAACTGTGCATGCTCAAAATATGAAGAAATTTAACCAGGGGAAATGACTCAAAATAGCCAGCCACTTCAAGAACAAATTAAAAATCAAAAGGGATGAATTTAACAGATTTAAGTGGATAAAACTCACCAATAATGATGGAGGAATGATCAAGGCCAAGAAATTTGCACCCCAACACCAAGAATTGAGTCAAAACATTGCTTAGACGAGCTTTGGAGCCATTATCAATGGGGGCTTATATACTGCCCAGGGGTCCTTCATCGCGATTGTGAAGGGACCCCTCATGGTCGCGAGGACCACGCTGGCTAGACCATCGCGATCGTGAGGACTAGCCACGCGGTCATGAAGAACAACGGAAAGAAAGCTTCATCGCGATCGCGACAAGGGACATCGCGATCGTGAAGAGCAAGGGACCAGGTGCTTTATCGCGGTCGTGACAAGGGATATTGTGATCGCAAAGATCACGGACCAAGCGTTTCATCGCGATTGCGAGGAAAAGGGATCGCGAATGCGATTAAGGCCTGAGGCCTGCACCTGCAACAACAAAATCTGCAACCTTTGAAAAACTCTATGGGGTATTCCGGGCATAATTGGAAATCGATATTCACAAACTAATAATGCTAACAGAGTAGAAACAACATTCTGGACTCAATGAAGTCGACAAAACTTCCATACAAGGTCATCTCAGAGGAATGTTTACCCAAGTCAACGCTAACTAGACGCCAGTCGAACATCCAAAATGAGCTTGTCTCACCCAGGACCCTAACCAACTAACTACCTAACACAAAATCAACATTCCAGAGCTAACAACGCTGATGGAATTTCCATCTGAGGCCGTCTTCTCCGAATGTTGACCAAAGTCAACCAAACAAGCCCAACTGGCCTAAAAACACAGAATGAGAGAGAATTCTAAACTGAAAAGCACCCAGATCCTGATCAAAGGTCCTACTAGATCAAAGTCCACGCTCCGGAGCTAACGAAACTGTCGAAATTCGATTCCTAGCACGTTCACCAAGAATGTTGACTAAAGTCAATGATTTCAAAAGCCTAAAGCTCTAAAATAAAAAATGGTCAAAAAGACTAAACAAACGGCCCGAGTATGGCTGGCACCGGCACCGGTACCGATACTTCTGGACCGATACCGGAGTAATCGTCCGCCGGTTGGCCGGGAACCGGGACGGTATCGGTACCGGTAGTACCGAGAATTTTTCCCTTTTCATCCCGGATCGGTACCTACCGGGACCGGACCTGACCGGTATACCGGGTCCCGCTCTTTTTTTTTTAAATTTTAATTAAATTAAAATTTGGTTATTTATAATTGAAAAAGTTTCAAAATATATAAGTTATTTTATATTTATTTTAAAAGTATAACTTAATAAATTAGACTTTTTTTAGAGTTTAAATTTTAAACTCCAAAAGTTTAAAACTTTAAATTTCAAATTTTAAACTCTTAAAAACTTTTTAAACTCTTAAGTCTTAAGTCTTAAAAGTTTAAATTTAAATTTTTAAACTATAACTAACTTAATAACTTACTTACTTAAGTTTGAAACTTTTTAAACTATATCAAACTTTTATTTGTTAAACTTTTTTAAATTTCAAATTGTAACTTAAGTTTGAAACATTTAAAAATTGAAATATATAAAAAAGACTTGTATTAAATTGAAGACAATAATTAAAAAAATTCAAGGCGAATAGCCTATAATTTTATTCATAAAAATTAAATAATACAATTTGTGTTACAAATATTAGAAGAGGACCTAATCTACGCAGCCACTTTCTAGGAAGGGTTCTATTTGAATTAGGCCTCGAACTATCATACTAATATTTAAATCCTTGAAAATAGTCTTGACGTAGAGTTTCTAACAATTCCCTGGTAACATTTTCTGGAAGTGGTTGTTGTGCTTGATCCTCCAATGCATCCATGCCGTCTTCACTAGAATTTACCAAAATATTATCTATATCATATTCAAATTGGACAGGTAAACTAGGACGCCCATAATTCCTTTGCTCGGCATTGATCCAATCTCTAAACAATACCGATATCTCCAAGCTGTCTGATGCTAATGAATACCTATGCTCCCCAATTTGATATCTTGCTGCACTAAAAGCGCCCTCCGAAGCTACTGAAGATGCTTGAATAACTAGCAAATCTCGAACCACCGGTTGAAGTTTTGGAAATGACTTGCCGCGAGTCTTCCACCATTCCAAAAGTTGAGGTTTGCCTTGTGCATCCTTAATGCTTTTCATTCCCTGATCAAGATATTCATCAAAATCATTCCTTTCATTAGAAGTAAGAAGATAATTTTCCATCATATCATCAATATCATCTTCATTTGAATATCTACGCCTAGAACTTGAAGGTTCTACATTATGTACTTAATCATTTATTCTACTAGAATTATACAAGTCATACAATTTTCTAGCTTCAATTCTTATGTTATCTTTAACATCGGACAAACTAGGTATTTTGTCCTCTTCGGCAACTTCGTCACCTTGGATACTTTGCTGATATATAATCTCTAAAATATCTAAATTTGAATATATTCTTTCAATCATTCGTGATGCACCTATTTCTTTGTAAGTTGGGTTTAATAAACAAGCAGTTAAATAAATTTCAGGAATAGGAATAAAATATTTTCTAAATTTTTTAATCATTACATTAATAGAATCTTTAAACCGTGAAATATTTTTGTATTGAAAATATTTATCAGAAATAGCACATATATTTGGTAAAACTGAACAAATAGTTGGATAATAAAGTCCAGATATTTGTTTTGTAGCTAACTAAAAAAAATTCTTTAAGTTCATATACTTCTTTCCAATCAGTGTCAGTAATTCTATAATCATTATCTGAATTGTGAGCATTCCAAACCATTTGTAAAGGCTTTCTATATTCATAAGCAACTTTAAGCATTTCATATAAAGAATTTCATCTAGTAGACACTGTTTTTGGAATTTTTCTAGGGGGGAGTTCTAATTCACGACACCGATTTTCAAACTCTACACGTCTAGACTTTACTTGACATTTAAAAATAAAATGGCATGCAACTTCACATTTTATACAACCATTATTATACATTGCTATACCATCTTTAACAATTAAATTATATATGTGTGCAGCACACCTAATATGAAAATCGTCATTATAAATAGGGCAGATTGTCGGTTTTAGTTTATCAACAACATTTGTATTATTAGAAGCATTATCAAAGGTGACACTAATTACTTTATTACAAATTCCATAAAATTGTAAAACATTTGTAATAGTTTGAGCTATGTAACTACCGGTTTTCAGCATTTCACAACATTTATAATCTAAAATTCTTTTTTGCATGTTCCAATTTTCATCAATCCAATGACCAATAATAGTGAAATAATCGTTACCATTAGGACTACGACCCATATCAGAAGTGATAGTCATTCTACAAGTATTATAGTTAAATAAACAACGAAGATATTGTACATGTTGTTCTTGATAATCAAAAATAGCTTTTTTAATAGTATTTCTTGAAAAACCTGTGAAAGAAGGATTATACACTATTTGAATATAATGAACAAAACCGGAATTTTCAGCAAAACTAAAAGGCAAGCCACAAAGAACAATCATTTTAGCCAATTCTTCAAGATCTCTTTCTCTACTATAACTGCGATGTGTACTAGGGCCAGCAACATTAGAAGGGTTTAACTGTGTTTGGATCATGTTAGAGACCCCTACTCCTACAGATGCATCGGGAAGGGGAGTACCATATTTTTTTGCATCGGCTATAGCCTGAGCTTGCAAAAATTCATTTTTACAACATCCCATTAAATGATTTCTTAAATGTCCCGTCCCACCCGACTTTCCCGTAGTTTTATGATTCAAAATATATTTACATATTTTACAAATAGCTTGAGTTTTATCCTCACTTTGAATCATAAATTGTCACACAACAGATTTTTTAGGACGTTCAACCTTTGGCTTAGCCCTAGTAGGATGTACAGGAGGAGTGGGAGTGGGAGCGGGAGCGGGAGCAAGAGTGGGACTAGTAGCCGTAGGAGGCTCTGTTTCATCATCATCATAAGTATCATTACCATCTTATTCATTATCATATTCTACTTCTTTCATCTAGTTCTTCATTAAAATTACCAAACATTGTCTGTAAAAATTCATGATCTAATTGAGTATTGCTATCAATATTAAAAAGAGTTTCATCAACATGTGTAAAATCATCCGTATTTATTCTTAATTCAGGCTGTTGTCTAGTTTTAGATTTGGATTTAGAAGAACTACCGACTTTAGTTTTTCCGGTTACTGCATTAGTCAAACTACCAAAAAGTATTTTTTTACCTTGGCCGACATTTTTATCACCGGATTCCATATTAAAATATTAAAAGTAAGCAAATAGATAAATACAAAAATTAAATACAAAAAAATAAATAAGTAAAGAGATGAAAGTTGGAACGAATGTACCAAACGTCTGCGTAAAAACAGACGTGTATAACCAAAAGTCGAAATTGATAGATGAAACTTGAAGCTTGAAAATTGCTCCAAAATAATCCAACAAATAAAATTAACAATTTAATAGATATTATTAGAGAATAGAGAGTAGAAGAGTAGAAGATTGAGAGTTGAGAGAGTAGATGAAGAAGAAGAAAATTTGTGTAATAAATAATGAAGGGGTGGGGGGTTTTATAGTTAAAATTTAGGACTAAAATGTATTTTTAAAAAGTTTGGGGTATTAAAAAAAGTTTGGGGGGTAGGGGGTGTTTTGGGGGGGGGGGTTGGCTGAAATAGCCGTTGGGTGGGGCCCACTGGCCGTTGCCAACGGCTAACCCAACGGCTATTTAATAAAAAAAAAAAATTAAAAGTTTCCACCGGATCGAACCGGACCGGTACCGGGACGATCCGGTAATTTTACCCCTTCCGTCCCATTACCCCTACCGGCCAACCCTTACTCCGGACGGAACCGGAGTCCACCGGACCGGAACCGGTACCAGCACCTCCTGGTTCCGTTGCCACTCTTAGGCCCGAGAACCGAACTACCGGTCCCAGCAAGACATAAATGATTTGGGGCCACTACAGGCAAGCTCTAATAGTTTAAGAAAGACAAAAACGCATAAATGACCAAAAGGGTCATTACAATCTCAATATTATGCCCAACCCATAATATGCTTTACATGATAAGTACTCATCCAAGCTCAAGTCTGAAGAACAATAAGTCATAATCTACCTTGAAGCTAAACTGCAAGCCCGCACGATCCCTCAACGACCTTTCCCTTTTGAATGGCCTCCGAATGCTCCCATTTATTAAAAACATTGTTATGATAGATTTTGAAACTTAATTTCAAAATCATTCATAACTTCGAGGCAAAAATATTTTTAATTTTTGTTTGTAAAATAGAGTCGCCTCTTAATTTTTAAGAATTTAAGAAAATCATTTATTAAAGGTATTTGAAAGATGTTTTATTGAAAATTAGAATTTGGTTAAGGGGTCAAGTTAAGTTTAAAAGAAAGTATTAGGCACTTTCAAAAATTTACAAAATGTGATTCCCGACGGATTAAACATATTTGGCTAATTTTGAAAATTCTTGAAGTTACTTGAAAATCTTATTTAAAAATTGAATAGAATTTATTTGATACTTATCCATTTAATTCATTTCAAATAATGAAATAAACTAAATATCAAAGTTTCAAAATAATTCAATCTGTAGCAATTTTATCTAAATTAAGGCTTGGAGTTAAATAATTAACCCAACCTTTTAACATGAATTTCGAGGTATTTAATAACTATGAAGGGACATAGGAGATTCCCTAAGTCATTCTACGAGCTTAAGTTTGCCTAAAATAAAATTTTGGTAATCAAACATCCGAGTAAGCCATTTGGAAACTATTTTTCAATGTATAAACTAAACTCGATGAGTAGGTTCAAACTCTTGTAAGGATTCATCTAAATTAAGAGGTAAAACCAAGCAAATGTTAATGCATAAAGATAATCAAATAATTCACAAATCGAAAAGTAAGGAAGAAGAATTAAAGTTGAGCCAGATTTGACTCTTCTTTGCTCTAGTACCGTGAATTTACTGTTATTGTTGCTGTGATATTCGGGTTGACTCGAGGCAGGAAATGATTATATTGGGTCTTGCTCAACACAAAATGAGAGGAGGGAATCCATTGCATTCACAGCAGAATCATGCAAATAAAAGAGAAGAAAATAAATGATTAATATCTTAAATAAATATTGTCTATTGTTGAATAAAATAAATAATTTAATTAACATGTTAAATCAGGTTGCAATTCAATAGTACTACTGCACATTTTCAAACTTGAATTTAACCCAATAAATATTGACGGGACAAAAATAACTCAAATCACTAGTACAAGACATAAGGATTTGCACATATATTGAGATTTAAACATGCTAACTGTGTAAGCTACCCCAACAGAAATTGAAAACTTAAGAAAACTATTCCTATGTAGCAGGCAATAGGCGTATAAATTCTAAAACAAACTAGAAAACTCATCTCCTAACGTAAGCAATAGCAAACTAAAATTGTTATTCATGTTTGTCCGTTCAAAACTAATTCAGAAATAGAACATGAACCCATAACATCTTTTAAGTCTTTAACCATGAATTGACACGTCATAAATACCAATAGAAAGCAACTTGAATAATAGACGATAATTGAAGAAAATTTCAAACCTTACTTGGAGTTGAACTTTTCTCTTCATACATTTACGGACTTATCAGAATGGAGAATTAATAACTATGTTAGGCAAGCAAGACTAATCGATACATTATTCTTTCAAGATTCATATGAGAAAAATCAACCAGACCAATTTCAAAGTTGCAAGTGAAGATGAGAAAGTCAAGATTCTAAAATAATGTCTAAGAATACTAATTTAATAGTAAAATTAGTCCTAAGCTGAAACTGAATTTTAGTACTATCAATCATTCTTTACATATTTGAATGAATCGAAAAAAAATAATTATCTAGCTAAAGTGAAATAATTGAACTATGTTGCTTCAAACAGAAAGATGCAAAGCTAGGACTAAGACAGAGAAACTATCAGCTAATCCCAACTTATAAACAAACTTAAAATTATTTTATCGAGACTATCAAAACACGTGAAGAACAAGCTCTATCAAGGCCAAAGCGCAGAGATTTTCATACATTGTGTAAGTTCAGACAGATGATGAGTTTCTAATTTAGACTTGTACTCGAACAAATACAAACTAAAACATGCTCTCAATCAAATTAAAAAAAATCAACTGATAGCAAAGAAAGAAAAATTACTAAAGTAAATTTTAACACTTATTGAACTAATTTTCCATTAAATCGGACTGACTATCATACTCCAACTGACCAACATATCACAATTGAACATTCAAATATGGTTATTAACTACTCCTACGAAAATAAACACTGCAAAATTAATAACTGAAGATTTAGCACCTTATGATCATGAATTTCAACTGAACAATGAAAAGCTGAATCTAAACAAAGCAAGAATGATATGTCTAATTTTTTTAGTTCATAGCTATATGAATTAGAGGAATTGAACTATATAGAAACAGTAAATTATTAATCTACCTAATTATTAAACTTAAATGCAGAATCACACAAGTTAACCTACCAAATTGTATCTGAAAGTAAGAGACAAATGCAGAAAAATAAGGAAAAAAATGGGGAATTACCTTTTGTCGAGCAACCAATTAGGACAACGAGTGATGAGGATGATTTCACCTTTTACCATTTTCCTTGACTCGAGACAACCAAAAAATAACAAAATTTGAACTATGAACCAAAAACTTCCAAACTTTTAGACTCCTAGGTACTGAAACATAGGTTTACCCAAGTTTTTGTGGATTTTCACGATTTCAATCCTTTGCAAACAAATAGAAAGGAGTGGGTTTATATAGAACCCTTCAAATCTCAAATTCTGACGAAAATTTTGATATAGGACCAAGGTAGAGTAAAAAATAGAGGATAAGATCAACCGTTGAAAACTTGTACGAATTTCAGAAGGAAAAAGCCAAAAAGAAAAATAAAAAATTGAAAAAAATGAACTAGGGGAGAAGTTACCATTTTGTTTGTACAACTGAGTAATTGCTTGAAATGGTCTTGACGACCTGCAAATCTTCAAATGGGGCTTTGAATCATGAGGTTAGAGATTTAAAATTGAGGCAACTAAGAAATTGGGGATAAGGTTTGTATGATTGAGTTGTTGTTTTTTGAATGAGAAAGACAAAAGAAAAACTGGATTATAATGGGTATTGGGCCAGTTTAGTGAGTATTGGGCTGAGAGTTGGTCTGAAGTTGGGGCTAAATAAGAGCAAAAATAGTTTTGAAATTATATTGCAATATGGCCAAATATAATAAAAAGTGTAGCCAAAATATTAACGGACTGACCAAATTAAAATTGATTTGAAGCAAAATTGAGATGAACTAATTATCTAATTAATCAATTAAGCTTCTTAATGCTAACAGAATAAAATAATTACTTCACAAAATAGATTAATTATTGATTAAACTGTAACTTACTTGATTTTGATAAAAATGTATTACGTGCTTAATTAGACATTTATTTTGATAGAAATTTATTTTTTCAAATATATATGTATATATACACACACACACAGAGTCAGACCCCTATATAGTGGCCTTGTTTGTTTGAAGGTTTCATGGTTGTTATAGTGAGGTGATGTTATATATGTATAGTGATATTTGACATTTAGATCTCATTAGCCATTATACACAAAAAATGCAAAATTAGAAAAAATATGAACATACAAAAGGAAAATTTAAATACTCTTTTTTCTCGTGAAGTTATGCCCATAACTGATGGACACCATATAAGTATAATTTTTTTCTTTTAGATATTTTTACTTAAAATTTACTATGTGCATAATATTAATGATGACTACTATAAATATTTTAATATTTTATTTTATACATAATATATTTCTTACAAAATATTATTACACAGTATTTGAGTATAACTGTTATGGAGAGGTAATTTTACAAAGAGTTTATTGCTATAATGGATATCATTCCTGTTATATGTAGAATATTGTTATAGAGAAGTAAATATAACATGAAAAATCGGTGCAATATTAACATATTAATATTAATATATAATTAATATTAGGACATTTCCAAACAAAATAGCAAAATTCCCTCCAAAATGCTTTGAAAATATTTTTATTTTTTGTAAGAATAATTATTTCAAATTGTTTGAAATTGAAGAAGCTGGGATAATTAACTAAAATTGTGGCGGGTCAAAATTGGGTGTCAACACACACTCTTCTCTTGAATATGTGTCCAATGATACCCATATTGAAATACAAAGGTTTGGGTCAATTTGGGGTCAGAAATCCAACCCTCAAGATTCGACAACGAAATGAGAAATTTCTTTTGAAAACACCTTACCCATAACATAAGGGACTTAAATATAAAATTTCATTGAAAATAGAGCTACAATAGGACCTCAAAATCACCATTTTACACTTTCCAATGTTTTGGGGAAAAAGTCTCAAATATCTCCTTCAAAAACGCGATTAATCGATAAAATAGATAGGAAATCATTGGGGTTTTACCAAAGATGAAGGTTAGAAACTTACCCCTGCGATGAATCTTCAAAACCCTCCAAATATCACCTTAATCTGAGCTCAAGAACTCTCAAAAATGAAAAATAAAGCTTAAGTTCAAAATGTGTAATTAAATTCTGGTCCCAACAATTTCTTCATTGCAAACACGGGGAGCCCATCGATATCGAGGAAGCGACCTGCTCTGGCTCTTCCCGAATGCAATGACCCGATTGTGAATGTAAAGAGAAGCTCAACTCAGACCATAACAAACCTCTTTGTGAACACAAGATTTAACCTAAAGAACATGAAGGCAAGACCTGGCGAAGCTTCGCGCTTGTGGTTCGAGTCTCGCAAACGCGAAAGAGAAACTAGTTGCTGGTGTATTAGAACCCCTTCAAACTCTAAAATACTCCTCGAAACTCATTTGAAATCCGATGAACACAAACCAATAGTGCAAACTAGTTGTAAAATACATTCCGAACCTAATAGAAATGACGAACACCGATTCAGGATCTTTTTGGTCAAATGTTGACCAAAGTCAACCCAAACTTAAGAAACTCACAAATTCCAACCAAATCACCAAAACACCCATGAAAGCTTCAAGAATCAAATCAAACCTCCACCTGGACAAAACATCACCCTCCGAACCTACTAGAACCATCAAAACTTGAAAATGACTTTCCTAACCCCAAAAGCTGACTTTGGTTAACTCTCTTAAACTACAAACTTCTAAAACCCAAAAACTCGCTCAAAACTCATCTGATCTCCTCAAAAACCAAACCACCCATCCCCACAAGTCAAAAATACCGAGTCAAAGTTATGAGGAGGGTCAAATAAGAGAAAATGGTAAAACAAAAGAAAACAACCTTGAAGGTCGTTACATCATCCACTACTAAAACACACATTTTTCCTCGAACATAAAGAGATAGAACATACCTGAAAACTCAAAAAGCTGGGGATATCTACTCTACATGTCCAACTCTGTCTCCCAAGTAGCCCCTTCTACTAGACGATTCTTCCATTGCACTTTCACCAAAGCTATCTTCTTGGACCTCAACTTGCGAATTTTCCTATCCAAAATAGTTATAGGCTCTTTCTCGAAAGTCAAATTCTGATCGAATTGCACTGCATCCCATTGAATCACATGGAACTATTCAAATGATATATCTTTAGTATAGACACATGAAACACAGGGTGAAAACCTGTGTCACGCCCTGTGGCTACTCCCTAGATGCAACACGGTGCTTAGTGTCATGAGTGACCCCAAGCTAACCCATGGTATGGTATATCTAGGTATTTTTGAATCAAATACAATCTGTGTGGAAGCTAACCTGGTTTAAATAAGTAGGTTGGAAATATAATCTAAGCATATCTGTATATATAAATATCTAAGAGTGTAGTAAGACTGAAAGTAAAATTGACAACCCAAAAGCTGATTCTAGTGCTATGTCTGAAAGCCTCTAACTGAAGTGAGTTACTGGGACAAGCCCCCAGCTAACTCTAAAAGTCTGAAAACTGAAATTTAAGACTGAAATGAATAAGCATAACTATTGTCCTCGAACTATGAGGACTCACCACTAAGCTGTTGAGTAAGGACTGGATAGTCGCACTAAGCACGGTTTGGATACTGGGCGCCTGAACCTACATCATGATAAGATGTAGCATAAAAGTATGCATCCGTTCTTTGAATATACTGAGCATGCAGGATATATGCAAAGATGAATATACCAATACTGAAGAGGTAAATGATATGCTAAACATGATAAATAGATTGAAACATGAACTAGGAGGTAAACTGAATGAAATGACCAAGTATTAAATCATGGACTGTAACATGCTGAATTGAACTAAATAACTGAAAGACTGAATACAAGGTCAATGCAAGTACTGAATCTGAACTGTGAGAGCTACTGTTAACCGACATACCCCAAGTTAAGCTAATTATGAGGCTAACCTATAACCCTGGCGGGAAGGGTATTCATACCTTACCAAGGGTACAAATAAATCTGACGTGGATTCACTAAATTGATATCCACAAGGGACAAGGGTATCATTCCTGATCTGATGGGTGACCCCTGTAGAACCTACGATGGCACCGTAGTTCTGGGACTCGGGGACTTCTACTAAAGGTCTCAGCCTAAACTGATGGGTGATCCTTCATCCCTTCATCCACTCGGTGCTAAGTCTACTCCCAACTGAATATATAAGCAATGAATGCAAACTAAAATACTAGATAGCTCAAATACTGATATAACTGAAAATGCACAATAATACTGAAAACTAAAGGCATTCAAATCATGAAGCATGGCTTATTGAATTATCCGACTAGCAAGTATAAATTATGAGTACTGAAATTAACACATGCTAGGGTATTGAATTCTGTATGTATGGCTATCCTGGGTTCCCAAGAAAACATGTAATAAATTTCATACAAGCAATAAAATCTGAATTGCAATGGTTTCATAAGGTTTAGGAACCCTAGGTCTGAAGAACTAATTGAAAACTGAAGAACCAGACTGAATCTAGGGACTCAATGGGTGAAAGGGACCCATTGAATAAATCCCACATACTTGAAAGAGAATCTATGGAGGAAATCCTGGGATTGAAGCCCGAATTTGAGAAAACTCTTCTGCTTGTTCTTGAGAGGAAAAAACATTTATTTTCTCCAAATTTTTCTAAGTACTGATTAGTTTTGGGAGAATGGAGAAATATGAGTGAAAATCCCTTTAATTACCCCAAAAACGACTAAGGGTCGGAGTTAAAAAGGGTAGGAAAAAGACTGGAATGCCCCTAAATTAATTAAAAGAAAACTGCTAAAATTCTCGAAATGTAAGACCATGGATTGGTCGACAGACCGTGGTCTTGAATGACGGGCCATTAACTGACCCGTGGTTCTGTCCCTGAGTTCTTGGGGTCCTTTGATCTGCTGATTCCACAAGTCATAGGATGGACCATGGTTCTGAATGATGGTCCATTGTCAGACTCGTGGTTTTTGGACCTTAAGTTGAGGGTTCTATGGTCTTATGATTCCACAAGTCACAAGATGGACCGTGGTTCTGAATGGCGGTCTGTCATTGGACTCGTGGTGTCTGGGCCTTAAACTGAGGGTCATCTGATGAACGGGAACCACTGGTGGCAGGACGCATCGTGGTTTTAAACTACGATCCGTGATCCCATCCATGGTTTTGAGGTAGGAAACTGACACCTCTCTGATGACCAAGTCCACGAGTCATAGGATGGTCCGTGGTTTCAAACCACGGTCCGTGAAGTTACTGATAGACTGAAGGGGGACTAACACTGGAGATCAGACCATGGGTCAGATCACGGGTCGTGGTTCTGGACTACGGTCCATGATCTTGACCGTGGTTTCTGGAAACTTAAAGTTTTCTAAAAATAATTTCCTGCTGAGTGTTGTACAGTAGTTGGTTCACATTCAGGGGTGTTACAACCTGAAACACCTAGATGTAAGGCTAACTTATAAGGCACCTCGCTAATGCACAACAAGATCTCAAAAGGTCTAATGTACCTAGGGCAAAACTTTCTCTTCTTCCCATATCTCATGACACCATTTGTGGGTGGCACCTTGAGCAAGACCTTCTCACCAACCATGAACTCTATGTCTCAAACCTTTTGATCCGCATAACTCTTTTACCTACTCTGAGTTATCAATAGTTGCTCCTAAATCAATTTCACCTTTTCCATGGAGTCCCTCAACATCTCCATACTCCAAGGCCTAACCTTAAAGGCATCAAACCAAACCACATGAGATCTACATCTCCTACCATACAAAGCCTCAAATAGTGCCATCTGAATACTGGAATAGAAGCTGTTGTTGTATGCGAACTTGGCTAAAGGCAAGAATTGATTTCGATAACCACCAAAATTGATAACACATGCTCGTAGAATATCCTCAAGGACATGATGAGTCCTCTATGACTAACCATCAATCTGCAGGTGAAATGTTGTACTAAGCTCAACTCAGGTACCCAACTTCTTTTGCATCAAACCCCAGAAGTGAGATGTGAAATGTTTACCTCTATAAGAAATGACAGAAATAGGTACCCCATGCAACTAAACTATATTCCAAATGTAGATCTGAGCCAACCTCTCTAAATTATAAGTAGTCTGAATCGGGATAAAGTGAGAGGATTTGGTCAATCTATCAAAATGACCTAAATAACGTCAAAGCTGAATATACCAATACTGAAGAGGTAAATGATATGCTGAACACGATAAATACACTAAAACATGAACTAGGAGGTAAACTAAATGAAATGACCAAGTATTAAATCATGGACTGTAACATACTGAACTGAATTGAATAACTGAAAGACTGAATACAAGGTCAATGCAAGTACTGAATCTGAACTGTAGGAGCTACTGTTAACTGATATACCCCAAGCTGAGCTAACTATGGGGCCAACCTGTAACCCTGGCTGGGAGGGTGTTCATACCTTGCCAAGGGTACAAACAAATCTGACTTGGATCCACTAAACTGATATCCACAAGGGACAAGGGTGTCATGCCTGATCTAACGGATGACCCCTTTAGAACCTATGGTGGCGCAGTAGTTCTGGGACTCGGGGACTTCTACTAAAGGTCTCAGCCTAAACTGACAGGTGAGACTTCATTCTTTCAAACACTCAGTGCTAAGTCTACTCCCAACTGAATATATAAGCAATGAATGCAAACTGAAATACTAGATAGCTCAAATACTGATATAACTGAGAATGCACAATAATACTGAAAACTGAAGGCATTCAAATCATAAAGCATGGCTGACTGAATTATCCGACTAGTAAGTATAAATTATGAGTACTAAAATTAAAACATGCTAGGGTTACTGAATTCTGTACATATGGCTATCCTGGGTTCCCAAGAAAACATTTAATGAATTTCATACAAGCAATAAAATTTGAATTGCAATGGATTCATAAGGTTTAGGAACCCTAGGTCTGAAGAACTAATTAAATACTGAAGAACTAGACTGAATCTAGGGACTCAATGGGTGAAAGGGACCCATTGATAAAATCCCACATACTTGGAAGAGAATCTATGGTGGAAATCCTGGGATTGAAGCCCGAATTTGAGAAAACCCTTCTGCTTGTTCTTGAGAGGAAGAAGTGTTTCTTTTCTCCAAATTTTGCTAAGTACTGATTAGGTTTGGGAGAATGGGGGAAATAAGAGTGAAAATCCCTTTAATTACCCCCAAAATGACTAAGGTCAGAGTTAAAAAGGGTAGGGAAAAGACTGGAATGCCCCTAAATTAATTAAAAGAAAACTACTGAAATTCTCGAAACATAAAACCATGGATTGGTCGACGAACTGTGGTCCTGAACGACGGGTCGTCAACTGACCTGTGGTTCTGTCCCTGAGTTCTTGGGATCCTCTGATCTGCTTGTTCCATGAGTCACAGGATGGACCATGGTTGTGAATGATGGTCCATTGTCAGACTCGTGGTTTTCGTACCTTAAGCTGAGGGTTCTCTGGTCTGATGATTCCACAAATCACAAGATGGACCGTGGTTCTAAATGATGGTCCATCATTGGACTCATGGTTTTTGGGCCTTGAACTGAGGGTCCTATGATAAACGGGAACCATTGGTGACAGGACGAATTGTGGTTTTAAACTACGGTCAGTGATCCCATCCGTGGTTTTGAGGTAAGAAACTAACACCTCTCTGATGACTAAGTCCACGAGTGAAAGGATGGTCCGTGGTTTCAAACCACGATTTGTAAGGTTACACATAGACTTAAGGGGGACCAGCACTGGAGATCAGACCATGGGTCAGATCATGGGTCGTGGTTCTGGACTACGATCCATGATCTTGACCATGGTTTCTGGAAACTTGAAGTTTTCTGGAAACAAATTCCTGCTGAGTGCTATACAATAGTTGATTCACATTCTAGGGTGTTACAATATCTCCCTCTTGGTATCATTCATCATCGAATGAAGGCTAGCAAGCTGAGTATGGAGGGAAAGGCCTGTAATCCCCACCAACCGAGTTCTAGAAGCTGATATCTAACTAAATTGAGTTCTAAGTACATGAAAGCATGATGTAAATGCTAGAATGGGTAAGGAAACATAATATTGAGACTGAAATGCACATGAGAAAACTGAGAAACTGAAGAGGAACTATTACCTCAAGCTGAAACTGGAACAAAAGGGAAGAGGTGAGGGTATTTGGCCATCATGGATGCTTCTTCTTCCCAATTAGCTCCCTCGACTGACTGATTCCTCCATAAAACTTTCACCGAACTGACTTCCTTATTTCTCAACCTGTGAACCTGACGGTCAAGAATCTCAACTAGAACTTTCTCATAGGTGAGTCTATCCTTCACAACCACACTGTCTAATGGAACAATCAATGCCAGATCACCGACACACTTCTTTAATAATGAAATGTGAAAGACTGGATGAACCGCTGCTAGTTCCGCTGGAAACTCTAACTTATAAGCCACATTACCAACCCTCTTCAGGATTCTGTAAGGACCTACATAACTGGGACTGATCTTCTCTTTCTTGATGAATCTCATCACACCCTTCATGGGTGATACTTTTAGGAAAATCCAATCTTCAATCTCAAATTCTAACTCCCTTTTTCTCACATCTGCGTAGGACTTCGGACGACTCTGAGCAGTCTTCAACATTTCCCTAATAAGATGAACTTTCTCCATAGCCTCATGAACTGAATCCGGCCCAATCAATGTTGCCTCACCTGCCTCAAACCAACCAACAGGTGATCTGCACCTACGCCCATACAGTGCCTCATATGGGGCCATCTGAATACTGGGATAGAAACTGTTATTGTAGGAAAACTCTATGAGAGGTAAGTGATCATCCTAACTACCTTTGAAATTGATCACACAAGCTCTCAACATGTCCTTTAAGGTCTGAATGGTACGCTCTGCCTGATCATCCATCTGCGGATAAAATGCTATTCAGAGGTTTTTCTGAGTACCAAAACCTTTCTGAGATGATTTCTAGAAATGAGATGTAAACTGAGTACCCCTATCTGAGATGATAGAAAAGGGAACCCCATGCAACCTGACTACCTCGCAGGTGTAGAGTCTGATATAATCCTATGCTGACCACACCTTTTAACTGAAGTAAGATGGGATCACTGTCTTGCTTCTCCTTCACCTCGGCTACTAGAGAAGATTCTGAACCATTCAGAACTACCATACCGCCGTCTGTTGCGTCCATAAGGCAAACTCCTAGGCGAGAAAACCTATGAACATCCTTAGCCAATTCTTTCCTTTCTTCCTTAACATGAGACACACTACATATAGACAGTCTGCTAAGGGAATCAACCACAATATTAGCTTTACCTGGATGATAAAACACATTCATATCATAGCCTTTGAAGAACTCTAGCCATCTTCTCTGACGAAGATTCAACTCTTTCTAGGTGAAGACATACTGGAGGATCTTATGATCTTTGAATATATATTTATGAACACCATACAAGTAGTGTCTCTAAATCTTTAAGGCAAAAACAACTGCTGCAAGCTCAAGGTCATGAGTCGAGTAGTTCTTCTCATGAATCTTAAGTTGTCTGGAGGCATAAGCTATAAACTTACCATACTGCATCAGGACACAACCCAAGCCAACTCTGGATGCGTCACAATAAACCACAAAACCATCTAAGCCTCCTGGTAGAGTCAAAACTGGAGTTGTAGTCAACCTGGTCTTCACTCTAAGAAGCTTTTCTCACATTCGTCTGACCACTGGAACTTAAACTTTTTTCTAAGTCAACCTGGTCAACGGAGCAACTATGGACAAAAATTCCTCAACAAACCTCCTGTAGTAACCAGCCAAACCCAAAAAACTCTTGATGTCTATCAGAGAAGTGGGTCTAGGCCAGTCCTTAACTGCCTCTATCTTCTGTGAATCAACTCAGATGCCCTCACTAGACACCACATGACTAAGGAAGGTAACTGACTTCAACCAAAACTCACACTTGCTGAATTTTGCAAATAACTGATAATCCCTGAGAGTTTGAAGCACAACTCTCAAATGATTTGCATGCTCCTCTTTGCTTCGAAAATATACAAGTATATCATCAAAGAAGACAATGATGAACATGTCCAAGTACTGCCTGAACACCCTATTCATCAAATCCATAAAAGCTGTAGGAGCATTTGTTAGTCCAAAAGACACAACTACAAATCCATAGTGACCACACCGAGTTCTGAAGGCTGTCTTCACAATGTCACAATCTCTAACTCTGAGCTAATGATAACCAGATCTGAGGTCGATCTAAGAGAATCAACTAGCACCCTGAAGCTAGTCGAACAAGTTATCAATCCTAGGGATAGGATATTTGTTCTTGATTGTGACTTTGTTCAACTAATAGTAGTCGATGTACATCCTAAGAGAACTGTCTTTCTTATGCATAAAAAGCACTGGAGCACCCTATGGAGAGATGCTAGGTCTAATAAATCCCTTATTGAGAAGGTTTTTTAGTTGTTCCTTCAGTTCCTTAAGCTCAGCTAGAGCCATTCTGTAAGGAGGAATTAAGATAGTCTGGTATCTAGAAGGAGATCTATTCCGAAGTCGATTTCCCTTTCGGGAGGAACTCCGAGAAGATCTTCTGGAAACACTTATGGGAATTCATTCACCATCGGGACTGACTCAAGAGTTGGGTCCTGGTTCAGTCTGAGCAAAAGCCTGTATGCGAGAAATATCTACATCATCCTGTAGGGATGCTACCGTACAGTCTCTGATAAGATGATCCCCCAAACCAGCCACATAATTATGAACTTTGGCCCTTATGGTGCGTACGATATCTGGTGCATACCTCTCCAAGGAATTAAACTATAGCTATAATCCCTGATTCTCATATTCCCCTGCCTCAGATTGATAAACTGGTCAAGATGGGCCTCTCAAACCTCCCGTGGCAAATAATGGGCCAGGAAACCCTCAGAGAAGTCATCCCACTCTACTGGCAGAGCATCAGGTCCTCTGGATCTCTCCCTTGCCTCATAACACAAGACGGCTATATCACGTAGTCGAAAAGAAGCCAACTCTACAGCCTCGGTGACAGAGACATGCATCACCCTCAATACTCTATACATCTGGTCTATAAAGTCTTGGGGGTCCTCGATCGTACTAGATCCTATAAATAATGGAGGATCCAGATGAAGAAACTCTCATACCTTCGAGCTTGCTGCCCAATATCTCTTAGCCTATGCTCCTGACCCTAGTTCACGCTCATGAATAGTAACCATCCTAATTAGCAACTGAACTGCCTCCCTCATCCCCTGCTCTCTTATCTTTAGTAGGGGAACAACAGGTGTTGGAGTTCTTATGTCCCTAACTGTCTCAAGTACTAATGGAACTGGTAAGGCTAGGGGAACTGCATCTCCCCGGGCTTCAGCAGGTGTTGGGGAAGCTGGAACTGGGGGTGCGGGAGACTCACTGTGTGCCTCCAAAGGAACTTTATCCCTCTAACTCGGTGGAGAACAACTGGTACCTTCCCCCGGATCCATGCCTATATCTTGTTGTGCCATCTCCTAAGCGTAGGTACTCTGTCAGATAAGAAACACTAATCACGATTTAGATGCCATATGTTCTTATAACTCCGCTCTATAGCACGATCTATTAATTGAAAGAAATGTAACCACTCCTAAATGCCATGTAGCCTCCTGATTATAAGTGTGGTGCACAACACACCCATAAGCAAGACTCTACTAGACACGACTTCTAGACTCCCTGGGACACGACCTGTGATGATACCAAGTTTGTCATGCCCTAAACCAAAGGAGGCACGACTAGCACTCGATACCTTATTCGATCGAGTTAGCCACTAAAACATACTAGCTGACTAAACTGTGAGCCTAAAAAGTTAGGAAGCATAACATCTGAAATACCAAGCCTGGACCGTTAAGGTCATAACTTGAATGACAACAAGTCATATAGACAAAGGTAGACAAGCCAAAAATAATGAAGTACTGGCTGGCCGACGAGGCCGTAACTTAAGACATACATACATACATATATATACATGCCAAACCTATGGGTCTGGATACTGGAAGCTGCAAAAAGAAACCCTGAATACCATGTCCACATTAGCCTCTAAGAGTGTCAAAAGCACTGGTCAGGACTAGGCCCCAACTATACCCAAACTATACAACAAAAGTAAACACCCTCTAATAGCCCCAGGAAGAGGTGGAGCTTACCAACTCACAGCTAAACCCCGAATCCTAGCGAAGGGATCGATCAGAATCCCTACCTGGACCTGCATGCACGAAACAAAAATGCAGCATCCCCAAGCAACGGGACTTCAGTATAAATAAAAATATACTGGTATGTAAGGCAGAGAGTAGAATCATAAATAGTTGTTGTAAAAAGGGTAATAGAGATACCACCTGAAACTGAAACTTTGATAGCTTCCATGGCGACATCTGACCTTATATAGATTAAATATGCATGGTATGCTATCATAATCGTATGTCATGAATGCATATATATATATATATATATATATATATATATATATATATATATATATATATATATATATATATATATATATGCAAATGCATGTCGTACCCAACCAAGTGCTAGCAATGGTGGTGTCTTTCGATAGCTAACTGGCATCATATCTGCCAACTCGTGGCCATTTGTATCTCATACGTATAAATATAGGCAATAGGCCTCATACCTCCCGATTATAACTCGAGAGTTGGATGCATAGCATGTCATGTCATGGATGCGTAATGCACGTATGTCATCATAATTATGTTTCCAATCTTGGCCCGTTGGTACTCTTGTTCTCATAATCTCATAATTACTTTCGTATAACATGTAAATGCCCCATAGAACCTTATGTGCTGTTAGAATAGATTTGAACACTTAACTCAACTTTAGAAAGGTAACTTAAACATGAGGATGTTCATAAAGAGCTTAATGTGCTTCACTTAGTTTCTATATATGTTTCCCTAATAGTTTGTAAAAGAAGGTATTTCAAAAATCAAGTCCTTTAGTAGTTTAAACATAGGAGTTACATTTGAGAGTTTTGAAAATTGATGTATTATTTTAAAGTTTTTCAAAAATCATTTTAGCGAGGAAGGAGGGCTGGGTGCGAATTCTTAATGTTCCTTTGCAATCATTTTAAGTCACAACACTCAAAGAAGAATAAGAACTCCTACATATAGACATATAATTAAGGAAGCCGACAAAATGACATATAGATGCTGGATATCCTATATAACCAAATGAGTGGAAGATCACCATAATAATACCACGAAAATACTTCAACTTCGATCCCAATGCCTTTCACAAAAGGTCTTTCTAGCAGTAGAATAGTAAAATATCACATTTGACGATTTAGGAATTTTCTAAAGTTCGTGCTCGAAGGAAGGACAACGCTTAGCCTTAACATACCTTTCCAACGAACGTCTGAATGCCCATAGTTCCTTAACAGAAGTTGTTCCTTACGTCCTAAGCTTCAAAAAAACTATATATATGCAGCTTATAGACACATAAAAATAGTTTATAATTAAGCTTAAGTCGGCAGATTTTCCATAGGATCATAACTTGACGAAACATCCGTAGAACTTCGTAAAAATGATCGTAAAAGAGCCCCGAGATGGTCACCTTAGTAAATCAAGTGCAAAACTTGAAGAAGCACCAAGAAATACCAAGTCCTATCTACTAAAACCAGCTCCAAACGTGGCTTATCTAAGGGAAAAATGGTTTCCACACGTAGAGAACATGTTTCTAGGCATGGGGGCAAACTTTAGCGATAGAAATCACCAAAAACGCACCTTGATCGCTCCAGAACTGCCTTGTAACCCTCTCCTATGTTTCTCCCTATTTTAGAACTGTTTTTAGAATGTTTTTATGACTTAAAACGTCAATAGACATATATATTCTAATCTTGACCCGACCCGGTTTGCGACCCAGTTTCAGCACAGACAGTCCATGGTAAAATAGTCATAACTGTTTACTCCAAGATCAGTTTGATATGAGGTTTTATGCATTGGAAACTAGACTCGTAGACCTTTGATTTGGTAGGTCGGAGTCCCTCTAACTCTTCATATATTGGGAGAAATGCTCCAAGATATTTGACCCAAATTTCAGAAAATTTATTAAAGAAAGTTACGGTAACTTTTGCCAACTTTTAGTTTGCAACTTGCTTGACTTTCAAACTTAACATATGACATTGAGTGATTATAATACCTCATAACACATCTTTCTTAGCATATCATATACTCTTAGTCTCATCCCAAAGCTACGGGTTAGTTTAAACTTTCCAAGCGAGCAAGGTGGTACACGAGGCATTTCTTTAACTCAAACTTTTGTCTAAGGGATCTCCTTGAACTAAGACTTAGTTTAATTCATTGATATTACTACACATTTGCAACCTTATTCTCCTGACATCCATACCAAATTATATACACCTCATACACTCACGTCACGCTACGTATATTATATGAAAAAAATTATGGGGTCTCACAAAGATGATGGGAACCTCAAGATCAACGCCACATGAGTCCAAGGCCACAAAGTCGGCCGGTAGGATGAACTTGTCTACCTTTACCAAGTGATCAAACAAAATCCCCACTGAGCATTTAACTGAATGATCGGTCGTTAGTAATCTCATTGGTGTAGGCCTATGGGTACCTAAGCCTAACTTCTTGAGTATCACAAGAGGCATCAAGTTTATACTATCCCCGAGATCACATAATGCCTTTCAAAAAAAAACACTCCAATAGTACACGGGATAGTGAAGGCTCTCGGGTCTTCCCATTTATGAGCAATATTGCTTGTCATCACCGCATTATAGCTGTGGGACACTTCCACCATCCCTACTTTAACCACTCGCTTCTTTTTTAATAGATCCTTCATAAACTTTGCATACCCCGGCATTTTTGTAAGAGCATCAACCAAAGGAATGTTAATGTCTAGTTTGCTGAACATGTCAATAAACTTTTTGAATTGGGCATCTTCTTTTTTCTTGAATAATTTATAAGGATATGGGGGGGTCCTTTAGGAAAACTTGGAGCATCCTTTTCAATATCAATAGCAATTTGAGAGGGAGAGTCGGTCTCATCCTTCTCTTCATGTGGTTCTTCATCATTTTCAATCACATTTGGTGCACTAGACTTCACCCCAATATTTGAATTCTCATCAACTTTGTTCTCAATCACAATATCTTCTTGTATCTTATCCTCATGCTCCACAACAACCTCAATATTTGTCTTTCTTGTCCCACTAAGCATCCTTCCACTCCGAGTGACTATTGCTATCACATAGCCATCATTATTTGGGTTCGCAAGTGTGTCAATTGGAAGGGTACCTTTCATACGTGGATTCATTTGTGAAGAGAGGTGGTTTATTTGGACTTCTAGGTGCTTGATAGATGCTGAATGGGAGCTCACCATTTGGTAAAGAGTGGACGCCTCAGTTTTTAATTCCTTCACCCCACTACCAGTCAATTCAACTCTCTTCAAGACTTGAGATAACATGTCCCCAATCTTAGAATGTTCGGGGTTACTCACTATTAGTAGGTAAGGAGACACATTGGCCTTTGGTAGAGGCACATAAGGGTTGGTACTATGATGATTGTAACGATCACCGTCTCTTCACGATTACACTATAGACCTTCACGGTCTCTAGCTGGCTCCCTATCTCTCCATTGATTTCCCTTGTCCATGTTCCAACCTTGGTTCTCATATCTTAGACGCCAAGGACCTTGGTTGGTACCTTGGTATCCAGGTCGAGAACCCACCATAAGATAACATAACTCCTCATCTGTAGGGGAGTACACACCTTCATCATTAGCTCTAGAACCATAAGTCCCTACAATATTCAAAATTTTATTTCCATCCCCCATCATATGTTTAGACAGTAGATCAATTTTGATCAATATCTTGGCCATCGTTTCATCTCTCTTCTCTTATTTTCACCTCATTTCACTCATCATAATGGATAAAGTCACCGTTGAGGAAACATCAGCCTCTCTAGTATGCCATGTATGATTTGTATTTGTCATCTGCTCTAAGAGAGTTGAGGCAATACCATATTATTGGTCCATAAATGTTTCACCCGCAAGGTTATTTGCCAAAGATTTGTTCATCGAGTCCAAGGCTCTATAGAAGCTTTGAAGTAGGACATTATCAGGCAAACCATGATTCAGACACAATAAGAGCTTCTTTTTGAACCTTAGCCATGCTTCATGCAATGGCTCATCCAGTAGTTGGCAAAAGTTTGTAATATCATCCCTCAATTGCATCATTTGAGAGAGAGGGAAGAATCGTACCAAAAATTCCTCAACCAATCCATTCCATGAAGTAATAGAGCCCTCAGGGAGCTTTTCAAGACAAATCATCGCTTCCCCCATAAGGGAGAAAGGGAACAAACGGAGCCGGATGGACTCTTGAGAAATATAGTTGATGATGAAGGGTTGACATATCTCAATGAAGTTCCAAATATGTCAGTTGGCATCCTCATGCTCCAACCCTCCGAATAGACCCTACATCTGAATCAAGTGGAGCATAGTGCTTGTAACATGAAATACAACATTTCCAACAATGAGGGGTAGGCGGATTGCACCTACGCCACCATGGACTACGGGTTCATAGTCCACATCTATATATTCATCTATTCTTTCTTGCTCACCTACTTCACTCATGGGCACCCTGTCCAAACAATCACAAATAACAAAAAGGTAAAAACGAGCAGACACTCAACAAGGTGAACTTAAATGACAATTAATTAGCAACTCAAAAACCACTCCTCGGCAATGGAGACATTTTTTATGATGCTCAAAAGCACTCTCCCAAAGGAGGTGGTAGTGATCATCAAGCAAAACAAAAGTAACCCAACAAATGGTCGGGGTCAAAACCATGAAGAGTAGAGTGATAATTCACTAAGAGATCATCGAGAAATAATCACTAAGAGAGTAAATGCTCAAATAACTTAAAAGTAAAGATTGGGGGAATTGGAAAGAGAAATTTACGTATCAACTTTGGTTTTAACACAAGAGAGCAATGTAAACACGAGATTTGGAATCAACGAGAAGGAGACTAGAGGTATGTTTCTGATGGGATTCTACAAAAGGTTAGGGTAACTAGAGGTATGTTTCTGATGGGATTCTACAAAAGGTTAGGGTAACTAGAGGTATGTTTCTGATGGGATTCTACAAAAGGTTAGGGTACTTGATTAATTATGTAAATTCTCGATTAATAATATGGATAGCATTGGTTTTAGTTATATTTGGTAATCTCTCGATCCTCCAGACATATATCCTATGATCTTTGCTCAAGCACCATAGTTTTAACATAAACCAACCAATTTAATTGCTTGGGAAAGTCATACCATTTCTAGATTAGAATCTTAGATGAGAGTTTCTGTTGATTAAGCTATTTCTCGCCTCAATCTAAGGTGGAAATCTCAAATTCCACTATTGAACTCCTATCTGAATTATGAACCCATTTTTAAAGCAAGAACACAATGAAGAAAACTCAATTAATGTTTGCAACCATCAATTTTTATGATAAAACTTGAGGAATTCAGTAGACCCATATCAATTCATCAATTATAAGCATAATTAAACAATACCCATACCCAAATTCAAATACCCATTATACACATAGCTCTAGACAAGGAAATTAGTTGCTCATACTAAGGAAATAAGAAGGTATACCAATTGGGTAACTCATAATTTCATTCATATTCAATCCAATATCAAAATCCAAGCTCAATTTATAAAACAATGGTGAATTCTAAGTATAGAAGATGAAGAGAGAAAAGTACTCTCAATATCTTCCTTGGGAAAACCCAATACTAAATTATATATCTGGTACACAACCCAAAAGGGGTTTTAGAAGCTTCCCAAAACATCACTTGGCTTTGGACAAAAATGCCCTTAGAGAGTGGTGCGATGCAATGTGCGACATGACGTGCGGTTGCACCATATTTTGTGCACGTCATATATCTCTTTTCCTCAAACCAATGATGCTAGTTGATTTGGTGGTGAGATATGAAGGGAGGTGCAGACCGCACACTGCATTATGCAATCATATGTTGGTCCCACCTCTCGTCCGATTCTTCTTCATTTTTTATCACCTACACACTTAAACTTTTTTTGGGCTCTTTGGGTTCAATTCCTTTATTTTATAATCTTTACCAAGAGTACCTGCATGTCATGCACCGAGCCTACACTCTGGACGTGACACGGTTCTTAGAGTCATAAGTGACCCCAAACTAACCTATGGCCTGGCATACTACTGAGATAAAAATTAAAAAATAATGCGGAAGCTGAAATGTGTTGAGCTCTTAAAAGAAATATTAAAACGAAATAAACTTTCATAACTGAGATATAATAGCATTTGAAAATTTATACAACTAATTGACTGACTGTCTGATTGTCTATGAAGCCTCTACTAACACTGACTATGGTTAGTCGGTACATGACCCCCAACTATCTTTAGTCAATGTATAACAACTGAAATAACTGCTATAACTACTAACTGACTGGAGTTCCCAGAAAAGGAGAACTCATTACTTGTGGGCTGGAAGCTGCGATCTGTCTAACCATGATCCTGGGAGCTGGCACTAAAACCTGCATCATCAAAAAGATACAGCACAAAAAGGTGTACGATCAGTACTTTGAATGTACTGAGCATGTGAGATAACGCACTAACTTCGAAAACATGAGAAAACATGTATATACTAGAAACATAACTGAAAGTTGGACTATGTATGGATATTTGAGAATGCATAAATCAACACTGTAAAATATGGGCTCTTTTACTGAAGAGTATAAAATGTTTCTGAGTTGTAAACTGTGAGATACATAGACTATGAGATAACTAAGCATGCTGAAAGTATTGAGTAGCTACCGTTTCACTGGCTCTAGTATTCACAGGCTTTCAAGGAATGGAATATTATCAAGCACCCTTCACTATTTCGGATAGTATTTATGGTTCTACCTTTTTCTTAGCAACTGGCTTTCATGGTTTTCATGTGATTATAGGTACTATTTTCTCGATCATATGTGGTATTCGCCAATATCCTGGTCATCTGACCAAGGAGCATCACGTTGGCTTTGAAGCAGCTGCATGGTACTGGCATTTTGTAGACGTGGTTCGAGCTGTTTAAAAACTATAAATTGAATCTGTAGTACTCAAGCCCAAACATAATATGCACAAAATCTAAAATGTAAGGATATTCTGGAAAATGTAATTTAAAAGTTATAAAATAGAACTGAGGGCCTAGTATATAACTATTGAGTCTAATTATGTGGGAGAGTCTGTTAACCGACATAAATCACGTGAACTAAACGTGGAGTCCGATGTATACGCCCCATCGAGAGGACCCAATATACCTTGCCAGGGTATAGAGGCATGACTGGCGTGATCACTAATTCTGATGCCTAACTGAGGGGCTAAATAATCTATGGTGGCATGTAGTTCTAGGACTTGAGGGTACACTGAACCTTAGTCTAACTCGGTGCTAAATACTACTCCCAAACTGAATATTGATAGCTCATTTAAAACTGAAGTTCTAGAATGATGTGTCAGAACCTAATTAATCAGGATGATTTCTGAAAGACTGTATAACTGAAAACTATTCATAAAGCATGTAGACATATTTAGATGTCATACTAATCATGAAACTTACTAAATTCGTAATCATTAATGGCATATCTGAAAGTCCATATTTAAAAACATATCCGTGTAAAACATACTGAAGGTAAGCTGAAGCCTGCTTAATCATGAGAAGTTTTAAAGACAACCTGTAGACTGAAAATTGGCTAATTTTATGCTTAAAACTGAATGCTAGTACTCTAGGTTAAATTCTGAAGAAAATCAATTCTCATGAAAGTACTACAATTTTAAGCTAAATTCTTAATTTCTTAAAGTTCTTGTGAAAGCTCATGCAAGTCATCAAAAACATAGTATAAATCTTCTAAAATAGGATATAAATCATGTAGAAATTACAAGGATTGAATTCAGTAGAATTTAGCATGATTGGGTAAGAACCCTAGTTTCTAACATCATGAAATTTGAAATAGAAGACTGAGGTTTTGGGCGTAAGGGAGAACTAAACCCTTACTGAATACCCACATACCCGGTGGAGGATAATCCCTGAAGAGAAAATCTGAATTTGAAGCATGGAGGAGAAGCCCTAGGTCTAAACTTTGGAGAAGAACGCTCTTTTCTTCTTTGAAACACGCTTGAGAGAAAGCAAGAGGAAAACTGATAGTTTAGAGATATTTTGCTTAATAAAATAAGCCTAGAACTATTTATAGTCTGAGCTAAAAGAAGAAGGAATGGTCTGAAATACCCCTGGGAAACTAAATTAAATGCTAAAATTTTTTGAAATATCAAACCACGAATTGGTTAACAGACTGTTGTTCTGAATGATGGACCGTCAACTGACCCGTGGTTCTGTACCTGAGTTCTGGGGTTCTCTGAAGGTGATTCCATGAGTTTACAAGATGGACCGTCATTTGAAAAGATGACCTGTGAAGTCACCTGTGGAAATCTAGAAGAAAGGCTGAAAATTGATAAACCACGGGTCATACTACGGACCGTGGTTTTGGTCTACGGGTTGTGACCCAACTCGCTGTTTTGAAGGTTAAAATTCTGAGTTGCAGGTCTATTTTCACGAGTCACAGTATGGACCCTAGTTCAGAACCACGGTTTGTCATCCTGTCCGTAGTCACTGACAACCCTGCAATAAATTGCCTATAACTTTTTACTCAGGACTCAAATTAATGCGGGTCGGTGGCGCTGGAAAGAAGACCAAAAACCTTTAATTTAGTGGGTTCTAGGCCACCTAACTCTTCATATTTTAGGAGGTGTGATCATTTGAAGATGACACTAGTTTAGTCTTTCATGAAAACTTCTTTTGTTGGGGTGCTTCCAACTTAACTTGCTTCTATGAGTTTCTTATGAACATGATTCACATCCAAAACACTTGCCACACTAGGGAAATGATCATTACACTCATGGAAATAGTTTGTGTCTAATCTTAAAATTTTTGGGGTGTTACAATATCTCCTCCTTTGGATCATTCGTCCTCGAATGAAGACTAACTAGGCTGAGGTTGTGGGGAAAGTTATAATCCCACCAACTGAGTTCTAAAAGCTGGAGTACTTGACATTGTAACTTATTTCTGACTTAAATATGAATTGAGTTGGGTTCGTGAGGCATGTATGTATACTGACAGCATGATAACACTGATAGGACATGAATCTAAATATCCAACATGATAACTGGTTTGGATTGAGAGTAGGGACTCAGTTGAAACTTATAATGAATGCACGCATTCTTAGAAGTCATAGTTGGACGAAAGAAACATAAAACTGAGAGGAATACCTATACAAGAAGATTATTTTCTTCTAAACTGCACTCACTAGCATGAAATGAACTAAGCGTAGGGCCTTCTGGCCTTAGGAATGATTATCGATAGGTCTGAACTGGTCTGATATGAGGAGTCTATTATGTTGCTATCTGAAGTTGTTGGACATACGGTATGGGCACCCTGGGCAGGGAGTAAGAACAAGACTATTCCCATCTTAAACAAGACGTTTGACAGCTTTTAAGCTTAGGAACACCCTTTTTAACTATACCAACTTCTCTGAATACCACACTTACCATTTGCAACTATAATTCTCATCAACACACATATAGATGCTAAGGTCTGAGTCTAACTAATTGCTTTCACCATGTTCAAGCCTATCTCGACTAAATCTCTTGCATCTGGAGTTATCTCCCAAGAATGATATTCCTTCTTATCCTAAAAATCAACTAACCTTGAACTCTAATCAATGGGTCACTAGCCCCATAAAGAAAAAGCCCACATGTATTTTATCACGACATTTAAGCCTATTACTATGATCATCGTATGGCTTGTTTGTAGTTGGCACTATCTGAGGCTTCTATCCTCTTCCCTAGCTTACCTAGAAACTATAACTGCAAGAACTTCTACAAAGGGACACCAAAAGAGGAAAATCTAGTACTTCCCATCTAGGCTACTACTTAGCTTCCTCTACTAACAGTTGTGATGACATAAGCTAAGATCACTGTAGGTATAGAGTGGGAGCATGAGCATCACAAATGAAGGAATACTAATCGGTCTTGACTTATACTTAGCGTGATCTAGCCACTCAAGGTTAGGTCTGAGAGCTCAAGTGCAAAGGCCAGAGTGTCTCATATTTTAGACATATGAAGCATGGTTAGAGTAAGGAGATCATAAGCACGAACTATTCAAGAAATCTGATCTGAGCATATACATGACGTAACATGATCTCATTAGCCATCAAGGCATATCTTGAGGACTGAACTGAGTACATAGAATGGAGAATACTGTGAGACATGATTTTACATATATAACGAGTCTCATGGCATAAGGTCGGGATTCATAGAATCATAGAGTAAGACTGGAATCATTGTCTAAGCAATTTCTGTTTGTTTTAGGAGCTGAGTATGGACATGAATCTTTATAATGTGCATGAACTTAATCATGAATATGGCACAAATATGTTTGAGTATAGTGTCATCCTGACTAAAGTGCTAGGAAATCTGCTGGAATAAGAATGAATTTCTATCCCATCATAGATCTTTCTAGAATTCTATACTAGTTGAATCACAAGACTCAACTTGGCTCTTCATTCTATCATCTCCCCCTTAGCTCAATAGTCACCCCTCTAAGTCTATGGATCTCTCTTCCAAACTAGTCTATAATAACTAACTCTTCTAAGGTTGGGGTATCACTATATTCCTTGACCCTAAAACTCTCCCTGATAGGTTATAATTGAAGATGCTAAAACCCTCGCCAGGTCTTCTTTTTAGGCATAACTTAGCTTCCTCTTTACCCTTAAGGATATCAATCGAGGACTCATACTCTTACTGGCATATATAACTACTTCCTATAACCCTTAGAAATCTGACCTTCACTTATTTGTCTACTAACATCACCTCTTTAAGTGCACATCCACCCAAATCAACTGAATTAAAACCGCTCTAGTGGATTCAACATTGTCTATCTATAATCTCCTGAATATCATGCAACAACATACTACTCTGGATACACATCTACCTTTTTACCACTCAAGAATTTTCTTCACCTAGTTCAAATATGCTCTAAGTCATCTTAACCAATCATTCTTCCTCTTATAGCTACTATACTTCTGAATTCGTACCTCTAGTTTTGGGGTCATTCTGCTACTTATGGCCCATAACATCTCAATTCACACTAACCATTAATTGAATACACTACCCAAGCACTTACACAACTATACCTTTTAACTAAGGTGCCATTCATAGTAAAGTTTCTGGAAGGGGGTCTGAGAGCACATTCTACTATAGGCTCAACTGCACGAGTGGAAAATGGTTCATGCTCTTAGATTGGTAGACTTCAATGCACTAGTGGACTCCTCTCAAGCCCTTGTGTAGTCTCTTAACTTTTCTGATGACTCTATCTAAGAGCATTTTACTGATAAGAATCTGAACAATACTGTCTCCACTACCTCAAAGATTAGGCATGATAGGAGGAATTGGATCAACGTATAAATCTACATAAGTTTCTGAAGGAATAGTTCTACTGCATGATCTGGAGTATGAAAGAAGGAAAACATTTCCTAAATGCCCTATAGCCTCCTGATTATAAGTGTGGTGCATAACACACCCATAAGCAAGACTCTACTAGACATGGCTTCACAGAGATCCTAGGACACTTGAACTCTGTACTCTGATACCAAGTTTGTCACTCCCCGAGCCTACACTCTGGACACAATATGGTGCTTAGAGTCACAAATGACCCCAAGCTAAACCATGGCCTGGCAAATTACTGAGATACAGACTGAAAGATAATGCGGAAGCTGAAATATTCTGAGCTCTTAAAAGAAATATTAAAACGAAATAAACTTTCATAACTGAGATATAATAGCATTGAAAATTTATACACTTAACTGACCGACTGTCTAACTATCTATGAAGCCTCTACTAACACTGACTATGGTTAGCCGGGACATGACCCCCAACTATCTTTAGTCAATGTATAACAACTGAAATAACTGCTATAACTACTAACTGACTGGAGTTCCCAGAAAAGCAGAACTTATTCCTTGCTGACTGGAAGCTGCGATCTGTCTGACCATGATACTAGGAGCTAGCACTAAAACTTGTATCATCAAAAGGATGCAGCACAAAAAGGTATGCAATCAGTACTTTGAATGTACTGAGCATGTGAGATAACGCACTAACTTTGAAAACATGAGAAAACATGTATATACAAGAAACATAACTGAAAGTTAGACTATGTATGGATATATGAGAATGCATAAATCAACACTGTAAAATATGGGATCTTTAATTGAAGAGTATAAAATGTTTCTGAGTTATAAACTGTGAGATACATAGACTATGAGATAACTAAGCATGCTAAAAGTATTGATGAGCATTTTGAAAACTATAAATTGAATCTGTAGTACTCAAGCCCAACATAATATGCACAAAATCTGAAATGTAAGGATATTCTGGAAAGTGTAATTTAAAAATTGTAAAACAGAACTGAGGGCCTAGTATATAACTATTGAGTCTAATTCTGTAGGAGAGTCTGTTCACCGATATAAACCACGTGAGCTATACGTGGAGTCCGATGTATATGCCCCATCGAGAGGACCCAATATACCTTGCCAGGGTATAGAGGTATGACTGGCGTGATCACTAATTCTGATGGCCAACTGAGGGGATAAATAATCTATGGTGGCACATAGTTCTGGGACTTGAGGGTACATTGAACCCTAGTCCAACTCAGTGCCTAATTCTACTCCCAAACTGAATACTGATAGCTCATTTAAAACTGAATTTCTAGAATGATGTGTCAGAACCTAATTAATCTGGATGATTTCTGGAAGACTGTATAACTGAAAACTATTCATAAAGCATGTGGACAAATCTAGATGTCATACTAATCATAAAACTTACTAAATTTGTAATCATTGATGGCATATCTGAAAGTCCATATTTAAAATCATATCCTTGTAAAACGTACTGAAGGTAAGCTGAAGCCTGCTAAATCATGAGAAGTTTTAAAGACAACCTGTAGACTAAAAACTGGCTAATTGTATGCTTAAAACTGAATACTAGTATTCTAGGTTAAATTCTGAAGAAAACCAATTCTCATGAAAGTACTACAATTTTAGGCTAAATTCTTGATTTCTTAAAGTTGTTGTGAAAGCTCATGCAAGTCATTGAAAACATGGAACAAATCTTCTAAAATAGGATATAAATTATGTAGAAATTATAAGGACTAAATTTTGTAGAATTTAGCATGATTGGGCAAGAACCCTAGTTTCTAACATCATGAAATTTGAAATAGAAGACTGAGGTTTTTGGCATAAGGGTGAACTAAACCCTTACTGAATACCCACATACCTGGTGGAGGATAATCCCTGAAGAGAAAATCTGGATTTGAAGCTTGGAGGAGAAGCCCTAACGCACTTTTCTTCTTTGAAACAGACTTGAGAGAAAGCAAGAGGAAAACTGATAGTTTAGAGATATGTTGCTTAATAAAATAAGCCTAAAACTATTTATAATCGGAGCTAAAAGAAGAATGAATGGTCTGAAATACCCCTGGGAAACTAAAATAAAAACTGCTGAAATTTCTCAGAATATTGAACCATGGATTGGTTAACGGACCGTTGTTCTGAACGGCGGACCTTCAACTGTCATGTGGTTCTGTCCCTGAGTTCTGGGGTTCTCTGAAGGTGATTCCATGAGTTTACAGGATGGACTGTCATTTGAAACAATGACCCATGAAATCACCCGTGGAAATCTGGAAGAAAGGCTGAAAATTGACAAACCACGGGTCATACTATGGACTGTGGTTTTGGTCTACAGGTAATGAACCAATTCGTCATTTAAAGATAAAAATTATGTGTTGCAGGTCTATTTTCACAAGTCACAGTAAGGACCGTCGTTCAGAACCACGGTTCGTCATCCCGTCTGTAGTCACTGACAGTGCTGCAGTAAAATGCCTATAACTTTTTACTCCAAACTCGGATTAATATACGGTCAGTGGAGTTGGAAAGAAGATTCAAAAACCTTTAATTTGATGTGTACTAGGACACCTAACTCTTCATATTTTAGGAGGTGTGATTATTTGAAGATGACACTAGTTTAGTCTTTCATGAAAACTTATTTGGTTGGGGTGCTTCCAACTTAACTTGCTTCTAAAAGTTTCTTATGAACATGATTCACATCCAAAGTACTTTCCACACTAGGGAAATGATCATTACACTCATGAAAATGATTCGGGTTTTAGCTTAAAATTTTTAGGGTGTTACACTGTATTTTCATCAATAAAGGCAATAAGTACCTCTAATTCTCATTAAAATATGGCAATAATTCATGAATAAAGGCTCAATAAGTTAGTAGATTACCAACTTATCATTCATGTATGAACCTATTTCCCTTGTTAGCATTCAAAATATTACAGCCTATTTCCTAACAAGTGTATTTTAGGACTAGTGACTTCCTGTTGAAGCTTGAGGTTGGTTTATTAAGGTGATAAAAAGAAGTAGTATTCTTGGGGGATAACTCTAGATGCAAAAGATACTTGGTAAAATTCTAGGATAGACATAAGCGTTGGTCAACCTTCAAGGATAAAAGTTCCTGAAGGGATATAGAAGATAGAATCCCGTATTTTAGACTAGCATGATTGCATTAGGTCTAGCACTTTATACCTTCGAGTTAGGCTTGAATATGGTAAAAGCCTTTGGTTAAACTTAGACTTTAGTAATTATATGTGCCCTTGTGAGAATTATAAGTTGTAAATAATGAAGTGTAGTATGCTGATGACAAAAGGTAGCTTGAAAAGTATTTTAAGCTTAAAAACTGTTAATCATATCACTTAAGGCAAGAGTAGTCCTATTCTTACTCCATTCCCAGTGTACTCATGTTTCATGTCATGTACCTACAGATTGAATGAGACTTATTTTCAAGTACATGTCATTCTTACTCTATGAACCTATGTCAGATGACTAATATAATCAGGCCATGTTAATATTTCTTATCCAAATGGCTCATCTGACTCATGCCCATGATTCTTTTCATCAGAATGGTATGATATTGCCCATGAGGATGATGTCTATAGTGGTGAATAAAGAGTAAGGTAAGTTTCGAGAGAGAGTTCCCTTTTTTAATCTTTAAGAGGAATAGGGGCCAAGTTTATATTTCTATATAGTTTTTCATGTCTATGCGCCTTTCAATGTCTTATGAAACTTATGAAAGTGTTTCTGCTAGCTTATAGTCATTTTAGAGCTTAGGGCTAATCCTATTTATGAAGGAAACTCTACCAAAACTCTTAGAAAACTTCAAGCTAGATATCCTCACTTGTTCACTTTCCAAAGGGGAGATGTTTAAGGTAATGATCCTACTCTATGCCTATGATTCCATCAATTCACGTCTTATGTTGACATGTTCATGCCCCATGAAACTCATCTCTTGTGTCATATTTATGTTAAATGTCATTGATTCCATGACTCATGCCTATACATTCCTTTTCATGGCTCGTTATGATGCCCCTTATATGAATAGGTTCAGGTTGTTGAAAGGTAGTCCAAGAGAATTATGTCCATTTTAGTCCATGTGTTTTCCTTCTATCCATAACCCTCTTTCGAGGATGAATGACCATATTGTAATACCTCACATCTGAAGACATGTTTTTAGTTGTTCTTTACGTATATTAAAGCACCATAACTAAGTTAGATAACCTAAGGATCGATTAGAAATCAATCGGAATGAGTTATATGACTTGGAAGGAAATTTTGGGTGGGCACGGGGGGCAATGCACTACACTGGGCAGCACTAGTAGGCCAATTCCCTAACTACCATGGCGCACTGCCCCTCCCAATACAATGGGAAGTGCAGAACGTTAAGGGTATCCCAACAGAGAAACTTTCTCACTTCATTTCATTAAGGGTGTTTTCATTCTACCCCCTTTTATATACTCGAACATCATGACTTAAATCCCCCTTTAACACGGGGAAACACTCAATAAAACATCGTATTACTCCTCCCCTCTCTCCCCAACTCAAAACCCTAAGGGTTTCAAGAAAACTATGCTCTAGAACTCAAGGAAGGAGATCTCTCAGGTTCTTCTCCAAAGTTCTTTCATCTCTCAAGGTATGTAAGGCTAACCTTCAGGGATGGAGAATCCTATTCTTCCCCCTCAAGCATGTTTTATGGTTTTAGTTTCTCCTACAAATGAACTGGGGTTTTGAATCAAATCCTAGAATCTTACTTCTCTTTTCTTTTGATGATAATCCTTTGAATCCTCCATGTATATAGTAGAACTTCAGGAATTGAGTTCATCTTTTATTTGTATGCCCTATTTCATGTTCATGGAGTCTATTCAGATATGTTATAAAATTTATCTCATGTTTTACAGAATTAACAGTATGTTTATGAAACCCTATCTCATGAATGTTTACAGGTTTACCTCATAAATTTCAGTATGATTCGAAAAGAATGTTTTGATCTCAAAAACCTAAACTCGTATGTTTCATATGATTTAGAGCATTAGGCTTACCAGCAATTTTTTCAAATGATTTCGAGCACAAGGCTCATTAGTAGTATGTTCATATGAAATAGAGCACAAGGCTTACCAACAATATGTTATATGATTTGATTTTGAGCTAATGCTCCACAACATAATTTTAGTTTACCTTCAAAAGGTTATATTATGAACTTATTAATATATTTGGGAGGATTATTGTTAACCAAGAAGGGTATGGGTTCAGATAACACATGCCCCGAAATTACATATGCCAGCATAGGATATGATCAAATTGTAGGTTTGAGTGACTCCTCTTTAAGCCCCTAGTAAGGGCTCAGTATGGATCCACATTGACAGTTCAATTATGCCCTATGCCCTGGCAAGGCATAAGACAACTTCCCAATTAGGCAATGATTGGACATCATGAGCTCACGTTATATTAGTCGATTATAAAAAAACTCCCCCCTAGAAAAACTTAGTTATTTTTCAATAAATATGATTTGGAACAAGGCCTCGAGTTTTGAAGAAAAATCTTTTAAAATGTTTTACATTCAGTTATCCTCGTGATTCAGTTCAGTTATCATTATGATTCAAATATTGAGTTTACCTTATGATTTAGCTATACAATTCATACTATGTTTCAGCTTTACAGTTCATATCATAACCCAGATATCTAGTTTTTCTATGACTCAAATAGTCAAGTTTACATCATGATTTAGCGTTCAGTTACATTATGATTCAGATAATCAGAATGATTTATACATCAGTATTTAGTCATCTCATGATCTTGTTATATATCATATTCATGTCTCAGTTATTCCACTATATCAGAAAGTATATTATTTCATTTAGCTATTTTACATACTATACATTCTAAGTACTTACGCCATTTGGTATGCATCATTTTATGATGCAGATTCATGTACTCAGATTCATGATAAGATGCTTCAGTAGGCTCTATCTCCTCATCTTTGCTTGAGCCCTCTCTACTTCCATAGGGCTTAGTCTACAGTCTAGTTTAGCAGTTTTTGTTGTTTAAATAAAGGTAGACCAGGGTTTTTTCCAAGAAATCAGTAGTCAAATTCAGTTAAGAGGCTTCATAGATAGATGAAGAGTCATTCAGTCTATCAAGATATACTTTCAAATTCTGTATTGACTCATGTGTCACTTTATAACGTATTTATGAATAAAGATTTATTCTTTTTAAATATCTCTTAGTGCTTCTTCTTATATTCAGTATATGTTCTATTAGTATGCCAGACCAAGGTACACTCAGGCTAGCAATAGCATCGGGTGTCGGTCTCGCTTAGGGTGTAGGCTCGACGCATGACATATACCCATAAAGGTTGAGAAAACACAAAAGACCATGAACTCATCTAGTGAACAGGTGATGTGCCGCCATTTTACGGCACTTTCGACTCCTTTTAACTAAGAACAATCGTACGTTTTCAAGCAACCGTCGTCGTTTTTGATGTGTTTATGTTGGATTTTCAGGAAATGGAGACAAACATGGAAACGGAAGGAAAAACGAGCAAAAAGACATTCTGGATAAGAGTGACGGTTCAGGCGACGGTCCGTCAAGTGGGTGACATTCCGTCAACCCCAACCGTCAAGTTGCGGCAGTCCACTGCCTAGTGGTGACGGTTCCGGCGATGGTCCGTCAAGACAGTGACGGTCCGTCACCCAAACCGTCACCCTGAGGCAGTCCGCGACGCGGAATCCGAGCGTTTTTGGGATTTGTTTCCTAGACTCCTATAAATACCCTATGTTAGGTTTATTTTATTTATCAAGCTTTTTAATATAGTTCTCCCAATAGTTGTAGGAGAGGATTTGAGAGCAAGAAACACGTTTTCCTTGTCTTGAAAACGTGTTCTTGATTTGTTCTTGGGATCTTGGTTTTCTTGTTCTTGGATCATTGAAGATTTGTTTTCATTATATTGTAAGAATCTCTTCTCCTTATTATGAATACTATTCTCTTCTCTTTTCTTAATAGCATGAGGAACTAAACCTCCCACAACTAGGGTTGTGGGAGCCATGGCAAACGTAGCAAGATAGATTCCGGGTAGCGACGGGTTCAATATATATGTTGTCACGTTGTTAATCATTCATTATATAACGTTTTCTAGTGGTTGCAAACATTAGAACATGCCTAGGTTTAATTTGCTTGAGTAAAGAGATTAAAAATCGGGAAACTTGATTAACGACGAGGATTCGAGACTACTAACTCTCGCCTTATGATTAATGCTGTAACTAGATTAATCTACTTGATGTTTAGGATTGAAATCTAAAAGCACACCTTTTCTAGTTCGAGAGAATTGAAAAGTAAATTCATCTATTTGGTTGAGAAACGTTTAGATGATACCATTAATTCAATCACATCGTGACACGCATATAGAAAGAACCCGGTTAAGCTTAGAATCGACATTGTTACCATCGCCATGGTGAACACTTCCCTAGTTCGCTCTCATATTGATTATCACTCCTACATTATTGTTCGTTTTGTTTACACTTTGTTCACACAAAACCCCCCTTTATTTACCGGAAAATATCGACCATTAGTCATCTAATTCACTAAAGACTTAACTTTCACCATATTCTCTGTGGGATCGACCTCAACCTTTGTTGGGTTCTATATTTGACAACGATCGCTTATGCTTCTTAATTGGAGTGGTACTTTGAGCGTTATCAAATTTTGGCACCGTTGCCGGGGAATACGGTTGTTTGTTAAGTCCGGTGTGTTTATTTGACTCTTAGTCATACTTTCCTGCTTTTACGTTTATTTGTTGTTTTTGTTTTTGACAGAGTACAGAGTTGTGCATGCCAAGTACCCGGCGCTCGGGTGAATCAACATTACCTTACGACCCCGAGCTTGCTAGAACATTGAGGCGGAATATGGCCGCACAACAAGAGGCAGCAAGGCTCGCTGCAGAACTACAGGCCCAACAAAATCTGAATGCTGGTGGTCTGCAGGACGATGTTATGCTGAATGATGAGGATATCGACTTGGATGGAGTTGGCGCTACGGGCGCCATTGTTCTTCCACCGCTAGCGCCCGGAGCCAAGTTCAACATCACTAGCACGATGATCTAGCTGTTGAACTTGAGAGGAGTGTTCCGAGGTGCTGCTGGTGATGATCCAAACCAGCACCTGATGAATTTTGTGGGTATCTGCAAGTCGTTCGAGTTGCCTGGAGTAAGTCAGACGGCAATCAGGCTCAGGTTGTTTCCGTTGTCTCTGTCTGATGAGGCAGCATTGTGGTTAACAGAGCTGACCCCCGACTCTATCACAACTTGGGGAGAGTTGAAAGGAGCTTTCCTAGAAAGGTTCTTTCCTCCCTCTAGGATGATACAGTTGAGGGATGAAATTAGTAATTTCAGACAGCAACCCCACGAAGCGTTACATGAGACTTGGTTGCGGTTCAAGAAGAAGCTGACACAATGCCCGAACCATTAGTTGACCGAAAATTTTTGATGCAGACATTCTACAGGGCACTGAATTCGGCTACCAAGCCGACGTTAGACAACGCAGCAGGTGGTGCATTCATGGGTCTCACTTTTGTTGAGGCCACAACTACTTTGGACAGGCTCACCAAAACCAACAGGGCCTGGCATACACGGGATACAGAGGTAGCAGCTAGCACTTATGCAGTTGGTATGTCAGCTGAGCAGCGCAGAAAAGAGGAGGAGCGCGACCAAGACATGGCGCATCTGAAAACGCAGTTGGACCTATTGACAAAGCACTTGTTTTTGGGAGGCATAGAGAAGGTGAAAGTTGTTGGTTCCCAAGGTAGAGCAGCAGAGTTAGAAACTGATGAGGAGGCGAATTACTTGGGGGGTTTCCAGGCCAATGGCCAAGGAAACCAAGGTCGGACCTATCAGAAGGACAACTACTATGAGAAAGCTGGTTACAGAGATCGCGAGCAAGGAAACTGGAGGAATAACACTGATAGAGGTGGGTTGTATGTACCACCTGGTAATCGGGATAAAGCTAGCAACGAGGCAGGGACTTCCAAGCTAGAGAACATGATGGCGAAGATGCTGCTGAAGGTAGAATCGACTGACTCTGGGGTGAAGGAGATAAGGACTGAGTTATCGGCCATGAGTCAAATAGTGGAGGCACATTCCACCTCGATCAAGAAATTAGAGCAGCAAGTGGGACAAATCTTGGCATCTCTAAACCCAAGGAAGACAGGTACCTTGCCGAGCGACACTATTCAAAACCCGAGGAACGACGCGAGTTGCATGGCGATCACTACAAGAAGCGGCAAAATATTACCGGAATCACATCCGGTAATTCAGACTCAAGTTGAGGGTTATGACGCCAATGACAAGGAGGTTGAAGAGGCTACTCAAAAGGCCGCGAAGAAAAGCAAGGAAGCTGAAAAGCTTCCAACTATGATGCCACGACCACCGCCCCCTTTTCCGCAACGATTGAAGAAGAAAGTGGATGATAGTAAGTTCCTGAATTTCCTGACCATGCTCAAGCAAATATCAATAAACATCCCATTGGTGGAAGCGCTTGAACAAATGCCCAGTTATGCCAAGTTCATGAAGGACTTGATTACAAAGAAGAGGTCGGTAAGTTTTGAACCGGAAGACAACCTCCACCACTGCAGTGCTATTTCCTCGAGATCGTTAGTAGACAAAAAGGAAGATCCAGGTGCGTTTACTGTTCCCTGTACTATTGGGAAACTCGGCTTCGGAAGAGCCATGTGTGATCTTGGTGCTAGCATCAACTTGATGCCGCCAGCAGTCTATAAACAATTGGGTTTGGGAGCGCCTAAACCAACGTCCATGAGAGTGTTAATGGCTGACCGTTCGGTAAAGCGACCCATGAGAATATTGTCTGATGTGCTAGTAAAGATCGGTAAGCTTATCTTCCCAGCTGACTTTGTGATCTTGGATTGCGAAGTGGATTTTGAAGTTCCCATAATCTTGGGACGACCATTGCTAGCCACGGCAAGAGTATTGGTTGACATGGAAAGAAACGAACTGACCTTCAGGATAAACAATGAAGTTGTCAAGTTTGATGTATCTAAATTGATGAAGCAACCAAGTGACATGAGGGTGGTCGCGGTCGTCAATGTTATTGAGGAAGCTTCTGCGAATGTGCATCTTGAGGAGAAGGGTTTGGTCGAGACTCTAGCTGGTATGAGAAGGATGCTGCGAGAAGGGAAACATGTAGAGGAAGGCGGTGAAAATAAATCAAGGAAACGAAAACACCGCAAGAGAATCTGCAAAGAAAGAGCGAAGAAGTTGTCGCAACTAGCTGCGGAGCCGATAAAAGAAGAAGCTGGAATGCAACCGAAGTGTGTCGCGTGCACACACTCCATCGAGTTCTCCTGCTTTGGAGACCCTGGCGGTCTCCAACATCATGTCAGAATCTGAGTCCTATGGACTTCACAGGTATTCCTTATTCTCACAGTTTTAGTTTTCACATGTATGCATTGGGGACAATGCATGAGTCTAAGTTGAGGGTGTTGGGAAACCTGTGAGTCACCACCGAGGGTTTTTGTTGCCGAGTTCCTTTCCCTCCGGTGTGCTATCTAGTAGAACCGGCATGTTTAGGTGGTCGTTTAAATTTTTAGTTGTTTTCTAGTGTCTATAGCAAGCATTATGGCGTTTTTCTTGACTAAAAAGAGCCCCTTTAAAAAATTTCTGGTTTTGAGCTTATGTTGAAACGATTGACTGTCTGGATCCTTGAATGTCATTGTGTGATTATGATAGGAATAAGTATGCTTAAGCCGAGTTGTTGTCGTGATAGTCGGTAGTGGTATAGTTTCTTGGTGCAAAGTGTGTGTGAGCGTATTGTTATAAATTCTTACTCTGTGCATGCATCTAAAACTTGCCTGGTCTATTTTGTTGAGTTCGAAGTTGGTTGCTTAGGAAAGGATCACAGGCCCTTTTTGTGTGCAGTCCACTTAACCTATAAGACCGTCCAAATGTAAATAATCCCTTTGATCCCTGTTTGAGCCACAATTGACCTTGTTCTTTCAATAACCTGTCACCGTTCCTATTTAACTTTGAATCCCTGTTTTGTCCCTGGTCCTTCCTTGGACATCGTGCACCTCAACTCAGGCAATCAGCCTAAGTTGAGGGTGGCTACTATAGAGGTAAACCCTGTTTTGGCCCTGGTCCTTCTGTGGACATTATGCACCTCAACTCAGGCAATCAGCCTAAGTTGAGGGTGGCTACTATAGAGGTGAATGATAAGAAAAAGAGGATGGAGAAGATTGGTTGTGAATAGCATGAAAATTCGGTTGTTTGCCTAAGAAAAGAAAAAACAAGAGATGAAAAAGATCGAAAAAGTAATAAAAAGAATTGTCAAAATAAAGAGGCCGCACCTGTAGCTAGAGAGAAGGAAATAAAAAGGTGAATAAGGATGGACAAAGTAAAGTATGTGGTAATAAGACGTCGGTGGTTCCAAGGAGGGCTTAGTCACTAACCCCTAAATATATCCTACCTGCACCTGAAGCCTCATTACAAGCCAAAACAAGTCCTGTAGTGATCCTGAGCGGCTTTCTGAAGAACTGAAATAGAAAAGTAAGGGCAAGCCTATGGTATCGCATGTGCATTGTTCGAAATCGTTTGTGAGTGTGAGCGCTTACCTAGTCCCAAATCTTGTGTGGGACTTCTTTGTGGTGAGGGCACCAAGATTTCTGTATTGTCTATTGATTGTTAGGATAGCTACGCGTGTATATGTAGAATGTTCTATCATATTGGAATGACATGTTTGGATCCATGCAAGTTAGTGTTTCATACATTTGTGTGCTACGAGGGAGCTTAAATTAAAATTGAATAAGATGTTGAATGACCATGAGTTGCTAGAGACACGAGTTTGTTTTCTTAGTTGAGTCATCGTATTGTTTTTTTTTATGTTATGTTGCTTGAGGACAAGCGAACGTCTAAGTTGAGGGTGTTGATGTGCCGCCATTTTACGGCACTTTCGACTCCTTTTAACTAAGAACAATCATACGTTTTCAAGCAACCGTCATCGTTTTTGATGTGTTTATGTTGGATTTTCAGGAAATGGAGACAAACATGGAAACGGAAGGAAAAACGAACAAAAGGACATTCTGGATAAGAGTGACGGTTCAGGCGATGGTCCGTCAAGTGGGTGACGGTCCGTCAACCCCAACCGTCAAGTTGCGGCAGTCCACTGCCTAGTGGTGACGGTTCCGGCGACGGTCCGTCAAGCCAGTGACGGTCCTTCACCCAAACCGTCACCCTGAGGCAGTCCGCGACGCGGAATCCGAGCGTTTTTGGGATTTGTTTCCTAGACTCCTATAAATACCCTATGTTAGGTTTATTTTATTTATCAAGCTTTTTAATATAGTTCTCCCAATAGTTTTAGGAGAGGATTTGAGAGCAAGAAACACGTTTTCCTTGTCTTGAAAACGTGTTCTTGATTTGTTGTTGGGATCTTGGTTTTCTTGTTCTTGGATCATTGAAGATTTGTTTTCATTATATTGTAAGAATCTCTTCTTCTTATTATGAATACTATTCTCTTCTCTTTTCTTAATAGCATGAGGAACTAAACCTCCCACAACTAGGGTTGTGGGAGCCATGGCAAACGTAGCAAGATAGATTCCGGGTAGCGACGGGTTCAATATATATGTTGTCACGTTGTTAATCATTCATTATGTAACGTTTTCTGGTGGTTGCAAACATTAGAACATGCCTAGGTTTAATTTGCTTGAGTAAAGAGATTAAAACCGGGAAACTTGATTAACGACGAGGATTCGAGACTACCAACTCTCGTCTTATGATTAATGTTGTAACTAGATTAATCTACTTGATGTTTAGGATTGAAATCTAAAAGCACACCTTTTAAAATTCGAGAGAATTGAAAAGTAAATTCGTCTATTTGGTTGAGAAACGTTTAGATGATACCATTAATTCAATCACATCGTGACATACATAAAGAAAGAACCCGGTTAAGCTTAGAATCGACATTGTTACAACGCCATGGTGAACACTTCCCTAGTTCGCTCTCATATTGATTATTACTCCTACATTATTGTTCGTTTTGTTTACACTTTGTTCACACAAAACCCCCCCTTTATTTACCGAAAACTATTGACCATTAGTCAACTAATTCACTAAAGACTTAACTTTCACCATATTCTCTGTGGGATCGACCCCAACCTTTGTTGGGTTCTATATTTGATAACGATCGCGTACGCTTCTTAATTGGAGTGGTACTTTGAGCGTTATCAACAGGTGATTGATATTCAATCTTTTTAGTTCCTAAGGATAATGAACTAGTTCTGAAGCATGCCCCACCTATGTTATATATTTCAACTTGTATAGGAATAATATGCATCATAACATGCTTATTAATTAGTGCATCAAGTATTTCATTCTCAATTTAGCCTATTAGTTTTAAATCATGTTGAAATGTCATAGAGTTCATCATATCAAGCATTTAAACAAAGCGGTATGATTTCATAGAAGAAACAATAATCACTGAATTTAACTCAAACATATATCCCTAATACTCCCTTGCAACAATAATGCACTAGGTATTTGAAATCAAATAATACATATTTCAAATAATGTCATTGAAAAAGCAAGTATTCAAGAGGTTAAACTCTCACTTGCCATTAAATATGGTGCAAATTCTCCCAACTTGACACAGTCCAAATCTTCAACTAAATGACCTCCAAGAATCTTAATTAATGCATATTATCAAACAACACGTAAATTAGGATAAATGACCATTTCAAATATTAGAGAAAAGTCAAAGTCAACCCTTAATCAATCTGATCAAATCCCAAAATTAATTCCATGAACGGGTTACCTATGAGCTTGTGAGTCAAATTTTATAATTAAGTATCCATTTTTAATTCAATAGTTAAGTCAAATCCTCAAATTACTATATTTATAACTAGGTTAGTTTCCCATTTTAGGCATTCAAATCTCAAGAATTTATGGTCAAAATTATACAAAATTTAAGCTTAATTATCCTAAGGTGCTAGAGAATCATTCCCTTAAGAATTTAGGTTGAAATCACTCCATTGATTCGATACTGAAGCTCATATTTTTCCATAATAGTAATATTTTAGATCAAATTTTTACCACCATTCATCTTCTTTCAAAATAAACCCATTTTTGTTCACAGGGCTGTAATGACCCTCAAGGTTAGTTTCTTATTTTGCACCATTTTCCCCTATTTGATCCTCTCCATAGATTTGACACAGCATTTGTGACTTGTGGGGATGGGTGTTTCAATTATCAAGGATATCAGATGAGTTTTGAGTGAGCTTTTGAGTTATGGAAGTTTAAAGTTTAAGAGAGTTGATCAAAGTAAACTCTTGGTGTTAGGAAAGTCATTTTTGAGTTTTGATAGTTCCACTAGATCCATAGGGTGATATTTGACCTTGGTGGAGATTCGATTCAATTCTCAAGGCTTTTGGGGGTGTTTTTGTTATTTGGTTAGAATTTGAGATTTTCTTAAGTTTGAGTTGACTTCGGTCAATATTTGACCAAAACAATCCCAAATCAGTGTTTTAAAGTTACCATTAGATCTGAAATGTGCTTTGCAACTGGTTTGCACTATTAGTTTATGTTTGGGGGATTTTGAGTGAGTTTTGAGAGGTATTTTAGAGTTTAAAGTGGTGTTGATGCACTAACTGCTAGTGCAACTAGTTTTCACTTTCGTGTTTGCTAGGCTTCGTTTGCAATCGCAAAGTTTCATCAGGTCTTGTCTTCCCATTTGTAAGGTTGGATCTAGCCTATGCAAAAAGGTTTATTGTGGGCCAGGTAGAGCTTCTCTTTGCGTTCGCCTTTGGGACCTATCTCGCGCCTGGCTTTTCCTCCCGCATTATATTGAGTTATCAATTTTACCTTTCAGACTTATTATATTCTTATTTATATTATATATTTAGAAATGTTTGGATTTCTTTTCCAACTCATATACCTAAATCAGTTCAGTTTTCTACACAATTCATATTTTATCAAAATTTGTCTAGATATGCCAGACCATGGGTTAGCTTGGAGTCACTTATGACACTAAGCACCGTGTTGCATCCAGGGGGTAGCCTCGGGGCATGACAAACTTGGTATCAAAGCATCAGGTTCAAGTGTCCTAGGGTGTGTAAAAGCTGCATCGAGTAGAGTCTTCTTCATGGGCATGAAGCACGCCACACTTATGGGGGAAGAAGCTATGAGACGTCATTAGGAAAAACTTCCATTCTTTCTTTTCTAGCTCGTTTTATAGAGTATGAACTCTTTTTAATCTCCTTCTAACTCATGCTCTACACGTTACAGTGAAAATGCCTCCCATAAGAGCCAACACAAGGAATTAGGCACCAGCAACTCCAGTAGACCCTCTAAATAAGCAAGTCACTCATGCCAAATTCAGAGTTGTTTTTCAAGTGCTTTATCAGGCCATGACCGCTCAGGTTAACCAGCAGGCTGTGGCACTAGACCCATCTCAGACCAACTCTGCCGTAGCTAGAATCTGAGACTTCACTCGGATGAACCCTCCAGAGTTTCATGGGTCCAAGTCCAAAGAGGATCCACAGGAATTTCTTGATGACATTCAAAAGGTGATAGAAATTATGGGTGTCACTCTGATCGACAGTGCAGACTTAGCTGCTTACCAACTGAATGGAGTGGCTTATACCTAGTACCAGCAGTGGAAGAAGTCTCATTGTACTAATGTAGGTCCAGTGGATTGGAACCACTTCAAGACTGCATTTTTGGACAGGTTTTTCCCACTTGAACTCAGGGAAGCCAAGGTCCAAGAGTTCATCAATTTGAAGCAGAATGATATGAGCATGAAGGAATAATCTCTCAAGTTCACTTAGTTGTCTAAGTATGCACCGGCGATGGTAGTTGAATCTAGAGCCCGTATGAGTAAGTTTGTGTCTGGTGTATCTGATGATGTTGTCAAGGAGTGCAAGACTGCTATGCTGATAAAAGAGATGGATATCTCCAGGTTGGTGACCTATGCCCAGTAGATCAAAGAGGAAAATATCAAGGAGAGGGGAAGTGAAAACAAAAGAGCTAGAATAGGTGAATTTAACTACTATCTATAGAGGTTAGATGGTGGCAACCGCTCTCAATTCTGCCAAAACTCTTCAGCTCTGGCCCCATCTTCTTCTAGTGCCCCAGTGCCTAAGTTCAGACAGGACCGACGGGATAGGGCACCATGCTCTAAGTCCCAAGGTAGTGTCACTGGGGGCACACTCATCTAATTTGCAAGAAGTGTGGTAGGAACCACCTAGGGGAGTGTATGGCAGGAAGCGAGAATTGTTTTGGTTGTGGCAAGCCAGGCCACAGAATGAGAAATTGTCCAGTAGCTTCTTAGAAGGGCAAGGATGCTTTCCCATAGAATCAGGCTAGTTCTATAGCATCTATAATAGGTCACCCCACTCATCAGGGTTCCTCTTCTGGTACAAGTGGTGGTTATTGCTAGAACAGGCTCTATGATCTTCAGACTTGACAGGACCCGGAGGATTCTCCTGATGTGGTCACGGGTATGTTACAAATCTTCCATTTAGATGTTTATGCATTATTAGACCCAGGGGTTACACTTTCTTTCGTAACTCCTTATTTAGTAGTAAATTTCAGTGTCAGTCCAGAAGTCCTCCCAGAACCCTTCTTAGTCTCTACTCCAATTGGTGATCTAGTTATAGCTAGATGGGTATACAAAATTGTCCTGTCACAGTTTCCCAGAAAGTCACCTCAGCCAATTTAGTAGAGTTAGAAATGACTGACTTTGATATTATTCTAGGCATGGATTGGTTACACTCATGTTATGCCTCAGTCGATTGTAGAACCAGGATAGTTCGGTTCCAACTTCCTAATGAACCAGTCCTAGAATGGAAGGGAAATACCTCAGTGCAAGTAGGTTGATTCATCTCTTACCTTAAGGCCAGAAAAATGATTTCCAAAGGGTATATATATCACCTTGTTCGGGTTAAGGATTCAAATTTCGAGGCCTCAACTCTTGAGTCAGTCCTGGTGGTGAATAAATTCCTAGAGGTGTTTCTAAAAGATCTTCCCGGAGTTCCTCCCAAAAGGGAAATCGACTTTGGAATAGATCTCCTTTCAAACACCCAACCTATCTCAATTCCTCCCTATAGAATGGCTCTAACTGAGCTTAAGGAACTGAAGGAACAACTGAAAGACCTTCTAGATAAGGGCTTCATCAGACCCAGCATCTCTCCATGAGGTGCTCCAGTACTTTTCGTGCATAAAAAAGATGGTTCTCTCACGATGTGCATTATCTACCGTCAGTTGAACAAAGTCACAATCAAGAACAAATATCCCATCCCCAAGATTGATGATTTGTTTGACCAGCTTCAAGGTTCTAATTGCTTCTCTAAGATCGACCTCAGATCTGATTATCATCAGCTCAGAGTCAAAGATAGTGACATCCCGAAGATAGCTTTCAGGACTCGGTATGGTCACTATGAATTTATAGTTATGTCTTTTAGACTAACGAATGCTCCTGCAGCTTTTATGGATTTGATGAAAAAGATGTTCAAGCAGTACTTGGACATGTTCGTCATTGTCTTCATTGATGATATACATTATATTCTCGAAGTGAAGAGGAGCATGTGAATTATTTGAGAGTTGTGCTTCAAACTCTCAGGAATCGTCAGTTATTCACAAAATTTAGCAAGTATGAGTTTTGGTTGATGTCAGTTGCCTTCCTTGGTCATGTGGTGTCTAGTGAGGGCATCTGAGTTGATTCGCAAAAGATAGAGGCAGTTAAGAACTGGCCTAAACCCACTTCTCCGATAGGCATCAGGAGCTTTTTGGGTTTGGCTGGTTATTACCAGAGGTTTGTTGAAGGATTTTCATCCATAGCTACCCCATTGACCAAGTTGACTCAAAGAAAGATTAAGTTTCAGTGGTCAGATGATTGTGAGGAGAGCTTCTTAGAGTTGAAGACTAGGTTGACTACAACTCCCATTTTGACTTTATCAGAGGGTTCAGATGGCTTCATGGTTTATTGTGATGCATCCAGAGTCGGCCTAGGTTGTGTCTTGATGCAACATGGTAAGGTCATAGCTTATGCCTCCAGGCAGTTTAAGATTCATGAGAAGAACTACCCAACTCTTGACCTTGGGCTTGCAGCAGTTGTTTTTGCCCTAAAGATTTGGAGACATTACTTGTATGGTGTCCATGTAAATGTGTTCACAGATCATAAGAACCTCCAGTATGTGTTCACCCAGAAAGAGTTAAATCTTTATCAGAGAAGGTGGCTCGAGTTCCTCAAAGACTATGATATGAATGTGCTCTAGTATCCGGGTAAGGCCAATATAGTGGATGATGCCCTCAGCAGACTGTCCATGGGTAGTGTGCCACATGTTGAGGAAGAGAGGAAAGAATTAGCCAGGGATGTTCATAGGCTTGCTCGCTTAGGAGTTTGCCTTATGGACATGACAGATGGTGGTGTGATAGTCCAAAATAGGTCAGAATCTACATTGGTAGATGAGGTGAAAGAGAAACAAGACAGTGATCCCATATTACTCCAGTTAAAAGGTGCAGTTCATTAGTAGAGGGTAGAGGTTTTCTCCGAAGGGGAAGATCGTATGCTTCACTACCAGGGTCGTCTATATGTACCAAATGTGGGTGAATTAAGGTAGCATATCCTGATAGAATCCCATAATTCCAGGCATTCTATTCATCCCGGTGACACTAAGATGTACCATGATATATGGAAAGTCTATTGGTGGAACAACACGAAGAGGGACATTACAGATTTTATGGCTAAGTGTCCCTACTGTCAGCAGGTAAAAGTAGAACATCAGAAACCAGGAGGTGTGACTCAGGATATTAGCATTCCTACTTAGAAGTGGGAGGTGATCAACATGGATTTCATTATGGGTTTACCTCGTACTCGCAGACAGCATGAATCTATTTGGGTGATATTGGACAGGATTACTAAGTCAGCTCATTTCTTGGCTATCAAGACTATAGATTCCATGGAGGATTATGCCAGACTCTACATCAGCGAGATAGTCAAGTTTCATGGGGTTCCCTTGTCTATCATCTCAGATAGGGGTACTCAGTTTACATCTCATTTTTGGAGATCATTTCAGAAAGGTCTTGGTACTCAGGTGAATCTCAGCATCGCATTTCATCCGCAAATAGATGGTCAGGCAAATCATACCATCCAGACCTTAGAGGACATATTGAGAGCTTATGTGATTGATTTCAAGGGTAGTTGGGATGATCACCTACCTCTTATAGAGTTCGCCTACAATAACAGTTTTCCTTTCTAGTATTCAGATGGCCTCATATGAGGCACTCTATGGGCGTAGATGCAGGTCACCAGTTGGTTGGTTTGAAGTAGGTGAAGCAGCTTTGATTGGGCCAGATTTGGTTCATGAGGCTATAGAGAAAGTTCAACTCATTAGAGAAAGATTATATACAGCTCAGAGTCATCAGAAGTCCTATGCTGATGTGAGGATGAGAGCCTTAGGGTTTGAGGTTGAGGATTGGGTTTTCCTAAAAGTGTCACCCATGAAGGGTGTGATGAGATTTGGCAAGAAAGAGAAGCTCAGTCCCAGATATGTAGGTCCTTAAAGAATCTTGAAAAGGGTCGGTAGTGTGGCCTATGAGTTAAAGTTGCCAGCACAACTAGCAACATTTCATCCAGTCTTTCACATTTCGTTGTTGAAGAAGTGTGTTTGTGATCCGACATCGATTGTGCCCTTAGAGAGTATGGTCGTGAGGGATAGCCTCACCTATGAGGAGGTTCCAGTTGAGATTCTTTACTGTCAGTTTCATAGGTTGAGAAATAAGGAAGTTGCTTCAGTGAAAGTTTATGGAGGAATCAATCAGTCGAGGGAGCTACTTGGAAAGCAGAAGCAGCCATGATGGCCAAGTACCCTCACCTCTTCCTTTTCAACTCAGTTTCAGCTTGAGGTAATAGTTCCTATCCAGTTTATCAGTTTACTCATGTGTGTTTCAATCTCAGTATCATGTTCCCTCAGTTATTCTTGCATTTCAGCGTGTTTTCATGTCCATAGAACTCAATTCAGTTAGATATCAACTTCTAGAATTCAGTGGTAGGGATTGCAACTCTTTCCCTCCAAATGCATCTTGTTTAATATTCATTTGAGGATGAATGATCCCAAGGGGGAGATATTGTAACACCCCAGAAATCCTAAGCCTAAAACCAGCTCAAAATCCTAAGTGTGAAACTGTTCAGATGTCAAATAGGTTCCACGAGCCAGATCTATGAGTCATGGAACAGTCCACGAGCCATGGACTGAGCCCGTGGAACCAGATCAGAGACCAAATGTTTTGGTCTGAGAACTATGACCAGTGTCTATAGACCGTGGATTGATCCACGAGTCATGGGTTAGGTACCTGGAACTCAGACTTGAGGCCTACCTTTACTCTGAGAACCACAACTGGTTCTACAGACTGTGGAATGATCCATGAGTCGTAAAGCCAGTTCATGGAAATTATACCTGAGGCTCGACAAAAGTCCAGAAACCACGACAAGGTTTCTACAGGCAATAGAAGCATCTACGAACCGTAGAACCTGCCCGTGGAACCCGAGTCGTGATTTTTCTAGAAGATTTCTTTGATTTTCCCAGGGGTGTTTTGGACTTTTCCTATATCTTCTAAGGCCTAAGCTATGTCATTTTGCTTAGTCTAAGCCTAATTAATAAGTCAAAAACTACCTAAATCTCCCATTCTCCCTAAAATCATCCAACGCTTAGAAAAATAGAGAAAAGGAAGCGATGGTTTCTCTCAAGAACAAGCAGGAGGTTTTCTTCAAGCTCAGCTCCAAAAACTCAAAGGTTTCACCGTAGAACCTTTTTCCAGGTATGTAGGATTTCATCAATGGGTCCCTTTCACCTATTGAGTCCCTAGATTCAGTCTAGTTCTTCAGCTCTCAATATGTTATTAAGACCTAGGGTTCTTAAACCTTATGAAATCATTACAATTCAGATTCTACTGCTTGTATGAAGTTTATTACATGTTTTTCTTGGGAACCTAGAATAACCATATGTACAGAGTTCAGTAACCCTAGCATGTGTTAATTCTAGTACACATAATTTATACTTGATAGTCAGATAATTCAGTCAATTATGATTCAGAATTAGAATGCTATCAGTTTCAGTATTATTATATTGCATTCTTAGATAATTATCAGTATTTGAGCTATCCATTATTTCAGTTTGCATTCATTGCTTTACATTCAGTTGGGAGTAGACTTAATATCGAGCGGATGAAGGGATGAAGACTCAACTGTCAGATTAGGCTGAGACCTTTAGTAGAAGTCCCTAAGTCCCATAACTACGGTTCCACCATAGGTATGAAAGGGGTCAGCTGTCAGATTAGGTTGTACACCCTTGTCCCTTGTGGACATCACTTTAGTAGATCCACGTCAAATTTGTTTGTACCCATAGCAAGGTATGATCACCCTTCTATCCAGGGTTACAGGTTGGCTCCATAGTTAGTTCAACTAAGGGTATGTCGGTTAATAGTAGCTCCCACAGTCAGACTCATATTGCATTGACTTCGTGCTCAGTATCCTTTTCAGTTATTCAGTTCAGCATGTTATAGTATTCATGTTAGTTACTTGGTCACCGTATTCACTTTACTCTTCAGTTCATGCTTCAGTATGTATTTCCATGTTCACTCTTTAGGTTCTACAGCTTTATATATATCCTACATGTTCAGTACTTTCAAAGTACTGACACATACTCTTGTGCTACATCTTATTATGATGTAGGTTTAGGCGTTAAACATTTAGACTGCACTTAGTGTGACTTTCAGTCCTTACTCAGCAACTCAGTAGTGAGTCCTCATAGTCCGAGGACATTAGTTATGTTTATTTCTTTTAGTTTTATGCTTCAGTTTTCAGACTTTTAGAGTTAGCTGGGGGCTTCTCCTAGCAACTCACGTCAATTAGAGGCTTTCAGACAATAGAACTAGAATCAGCTATTGAGTTGTCAGTTTTACCTTTCAGACTTATTATATTCTTATTTATATTATATATTCAAACATGTTTGGATTTCTTTACCAACTCATATATTTAAATCAATTTAATTTTCTACACAGTTCGTATTTTATCAGAACTTGTCTAGATATGCCAGACCATGGGTTAGCTTGGGGTCACTTATGACACTAAGCACTGTGTTGAGTCCAGGGGGTAGCCTCGGGGTATGACAAAAAGTTTCTAGTAGAGTCTCATGGATCGGTATGATGATGTACATATCCTATCTGCGAGAGGCTATAGGACATTCCTAGGAAAAGATTTCATCTTGTTTGATTCCTTATCGTGCATCATTGACCTTATCAACTTCTAAGTATCTTTTGTTTCACTCTTTGTTAGATGGTTCAGACGAGATTAGCAGTAGGTGAGGATGATACCCCTGCACCTAAAGTTATAGCACCATCTAGGGTATGGGGTAGAGGCCAACCCAGAGGTCGAGGTAGGGGATGTGTTGTGGTGCTAGCTCGAGCCCAAACTAGATTGCCGTCACTAGAGCCTGATATTGGGGTTGAGGAGGTACAATATGAGTCAGAGGGTGTGGGGCTAGCCTAGCATTGGGTAGGTTTTGTGGCTACTCTAGTTCTACAGGACATATTGGTTCTCTCACTCAGGTTCCTTAATGGTATGTCACAGCCAACAGCCTCACCCAGTACTCCAATTGGTTCTCAGGCTAGAGACAAAGCTCAGATTTCAGCCCAGGTAGTAACACATGGTTCAAGAGCGCATCCTGCTACTGTGGCTCCCCGATTAGAAGTGTTTTCAGTTCCTACAGTTATTCCACCTATTCCCGTTGGTTCGGTTATGTCTTCCGAGGAGTAAAAGATGCTTGGTAGGTTTCTGAGGTTAGGTCCCTCGAGATTTTTAGGTGCTACTAGGCGCATGAGTTTCTGACTAGTTTCTAGGAGAGATTGCATAATCTTGGGTTGGTTGAGTTGCACAGAGAAGATTACACTGCATTTTAGCTGCATGGTTAGGTGAAATAGTGGTGGAGGTTGTACATAGCTTGCATACCAGTTGGGTTGCCTCCGCTTACTTGGGAACAGTTCTCCACTACTTTTCTGGAGAATTATGTACCGTGTAGTTTGAGAGAGTAGTTGATGGATCAGTTCTCTAGGTTGGATCAGGGCTCCATGTTTGTTTCAAAGTATAAGGTTCACTTCCATAAGTTAGCTAGGCATGCCACCATGATTCTGCCCACCAAGAACGAGAGGGTGCGTAACTTTGTTCGAGGTTTGACTTTACAACTCTGTTTGGCTACAGAGGGTATAGCAGCTTCAGTTCAGTTCTTCCTGGAGGTAGTGAATCATGCCTACACTATTGAGGGTGTACTTCATAAGGCCCAAGGGGGCAGCGATAAGAGACCCCTCCATTAGGGAAGTTACACTGGCTTACAGACACGTGGTAAAGGCTACTTTGGTAGGGGTCAACATCAGAGCATTTCCAGTTGAGCTGGCCTGTTCAGTCAACATTACAGATTACTGAGGGTCAGAGTAGTCAAGGTTTGATTCAGTCATTGCAAGGTGCTTGTTCTGAGTCCCAGGCCATGGTAGTTTTTCTAATTCAGTCGGGTCTTCACAGAAGAGTATAGTTGGCCGAGGTTGTTATGAGTGTGGCAAGTTAGGACACTTTGCCAAAGAGTGTTCATCAGTGCATCACCACAGGTGACATGATCAGATGGTTCAGTCCCCAGGGCTCCATCACCACCATCCAGAGGTGGTGCACATGGTAGTAGAAGTGGTCCCCAGGGTACTAGAGTCGGTCCTCAGTCTAGTAGATTAGGCGGTCATGGCGTCCAGGGCCACATGTATGCATTTTCGAGCCATCCAGAGGCTGAGGCTTTATATATTGTCATCACAGGTACAATCTTCATTTGTCATCAGTCAGCTCTTGCTTTATTTGATCTGGGATCTATATTTTCCTATGTGTCTGCTTATTTTGCTACTCTTCTAGACTCTACTTATGAGTTATTTCCTGTGACTTTGCGTGTAGTTACCCCGGTAGGAGATTTCTTAGTAGTGGATCATGTATACTGGACTTATATGGTGACTAATATGGGGTATGACATGTGGGTGGATCTAATTGTGCTAGATATGGTTGATTTTGATGTGCTTTTAGGCATGGATTAGTTGTCTCCCTACCATGCGCTCTTGGATTGCTTCACCAATATAGTTACTCTATGGATGCCTAGTAACATTCCTATAGTATGGAAGGGTGTTGATAGCCACATGCCAAGGGGAATTATATCTTTCCTGAGCGCCTAGTGGTTGGTTAGGAAGGGGTGTTTGGCCTACCTTGCTTACATATTTAATACAAGTGCCATCACACCTTCACTTGAGTCAGTTCATGTGGTTTGCAAATATTTGGATGTGTTTCTTTCTGATCTATCGGGTCTTCCTTCTGATCGAGAAATTGACTTTGCCATTGATATCGAGCTAGGCACTCAACCTATTTCTATTATGCCATATTGAATGGTACCAATCGAGTTGAGGGAGCTTAAGGATCAGCTCTAGGATCTGTTGAGTAGAGGGATCATCAGGCCTAGTGTGCCTCCGTGAGGTGCTTCAATTTTGTTTATGAAAAAGAAAGATGGGTCTATGCGTATGTGTATTGACTATAAGCAATTTGAATAAGGTGACAGTTAAGAACAAGTATATGATATCGTGTATTGATGATCTGTTTGACCAGCTACAGAGTGCAATGGTGTTCTCTAAGATAGACTTGAGGTTCGGGTATCACCAGTTGAGGATTAGGGTTGCGGACATTCCAAAGACTGCATTTAGGACTCGATACGACCATTATGAGTTCCTAGTCATATCTTTTGGGTTGACTAATGCCTCAATAACTTTTATAGAGTTGATAAATCATGTGTTCAGAGCCTACCTAGATTTCTTTATGGTCGTGTTCATCGATTACATTCTGGTATATTCGAGGAGTAGAAAGGAGCATGAGCAGCATCTGAGAGTTGTCCTTCAGACCTTGCGAGACCATCAGTCATACGCCAAATTCACTAAGTGTTTTGGCTTGAGTTTGTGTCTTTGTTGGGGCATGTGATGTCTAAAGATTGGATTATGGTGGATCGAGCAAATATTATGGTAGTTCGTGATTGGTCTAGGCCTACTTCTCCTACCGAGGTTGGCAATTTCATTGAGTTGGCAGGTTACTACAGACGGTTTATGGAGAGGTTTCCTTTTATAACAGCTCCATTGACTAGATTGACTCATAAGAACATCCCCTTCAGTGGTCAGATGAGTGTGAGACGAGCTTTCTGAAGCTCAAGGCCATATTGACATAAGCTCTGATTATTACTCTTCTGGTTCAGGTCCAAGGGTTTATAGTGTATTATGATACTTTCGATGTTAGTTTGGGTTGTGTGTTGATGCAACAGGGCTGAGTTATTGCTTATGCTTCCAGACAGCTGAGGGTTCACGAGAGGAACTACCCCACTCATGACTTGGAGATAGAAGCGGTAGTCTTCGCATTAAATATTTGGAGGCATTATTTGTATGGCATGCATTGTGAGATCTTCACTGACCATCATAGTCTTTAGTACATCTTCAGCCAGAAGGACCTGAATTTGAGGCAGCACAGGTGGTTAGAGTTACTGAAGGACCTTACATCTCCATTCTTTATCATCTGGGCAAGGCAAACATGGTAGCAGACGCCTTGAGCTGGAAGGCAGTGAGTATGGGTAGCTTGGCTTTCTTAGCAGCGGAGGAGCGACCTTTAGCTTTGGACATCCAGTCCTTTGCTAACAGGTTGGTTAGACATGATATTTCTCTGTTGGGTCATGTTCTTTCTTATGTCGAGGCTAGATCTTCTTTGTTGGAGCAGATTTAGGCACAACAGTTTGATGATGCAAGGTTGAGGATCATTCGTGACAAGGTATTGAGCGGTGTGGCTAGGAAGGTGACCTTAGATTTAGAAGGTGTTATGAGAATTAAGGGTCGTATATGCATTCCTAGAGTTGGTGACCTGGTTAAATTAATCTTGGAAGAGGCTCATTGTTCTAGGTATTTATTTCATCCCGAGGTAGCTAAGATGTATCGTGACTTGAGAAAGCACTACTGGTGGTGTGGGATAAAGAGGGATATCTCAGATTTCATGTCCAGGTGCTTGAACTATCAACAGGTGAAGTTTGAGCACCAGAGACCAGGTGGTTTAATTTAGAGGCTACCCATTCTGGAGTGGAGGTGGGAGCGGATAGCTATGGACATCATAGTCAGTTTGCCACATACTTTGCAGAGATTTGATGCTTTTGGGTCATCATGGACAGGCTGACAAAGTCTGCTCATTTTCTACCCGTTCAGACTTCCTACAGTTCCAAAAGGTTGGCTCAGATCTACATCCATGAGATCATCCGTTTGTATAGGGTGCCAGTTTCTATCATTTCTGACCGTGGTACTCAGTTTATTTCGTACTTTTGGAGGTCTATTCAGAGAGTATTGGATACTAGAGTTGATCTTAGCATTGCCTTTCATCCGCAGACTAACGATCCGTCAGAGCATACTATTTAAGTTCTGGAGGATATCTTTTGAGCCTGTGGTACTTTTTTCAGGGGTCAGCGGGACTAGTTCTTAGCCTTGGCAGAGTTTGCATATAATAATAGTTACCATTCTAGTATTCAGATGGCTCTGTTCGAGGCTTTGTATGGTAGGCAGTGCGTATCTCTGGTGGGTTGGTTTGATGCCTTCGAGGTTAGACCATGGGGTACTGATTTTCTTCGTGATTTTACAGATAGAGTTTGGGTCATTCAGGAGAGAATTCGCACTGCCCAGAGTAGGCAGAAGAGTTATGCTGACCAAAAGGTTTGAGACTTGTTGTTTATAGTGGGTGATCATGTATTTCTTTAGGTGTCTCTCATGAAGGGCGTGATGAGGTTCGGGAGGAAGGGTAAGCTCAATCCTAGGTTCATTGGGCTATTTGAGATCCTTCATCACATTAGGGAGGTTGCTTATGAGTTGGCCCTGCCTCCTACTCTTTCTGGTGTCCATCTAGTTTTTCATATTTCTATGTTCCAGATGAGTCTCACGTGCTTCAGTGGGATTTTGTTCAGTTGGATGAGTCTCTAGCTTTTGAGAAAGAGCCTATTGCTATTTTGGACAGGCATGTTAGGAAGTTGAGGTCCAAGGAGATTCTGTCAGTTAAGGTTCAGTGGCGGCATCGTCTTGTCGAGGAGGCTACTTGGGAGATCGAGACCGACATGTGGACCTGCTATCCTAATCTTTTTGAGCCTTCAGGTATCTTCCTTTCTTCAACTTTCGAGGATGAAAGTCCTTTTAGTAGTGGATGTTGTAATGACCCTCTCGATCATTTCCTTGATTTTTATGCTTTTTCCACATTTTGAGTTTTTCCATAGTGGCTACAGGTCATTTATGACTTATCAAAACTGACGACTCGGTTCTTGAGCCATTTGTTTGTGTTTTAATCTCATTTACCTATTTTGAAACTCTTAATATCTAGTAAAGTTGACTTTGGTCAACATTCTGAGAAGACGACCTTGAATGGGAATTCTGTCAGCACAGTTAGCTCCAAAATGTCGACTTTAGGCTAGAGGGACCTTTGGTTCGGGTCCCGAGGCTTTCGAACTTATTTTGGGCTATTGGGTTCTATTTTGGTAAAAGTTGGTTTTTAGGCATGGGTCCCACTTTTTTGTTTAAACGATCTCCGTTGGGAGTTTCATCAATTCTATTGAGTCTGGAATGCTATTTTTGGTTGAGTAGCATATTCATTTGCAATCGCTGGACCCCAGATAAATCTCGAGGGTCCATCTGGTGACATTTTTAGTTGCCAAAATCTGTTGTTGGTTGGTTGCTATTGCAGCATTAGCTAACCCTTCACCCACGTGGAGGGTCAGCAGAGTGCACGTAGAAGGTACCAGCCCTGCCCCTCGTTGCCCTTCGCCCGTGCGGCGATTGGCTGCGTGCGCGTGCCTGCGCACGATGGCCAGCCTGCATGTGAGCAGGCTTGGCGCCTGGCCTGGCCTGGCCTCTGCCTTCCTTGTGCGTGTGCGTGCGCCTGGCCGCGTGCATGAGGCCTCATGCACGATGGCCTGGCCGCGTGCGCATAGTCCTGTGCCTGGCACCTATATAAGCTCCAACTTTATTTTCTCCTCTATTTTAACCAAATCCTCCATTAAATTGAGCTTCCAAGAGCTGGTTTGGAGCATTGTATTCACTCTCCTTTATTCTGGTAAGTCCACCTTATTCCCTATTCCCTTTTTCATCATTTGTTTCATGTTATATTTCGTTAAATTTTTTATGGTTCCTTTTTAAATTCCTTGATCAAAGTGGACTTCGGGGCTATTTTGGGCCCTAAAACAAGTCTTGTTCGCGCTAAATATTTGGGCATGGGTTTCTAAACCCGTTGCAAACATAATTGTGAATTTTGTTTTCCGTTTAGTTGTGCAGGCTTCGAAGGTCATTTTCCGACTCGATTTCTGGTCCGAATTTCCATATAGTAATATGAGTGTCATTCTTCTCGTCTTGATACCTGGATAATGTTCTTGATAGCGTGATAGCTTTCTAAGGCTATTCGAACGGGGAAGGCACACGAGTGATGGTTCGTGGTTGCAGTTCAGCCTCGAGATAGGTTATATTTTATTTTCCTTAAACTTGGATTAGTTAGATTCTGTATTTTATAAATTATTGGAATGTTAGGTAGTATCTTAGAGTAGAAATAAGTTTAAATCTTGTGATTAAATAAATTGGCCATTTCGGGACCGTAAAGTAGAATTACACTTTTTATTCTTAGTTTAGGAGCTTGTAGAACTTTTGTGGCTAACCTAGAATCCTTAGAATGCTTTTAAGAGGTTTTAGAGGTAGAGTAGGTGCTTTTAGTTATTTTCGTGGTTATTTTCCATTCCTTCCATTTTATTTACTATATTTGTGTATCTGTGGGCCCGAGGTCATATCGTGTACCGGACGAAGTGTCAGGTCAGTCATCTTGTTTGAAGGGTGTTTTACCCTAGTTGAATTGATATTCTCTGAACATGGCATCATATCTCATTATTGCACTACATTACTATTTGTTTTGGAAATGAAAGAAACACAGGATTTCTGGTTCAAACTCAGAATATTACTAAACCTCTGGTTTTGGAAGAGAAAGGGAAGTTCTACTGTAATGACAGTCTGAGGGACATTTTCGAACCCTTTATCTACTTTTACTTTCCAGTTGATGAGTCTGAGGTATGATTCCGGGTGGCCCGAGGAGTACATATCTGGGTTTTACTTTTATGCATATGTTGATGAGCTCGAGGTTTCTTTCGAGCTCCCGAGGTACCAGATACCCAGTTTTAATTTTCTACATTGGCCATACTCCACATCATATCATCTCATGATGCATTGCATTGCATTAGCTATGTGTACTTGGAGTTCTTTGCCTGTTTCTCATTATGATCTTCACCATCGGATAGATAGTTCGGTTTTTCTGTTGATAAATAGACTTAGGTGGATCCCTGTAGTTAACTTACTTTCCTGTAGTTTATATTATATATTATGTTTCTGAGCTTGGTCGGCCTATGATGCCTATTGGGTACCCATTGTTTTGGTACTAATACTACACTCAGCATCTTTTTCTGATGCAACACCTAGTACGAGCCACCCTCGTTGATCCTCCTATCGTTCGTGGCCAGCTGTTGTTCGGATCGTGGTGAGCTCCCGACATATTAGAGACTTTTACTTCTTTCCATCTATCTTTTTGTCTATATTTTGTTATTTGGATAGACAATACTTGTTGTACATCCACTCCGCACTTTAGACGCTCTTGTACCGGTGAGACCAGGTCCCGGGTTGATTCTTGTGTATATATTGTCTTCTCGGTCACTTTAGGGCCATTTTTGTATATTTATTATAGTTGGTATGTATCTATACTGTTGGCCCCTATTTCCCTATGTTTTCTCTTCCATATCCCTTATGTATATTGTATCCTTATCTTTCGCATCATTGGGTTATCTTTCCTACTGGAGGGTTATGTAGGCGCCACCGCAGCCTAGTTTTGGATCGTGACCGAGAAGTAGGACTGGACCAATCTCATACTTCCTTAATATTTTTAGATTTACCATATTCTCATCCTTGGACATCACGTTCCCCAATAATGCCACGGACTCCATCCAAAACTCAGGCTTGGAGAACTTTTCTTACAACTGCTTATCCTTCAAAGTCTGAAGAACAATTCTCAAATGCCACTCATGCTTCTCTCTAATCTTAGAGTAGACTAAGATTTCGTCAATGAACACAATGTCAAAAGAATCTAAATAGGGCCAAAACACCCTGTTCATCAACTTTATGAATACCATTGGGGCATTAGTCAACCTAAAAGACATGACAAGGAACTCATAGTGGCCATACCGAGTCCTACTAGCGGTCTTAGGAATATCTGAAGCTTTAATCTTCAACTGATGGTAAGTCGATTTCAAATCAATCTTCTAGAACACCAAAGTACCCTATAGCTGATCAAACAAGTCATCAATGCATGAAATCAGATACTTGTTCTTTATAATCACCTTATTCAATTGCTGATAGTCAATACACATTCGCATAGTACCATTCTTTTTCTTCACAAATAAGACAATGTAGCAGAGTCAACCGCTATGGCGGAGGCTGATCGACGTTGACTTCTGTTGTAGTGGTATTTTCTCTGCTACGGTGGAGGTCGCTATGGTAGTGTGTCAACCGTTATGACAGTTGAGATGGGACAGAAAGTCATAAACTCCCTCAAATTGCCATATTTTATAATACACTTGATTTTCTGATGTTTCGGAATAACCTCTTCACGTCAACCTTGATAGCGAGAGTTCTACTTACCCGAATTCGATTTTAAAAAGTCCCCCGGACTCCTTTATGTCTTAGCTAAAAGGAAAACTATTCAAGTCAAGACACTTTACCCCATCCTTACCCAGATTTCCCTAGACCATACCTCGCTTCAAAACCAGCCGAGACTAGCCTAGCTCAAAAATTTCAACTTCCAAACCCGGAAGTTTTCTAACCCAAAACATAGCACGAAAGGTTTACCCATAATGATGAACCCAGTCATTACAACAGATACCAATTTACCCATCATTCATCCCCAAATGATCAAACCAAATATACGGAAAAATAAAGAAGGGAGGTGTAGTACCTGAATTCTCAAATAAGTGAGGGTACTTGTCTCGCATTTCCTTCTAGGTTTCCCAAGTGGATTCCTCAACTTTATGATGCTTCCATTGAACCTTTACCATACGGATCACATTTATCTTTAATTTCCATACATTGCAATCAAGAATCAAAACTAGTTCCTCTTCATAGCGAAGATCCTTATCAAATAACACCTCATCCCACTTCATGATGTAGTCCCCATCCCCATGGTATTACTTTAGCATGGATACATGGAATACCGAATGGACACCCGACAAAATTGGCGGTAGTGCTAATCTGTAAGCCACTGGCCCCACGATCTCAAGAACTTCAAATGGTCTGATGAACCGAGGGCTGAGCTTGCCCTTCTTGCCGAAACGCATAACTCCCTTCATGGGTGACACCTTCAACAATACATGTTCACCAACCTAGAAATCTATGTCCCTTACCTTTAGATACGTGTATTCCTTTTGCCTGCTTTGGGCGGCTAGCAGCTTGGTCTGAGTGCCCCTTACCTTTTCTTGTGCTTCCCTCACAAAATCCACGCCTAAAGGCCTTACATGACCTTCCTCAAACCACCCTACGGGTGATCTACAACCCCTCCCATATAGGGCTTCGAATGGTGCCATGTTGATATTGGAGTAGTAGGTGTTATTGTATGAGAATGCACACAATGGTAGAAACTCATCCCAATGACCCCCGAAGTCAATAACACATGCTCTCAGCATGTACTCCAATACCTGAATCGTCCTCTCCGACTGACCATCAGTCTGAGGATGGAAGGTTGTACTAAAAGTGAGTTGTGTACCCAACTCTTCATGTAACTTACCCCATAACTTAGAGGTAAACTGTGTACCCCTGTATGAAATGATGGACAGTGGTACCCCATGCAATCTCACGATCTCTTTCACATAAATCTTAGCCAATTGTTGAGAATTGTAATCTACCCTGACTGGAATAAAATGAGCTGAATTGGTCAGCATGTCGACAATGACCCAAATAGAGTCATACTTGCCCAAAGTCTTAGGAAGACCCACCACAAAATCCATGGCTATCCTTTCCCACTTCCACTCTGGAATGGGCATTCTCTAAAGTAGTTCTGCAGGTCTTTGGTGCTCATACTTTACATGCTGGCAATTATGAAATTTGGACACAAAATAGACTATGTCCCTTTTTATCCCCGTCCACCAGTAAACCTGCCTCAAATCTCTGTACATTTTGGTTACACCCGGATGAATCATATACCGCAAACCATGAGCCTTTGCCAACACCTTCTGAATTATGTCATCAGTTCGAGGCACACAAACCCTTCCCCTGAATTTCAATACTCTGCCAGCGTCCAACGTGGCATCCTCGATCTCTCCAGATATTACCTTACCTCGAAACTTGCTCAGTTGCGGATCCTGATATTGTTTAGCCTTTATTTCTTCTATAAAAGAGACTTTGACCTTAATACTGGCCAATAACTCACCTTGTTTTGAAATACCCAAGTGCATGAACTTAGATTTCAATGCCTGAATCTCCTTTGCCAATGGTCGTTTGGACACTCCCAAACAAGTCAAATTACCCATGCTAACTGTCTTTCGGCTCAATGCGTCTGCCACCATATTAGCCTTACCCAGATGGTACTGAATGGTCACATCATAGTCCTTTTACAACTCCATCCACCTACTCTGCCTCAGGTTCAAGTCTTTCTGAGTAAAAATATGTTGCAGGCTGCGATGGTCAGTAAACACCTCACACTTGACACCATAAAGATAGTGTCTCCAAATCTTGAGTGCAAACACCACCGCTGCCAACTCTAAATCGTGAGTCAGATAGTTCCTCTCATGAACCTTCAACTGCCTAGAAGCATATGCTATCACATTCCTATACTTCATTAACACAGCACCCAAACCAGAATGTGAAGCATCACAAAAAATAATAAAGTCATTACCTTCAACCAGCAAAGACAAAATAGGAGTTGTCGTCATAAGTGTCTTGAGCTTTTGGAAGCTCTTCTCACACTTGTCGGACCACACAAATGGTACCTCTTTCTGTGTCAGCCTTGTCATATGAGTAGCAATAGATGCAAAATTCTTGACAAACCTCTGGTAGTAACCTACGAGCCCAACAAAACTCCTTACCTCAGTCATAGAGGTAGGCCGGGCCCAACTCTTAACTGCCTCAATCTTCTGGGGATCTACCATCACCCGCTTTTCTGACACTACATGCCCAAAGAATGCGACTGAAGTCAACCAAAACTCACACTTGGAGAACTTCGCATAAAGATTTTGGTGTCTCAATATCTCCAACACTATAAGGAGATGTTCAGCATGCTCCTTCCTACTCTTAGAGTAGATCAAGATATCGTCAATAAAGACAATGAGGAATGAATCCAAATAAGACTTAAACACCTTATTCATCAAACTCATGAATGTTGTAGGCACGTTAGTCAACCCAAACGACATCACTAAGAACTTGTAATGCCCATACCAAGTCTGAAAAGCAGTCTTAAGAATGTCCTCGCGCCTAATCTTCAACTGATGATACCCTGACCTCAAGTCAATTTTTGAGAACACAGATGTGCCCTGTAACTGGTCAAACAGATCATCTATATGGGGTAAAGATTACTTATTCCGGATGGTCACCTTATTCAACTGCCTGTAATCTATGCACATCCACATACTACCATTCTTTTTTCTTCACAAACAAGACCAGAGCACCCCAAGGCGAAGCACTGGGACAGATGAATCCCTTATCTAGGAGTTCCTGAAGCTGAGTCTTAAGTTCCCTTAACTCTGCAGGAGCCATACGATATGGAGAAATGGAAATTGGGCGAGTGCCCAGCTCCAAGTCAATACAAAAATCGATATCCCTGTCCGGAGGCAGACCAAGTAAATCTGTTGGAAACACCTCTCGAAACTCTGAAACAACCGGAACTGAATCAATAGATGGGGACTCCACACTGTCATCCTAGAGATGAGACAAAAAGGCTAGATACCTTCTCCCCACTAGCTTTCTAGCTTGAACAAATGATATTATCTTGGCCAGCTTAGGCTTGTACACACCTTCCCACTATAGCTTATCCTTACCCGGAATCTCTAGAGCCACAGTCTTGGTGTTACAATTCAACACTGCATGATAAGGGGATAACCAAGTCATGCCCAAAATGACATCGAAGTCTACCATATCAAGAATTACCAAGTCTACCCAAGTATGCAACCCCACAAACACAACAGAACAATTACGATAAATATGAGTCACAATCATGGACTCCCCAACCGGGGTGGAAACATGGATAGGGGAATCAAGGATATCACAAATAAAATCCAGAGCCAAAGCAAAATTCACAGACACATATGAATATGTAGAATATAGGTCAAAAAGCACGGAAGCCATTTGATAACGCTCAAACTACACCTCAATTTAAGAAGCGTATGCGATCGTTGTCAAATATATAACCCAACAAGGTTGGGGTCGAATCCCACAGAGAATATGGTGATGATTAAGACTTTAGTGAAGTATGTGACTAGTCGTCAATCGTTTCCAGTAATAAAGGGGGGGTTTTGTAATCAAATTGTAAACAAAACAATAATAAACGTAGGAGAAATAATCAGTAGGAGAGAATGCGAACTAGGGACGTGGTTACCATGGCGTTGTAACAATGTCGATTCTAGGCTTAACCGGGTTCTTTCTATATGAATGTCACGATGTGATTGCGTCAATTGTATCGTCTAAACGTCTCTCGACCAAATAAACAAATTTTCCTTTTATCTTCTCTCGATCTCAAAAAGATGTGCTTTTTAGCTCTCAATCCTAACATCAAGTAGATTAATCCAGTTACGGCATTAATCTTTAAAACGAGAGTTGGTAGTCTCGAATCCTTGTTGTTAATCAAGTTTCCCGGTTTTAATCTCTTTCTCAAGCAAATTAAACCTAGGCATGTTCTAATGTTTGCAACCCACTAGAAACCGTGACATAACGTATGATTAACAACGTGACAATACATAAATCGAACCCAACGCTACCCGGAATCTATATTGCTACGTTTGCCATGGCTCCCACAACCCTAGTTGTGGGAGTTTTAGTTACTCATGCTCGAAGAAAAAAAGAAGTAATTCATTATAAAGGAAAGAAGATTCTTACAATATGATGAAAATACTCTTCAATAATCCAAGAACAAGAACAACCAAGAACTCAAGAACACGAATTCACGAATCCAAAAACGTGTTGTTGCTCTCAAAAAACGACTAAAAACTATTCTAAAACTATTGGGTGAATTCTAATTACATAAACCTATCATAGGGTATTTATAGGAGTCAAAGAAACCAAATCCAAAACGGGCTAGGAATCCCCAAAACGCGGGTCGCCGACGTAAGCCACTGCCTTAGCGTGACGGTCAGGCTGACGGACCGTCACTGCCTTGACGGACCGTCGGCTGGACCGTCAGCCTTAGGCAGTGGCACTGTCCCTTTGCTGCCTTGGAGTGACGGTCCCAGTGACGGACCGTCACACATGTGACGGGCCATCACGCAGGCCGTCACTCTTAGGCAGATTGCTCTTTTTCGCGTATTTCCGTCCGTTTCCGTGTTTGTTTCCATTTTCTACAAATACAACATAAAAACATCAAAAACAACAATGGTTGCTTGAAAACGTACGATTGTTCTTAGTAAAAAGGAGTCGAAAGTGACGCTAAATTAGCGTCACCTTCAACACCCTCAACTTAAAACGTT